>OZ004644.1:7219586-7819586 GCA_963924495.1 Nemapogon koenigi | reverse complement strand
GAAATATTCAAGTTTTAGAATTTGGTACCTATCAAAAATACAAGACTTTGCTATCTGTCAAAACTATTTGTAATTTTGACAACCAACGCTAGAGTTAACGTGGCGGAGCGGGAAAGTGTCTGCTCTTATAATGGAAGGTGCTAGGTTCGATTCCTATGTCACACAAATATTTTTTTATTTATCCTTTTTATTTTTACACGTATTTCAGAATAATTCAAAACAACCCCTAACAAGGGAGTGTTAAAATTTGTATGGGGGAAAATTTTTTGACCGGGTCTACTTGAAACTTTATCAGTAGGTACATAGGTTAGTTACCTACCTATGTAATTATAACTAATAATAAAAAATTCACATTTCACAAAACAATTTGCACACGTGGTACTTATGTTACCGAGGTCAAAAAAATAGTTTTTAGAATTTTTGTCTGCGTTTGTGCAGGCCAATCTCAGAAACGGCATGCTGTTTTCACTGATGTATTGTAGCAAGCTTCCCGTGTGTTTGTTTATTCCAATCAGTTCACAAACAAAAATGTTATCCGAATTCCACACGTACAAAGTCGTGGGCAACAGCTAGTAATAAGTAATAACGTAACTGTCCCCCGGTTTCGGACGAGTAAGTGTCGATTTACAACAATTGAAGCTGTTCCAAAAACCCTCACTCAACAAAATGCTGCAAGGTCAAAAATGCACCAATTCCACCTTCATCATACAAGGAAACACTGACATTTTTTAATTTTATACCTACGAAAAAAAAATTCAATGCGAAGTAAGAAATCGGTCTGCTATCATAAAATCAAAAACTTTTTATTTCTCAAGCAATCAGGAACTGATAAGAAATAAATACTTATTGTCCTTCAAAATAAAAGATGTTACACGCTCGCTGTATTTGACTTTCCAGCGACAACACTCTTCACTTATGAAGCATTATACCGATCTACCTCTCTCGTTTCATCTCGTTTACAGTTCAATTATCTTACTCTGTCATGTCAGAAGCCGTCTTGAGCGATCGGCGCATGCTAAAACGAAACGGAGAGTAAACTTTTTTAATACAAATGAAAGAGACAGATGTTTATCTATACTAATATTATAAAGAGAAAAGATTTGTATTTTTGTGAGTGTATGTTTGCAATGAATAAACTCAAAAATTACTGTGCCGAATTCACCCTGAGTGACATAGGCTACCTATATTCTATTTAAAAAAAAAATAGGGATCCTGTCTAAAATTCCAATAATGTAACCCAAGGTGTAAAAAAATTACCTAATAAATTCCTTACATCGCGTGCGCTGCGAAAACTATTGATGATAGAGGGGGTAGGGCTAGGGTATATTTTATTTTTTAGCTTTATAATTTCTATACTTATTGAAAATCAGTATGTATGCGTTTGTTTAGTTTGAAGAAAGTGGGATTATGGAGTAGGTAGGTATGTTTGGATTGATAAAATAGTATGAAATGTCGTTGATCCGTAGGTTGACAAATTCCTAAAAGGGAAGCCGAATGGAATCGGCTTGTATCGGCACTTCGCCTCTAGTACCTACACAATAATACGGACTACAAAATAAAACAAAGCTTAGTGAATAACATAATTTTATTTTACATAAAAATACAAGCTTATCTTAGGCAGAGGGAGGTGGGGCAAACTGATATACAGGGCACATACTACGGTTGTCTTAAAATTTATATTTTAGTCACAAATTTATTTATTGAAATATAAAAATTCAAGTAGGTACATATTTTTTCTGACGGTTAATTTTAGAATAATTATAGAATAAAATATCACATGTAATGTACAAGTATAAAATAGCTCATAATATCTAAAGAACATAATAGCAAACTCATTAGTCTCAGCTAAATACGAAGGAAGGGACAGACCTAAATATAAGTGACCTTCATTCATTCAAAAGACTGTCTTTACAATTTATTATAATTTTACAAAAAATCGACTTTTCGTGCTTCGTATGACGGCACGTAAAGCCGGGCACTTCTTCTAAAAATAACAGATAATTACTCAGCTATAAGAAGTGAGTGTAGCTTGCCACCTGTTCTGTATAAGATGGACAACTGAATACTGTCTTTGGCCACACCGCAAGGCATGAAAGCCGTGAGCATGTTTCGTATAATATTCTATATTTTAAGCTATTAGATATAATATATTGAAACATAAGAAAAACGTATTACCATAATGTCTCATAAACAAAATAATGCGTGGCGCAAAAACCAAATTTGACTTTGTTATAGACATATATATAAATGACATATGAAATGACAGTCTTTGCCTTTTACGACCTTTCAATCAAATAGCAGCTGCATTCAAAGCGCTTGTCTTTATTTTTTTCTTCTCTTCTATAGCTTGTGTTATGTACACAGGATCCCTGATATCCATCGAACGAGAGACACGGGGATCTACCAATTCTGGGAGCAAACAATCATAATAAAATTTTACTAACTTATTCTTCATTTTCGACTCCCAAAATTGGTCATCTCGGAAAATAAGATGGACTTTCATGGGCCTATCTTTACCAAACCAGATTCCAAGCATACATGTGTTTTCGCGGGTAATATGTAACTGGCCTTGTATTTGATAATACCAATTATGATTTACATTAATAATGTAATCATTTTGGCTACTACTAAACTTCCAAAAGGGATGTTTTTTTAAAGCATCTTCTAAGGCAAGAGTTGCTAAAGAAGACGGGCACTTAATTTCGACTATACCATCTGTATACTTGCCATCTGGTGTGGTTCCAAGGAAATTAAGCTCTTTATCAACGAACAAACCGCAATCTATTATAGTTACATTTTCTTGTTTTTCCAGTTGCTTAATTGCAACTTCTTCGTTATCTATACCATAACGTACAGCAGGAATTGTGGAGATATTACTACCATATACGATTTTTTTTACAAGAGAAGCGCAACTGGTAGCAATTCTCCTCTTGCAAACTTCACCAAAAATCGAAGATGTTAGTAACTTCCTCCTCCTGGTCATCCACTCTGCGCTGTTTCTCTGTTGTACTGTTTGTCTTTCAAGTTCCTCGCATTCAGCACAAGACATTTTCAAATTATCTAGAAAATGGGCCTTGGCTTCTTCAAACACTTCTGGACTCATATCGGGTTGCTGACTGTTTAAACCATAGTGGGCATCTTTCGATACAGAATGATGGAGTCTTTTTGGATGCGATACCGAATTAAGGACAAATTGTCTTCTACGATGCTCCACCTTCGCGATCAAATTTGGTTTAGAACCTAAAATAAATTCATGAGTAAAAGTATGAAGCGTACCCGTATTGAAAGATATAACAGCAGCAGCACAACGGCCTGCATAAGAACCACGCAGCGAGTAATTGATTCGCTTGCCTCCAACATACTTGGCAATCTGTGCATTAAAACTTTCAACTATATTACTCGTATGATTATGAACTAAACTTCGTGAATGATAGGACAACTTCCTACATATACCCTCAATTGCTACCATCAACCCAGAAGTAATCAAATCTGACATAACAGCCACTGATTCTATACGTCGAGTTTCTGGTAAACAAAAATAAATACTACAATTTTGATGATTGCCAAATACGTGTTGTGGACCATTTAGGATATCTTTTTTAAGATTTGAAACCTTTTCTTCGAAATTTATGTTTTGTACACCCCAGTGTTTAATCGCGGAAGTTACACCCTTTCTTAAACGTAAATACCTATCTTTTAGGTGTTTTCGTAGATTGCTTGGGTAAGATGTGTCTTGTGACAATTTTACCAAAGCGTTACAAAAGTTACGTAAAAGATGATTTTTACATTCAATTTTTTGAACAGTTAAATTTCCATACGGTCGCGAATCTAAAATGCGTTTATATGTACTAGAATCGCCGTCTGCAACAAATTGATGATATATGATTCCGTGGTCGGCCACGGAATTTTTAAACCCCTCTACAATAATAGACGATTCCATCCCGGAAGATGAACCTGAATAGTTCTTGAAGCACTTGTGCTCCCGAGGCAGTTGTTTCTTACTAGCAGCTCGTGCGCAGACCGTGCAATATTTATTTCTAACACCTAAATATAGCACTTTATTAAACTTCAAACCAACTATTGCTCCTGCACCCGATAGAGCCGAATAATTTTTGCCATATGATCGTTTTGACCAGCATCCATCAAGAGCAACAGCAACTAGTGGTACTCCATCTTCGTTAACATTTCCTATTGATATTGCATAATCTGCTTCCTCCGTAGCCGCTGTGGACATAGAGTGTGCTGCTGCCGCTTCCCACCAATCGCAAACTTGGTTATGTAATGTAATATACAAATTTGGTGAAATTCTGGGTAAATCTAATGATGCCGTTAAAGTTTCAAGATGTGTCTGACCCGACCCACATGACATGATAGCCGAAACAGCTTGATTATTAATATTCATTCGATCATCTTTTTTATCATCTAATCTTACAGTAAAAATTTCCGCACACATTCTGCATTTAATAGTAATTTTAGAATCCAGCCCATTTACTAATTCGGATATAATTTCAAGACAACTAAAATTACATCCGAATATCGAACCATGATCACTTATACTTTGAAATTGCCTAAATAGATAACCTATATTGGCTATCCTTCTTCCAACTTCTACACCAGTGGAAAGTTCTTCGACGGAGATTTGTAGCGAAGAATCATCCTAAACAAAAATAAAATAACTGTTAAAAAATAATACCCCCCCGAAAAGTATGAATCTTTAAAAAGTATCTGTATCAAGGCCATGACAGCTAGTATACACATATAACACACTAACTTACCGTCTGTTTGGCGTGAAGGACAAACAAACACACTTCCACATTATATTAGTATATATTACTCACCACTGGATCCGTGAGCTCGTGTCCGTTGTTCACGTGCGGCGGTAAGTCGGGCAAAGCGGTCGCGGGCAACGGTATGTTCTCCATGAGGCGGGGGGTGGGGACGTCCACTACATCTTGCCCGCCCTCCGTACTGGACTCGTTTTCTTTGGACGCCTGTGGTTAGAAATATCGCGCATCGGTACCAATTCGAACAATATTACTAAACAACAAAGCACATCTTATGGCCAGAGGCACCAATTAACAGGTTACCAAGCTAAAACGCTTGAAAGCTGAAAAGAAATAATCATAAAAGTCGATCCTGTAGTTTCTAAAAAAATCGCGTACATACAAATATACATACTAGGGGATAAGATCAACCTTCCTTTTTTAGTTAGTAGGAAGATAAATATGTACTATTATGTAGTACCATATCATAGACTAATACCATATGAACTAGGTAAATGACCGCTGCCACTCACATACCTTATATATCTTGTCCGTGGGGCTTTTTATTATTAATGTATCATACTTACCACTGTTCGTCGATTATTAGTTAACACAGCAAAAGGTACTCTAGAAAAAAAAATTACCTGTTAGCTGGGAATCGAACCTGAAACTTACTACCTACAATAAGTTAATTCCCCAGTGTCGCCCTTGTAATCCCTAAAAATGGTTTATAGAAATAATTTCTTTTTCTCTCTAAGAATAGGTTCATCTTACCCGAATTACTACCTTGCCCCTCCCTACCTTGTTTCACAAAATACCAAAATCAATAAAATTTATATTTACTTACCTATTTTTTGCACAAAAATTTAATTGTCTCAAATGACGTCTTAGCTTGGCACCACTTTTTGGTTTTGGCATCTGAAAATATATATAAAAAAGGAAGGAGGAAACGTGGCACTAAGAAAAAAGATTTTATATATGAATCAGCGACCGAAGCTCGAAAATGCAAAAATATATATCTTACATCCTATGGCACCATAAAAAAATCGTGTAATATTGAGTAGGTAATAGTGCCCCACTTGCTCCACTTGGTTGACATTTTTCATTATAGCGGCGCGGGGAGTAGTCTAGGTAGAAAGTTTCTGGGATAAAAGATTCTCCTTGTGATGCCTTTCATCCTATGGCATCATAAAAATTAGTGTAATATTGAGTAGGTAATAGTGCCCCACTTGCTCCACTTGGTTGAAATTTTTCATTATAGCGGCGCGGGGAGTAGTCTAGGTAGAAAGTTTCTGAGATAAAAGATTCTCCTTGTGATGCCTTTCATCCTATGGCACCATAAAAAAATTGTGTAATATTGAGTAGGTAATAGTGCCCCACTTGCTCCACTTGGTTGAAATTTTTCATTATAGCGGCGCGGGGAGTAGTCTAGGTAGAAAGTTTCTGGGATAAAAGATTCTCCTTGTGATGCCTTTCATCCTATGGCATCATAAAAAAATAGTGTAATATTGAGTAGGTAATAGTGCCCCACTTGCTCCACTTGGTTGAAATTTTTCATTATAGCGGCGCGGGGAGTAGTCTAGGTAGAAAGTTTCTGAGATAAAAGATTCTCCTTGTGATGCCTTTCATCCTATGGCACCATAAAAAAATTGTGTAATATTGAGTAGGTAATAGTGCCCCACTTGCTCCACTTGGTTGAAATTTTTCATTATAGCGGCGCGGGGAGTAGTCTAGGTAGAAAGTTTCTGGGATAAAAGATTCTCCTTGTGATGCCTTTCATCCTATGGCATCATAAAAAAATAGTGTAATATTGAGTAGGTAATAGTGCCCCACTTGCTCTACTTGGTTGAAATTTTTCATTATAGCGGCGCGGGGAGTAGTCTAGGTAGAAAGTTTCTGAGATAAAAGATTCTCCTTGTGATGCCTTTCATCCTATGGCATCATAAAAAAATAGTGTAATATTGAGTAGGTAATAGTGCCCCACTTGCTCTACTTGGTTGAAATTTTTCATTATAGCGGCGCGGGGAGTAGTCTAGGTAGAAAGTTTCTGGGATAAAAGATTCTCCTTGTGATGCCTTTCATCCTATGGCATCATAAAAATTAGTGTAATATTGAGTAGGTAATAGTGCCCCACTTGCTCCACTTGGTTGAAATTTTTCATTATAGCGGCGCGGGGAGTAGTCTAGGTAGAAAGTTTCTGAGATAAAAGATTCTCCTTGTGATGCCTTTCATCCTATGGCACCATAAAAAAATTGTGTAATATTGAGTAGGTAATAGTGCCCCACTTGCTCCACTTGGTTGAAATTTTTCATTATAGCGGCGCGGGGAGTAGTCTAGGTAGAAAGTTTCTGGGATAAAAGATTCTCCTTGTGATGCCTTTCATCCTATGGCATCATAAAAAAATAGTGTAATATTGAGTAGGTAATAGTGCCCCACTTGCTCTACTTGGTTGAAATTTTTCATTATAGCGGCGCGGGGACTAGTCTAGTTTCTGGGATAAAAAATTCTCCTTTTGATGCCTTTCATCATATGGAATCATAAAAAATGGGTGTTACATAGAAAAAAAAACGATCGAAAATTTTATTTTTTTCAGTGCCCCGCTTATTTTTCATTATAGCGGCGCGGGGAGTAGTCTAAGTAGAAAGTTTATGTGACAAAAGTTGCTCCTTGTGATGCCTTTCATTCTATGGCACCATAGGAAATGGGTGTTATATGGAGTAAAAAAGTCTTTATGAAAATCATGAAAAATCTTTTTGCACTTTCGAGCTTTGTCTAAGTTTATCCATATAATGGTTAAAAAATATTCCAAGTCTTTTTTTCTTAGTGCCCCGTTTCTTCCACTCTGACCCATTATGCTATATTTCTCTCTTCTTTTATATGTACACTATAAGACACATACAAACTGATAGAAATCCGGCAGACTGTCTCTGGATCACCCACATTATAATAATTATATAATATAATAATGATAATTATGATGAATAACTATTTAACTATCATCACAAGAGGGGTAGGCAGAGACAATCAAATGCCATTTGCTACGGTCCTGACATACCTCTTTCGCTTCTTTTATATTCATTATACCTTTCATTCATGCTCGGCGATTGTGTGTACTTTGTAATATTGCCTTCGATCAATACATTTTTAATATGTTCAATAGAAGTACACTTAGGTCGTCCTCTGCCAGCATATCCTTTCACTTCAACCATATACACCTTTTTAGTCAATCTTTCATCCTTCATTCTTTCAAACTATACCTATCTATGAAATAATGTACAAATTAAATTGACAAAAGTAATATTGAAATTATAAATTGGGAAATGATTTAAATAGTAAAAGAAGATAGGTAGGTATAGCTATGATGGGTGGCCAGACAAACAATTTAAATAAAGAAATGAAACCATATTTTATGAGGAGAAATGAAATAAGTGTTGATAGAAATTGTATATTTTGGGGTCACAAAATAATAATGCCAGAAAATTTAAAATGTCATGTATTGCAAGAATTGCACAAAAGTCATTTTGGGGTACCTACTAGGATCCGGATGACAGAAGTGGCTAAGTCATACCTACTTTTGGAGGCCTAAATAAAATGAGTGTTTGAGTTACAGCAATATCACAAGGTATCTTTAAAAACATGGCTAGTCCACCATCTCCACCATCACATACATGCAGATTACTTAGCACCTCTTTGTGGAAAAATGTTTATGATAGTTACCAATATAATATCTTTACACTTTTAGTATAAATTATGATTTAGGTAAGTACTTACTTTATTGAAGCATATAGAAGTATTTTCCAGTATCAAAAATGTGGTTGTTGTTACAAATGTTTATGTATGTAATAAATAAATAACCATAAAAATAATCTGCAAAGATGCAAACGTCACAAAATGTCAAAAAAGTAAACAAACGCAATTCAACTCTCGTTTCATATACGATTTACAGATGGTATGACGCATGCGTTAATGCAAGCGTCACAGAGAAAGACAAAAGATATAGATTCTATGTTCATATTCAAATTTGCCTAGATGATAGTTGACAACGTTGTAATTTTAAACTTGAAACTCCTGAATTTTTGGTCTAACTTGATTTACGTAATTATTATTTTGATATTTCAATAAGCTACCAAAAAACGCAAGACGTTGAATTGAAGGGTAATGGTATAACAGCCCTTAAATAAAATTTAAGAGCTTCTTGATAGATTATGTAAGAGAAAACAGGGGCAAAATAATCCTTTATTTTACCACCCATATTTCCTATTCAATAAAACCAATTAAAAAAATAAAGACGTTGTCACTTAGATATATTCAATAAGTAACTATATGCTAAATTACAGTGACACAGGTGGATTATTTACAGAGAAATACGGCCTAGTTTAGCCCATACGATTACAGGATAGCCTCCTTAAGTGATCCATACACTTAATATGGAGCGACACGTAGGTATATTATATTAAAAAATAAAGTCCCCGGCCGCGTCTGTCTGTGACCTTTTTACGCAAAAACTACTGAACATATTTTGATGCGGTTTTCACTATTAGATAGGTTGATTCAGGTTTACGAGCATTAACCATGGACCTATCACTTTTAGGAGCTGAACAATAACGATATTAGTTAATCAAGTCGGGGGAAAAAGTTAGCGCTTTGTGATTGCGTATAATATGCTGTCTAATCCGTCAGAGATATAACAAAATAATGTAGGAAAGAAATGTGTGGAACAAAATTATTACAAAAAAATCCGCGCTAGCATATATATCTATCTCTAATATATATAAGTAGCAATAAGCGTATTTGTATGAGTTTACAATTTTTATAAAAGGATAGTGTACCCGTGCGAAGCCGGGGTCGTGGTCGCTAGTACGTAATAATTTGACAGGGCAAGTACTATTCTATTCTATTTTTTTTCGTGATGGCTCCATCAGGGCTTGATTCCACCAATGTCAAGTTTTATGTCCGTTATAGTACCTATCCTATCATCATCTGATCCCGCCGACTGTCTATGTCCTGATGTCTTATTAATCACAGACTAATCACAATTATCACAGCGCGGGCGGGATTACACCGGATTCCCCATCCTGTCACGACAAACGTGTGCGTCGGTCGCCATGACATGACGTAGAATTGATAGGGCAAGTACAGCTAAATTGACATTTACGAGATCATTATAATGCGGCCGATTGCAACATACATGCAATCAATGAGTGAAATAAAGTAGGCGTTTAATACCCATTTGACTGACTGACAAAATAAGTCGCGCGTTTCACTGAGTTCGTTGAACTGTGATGTATCGACGGAAATTAAGGCAACTATTGCGCCTGTCTGCAGATATGCTTTTACACTTTTTGGTTGAAGGACTCAATGTTGTATGAGGTTGGATACACAGAAGAACAACTTTTTTATATTCATAACAAGTAACAAAAGAATCGTCTTCTTTCGTGTGTTGTTCATATCAATTAGCAAGGAGTTATATCATGACCTTACTGATTTATTAGACATGTATTTGAATCAATTTGGAAACATCTTTTAAGATTGTTATGTTTTGGACATTTATGTATGACAATGGAAAATTATTTCCATTATCTTTTATCTGATTTTTAAATTTTACACAAAGTACCTACAACGCAGGTAAACGCCTAGTGCTAGCCCCTGTACCACTGTATTTTTCTGTCGTTTTATTGTCGCAGCGGATTTTACGTTATAATGATGATTATGTTAAAATACAAACATAATAATTATAATTTATGATTGGAAACACTTTGTTCCCGCAAGTTTGACGTCCTAGATCGCCTTTCCCATTTAAAACATCACAATTAACTATTTTCCTATAACTCTGTCTCGCGACACAAAACGATACCAACGAAATCTAAGGTAATAGTGTAACTGGTCAAAGGGCAAAAAATTGGCGAAAAGGGGAGCCCGTCTATGTCCCCTCCATAGGCTTAGTACTCTATGGTCCTAACGGATCAAAGTGATTTTTAGCAAAAAGTTAGTTGGAGAGTGATATTTATAGGCTACTTTTTACCCCAGATATCCTAGGGAATAACTTCTTTAGTCGCATTTCAAAATTTTCCATAGGCGAATTATATGTGCCCTAATAACTCAAGATTTTAATGCAGTTTTCATGAAACGCATAGCCAGTTCTGTGATAAACGACTGGTTATCTAACCTGTTGACAATTAATTTTCAAGGAGTATGCGGTCAAATTATCCCTTGGAACTTCCCATTGTTGATGGTTTCGTGGAAATTGGGGCCCGCTCTCGCGACTGGAAACACGGTAGTCTTGAAGCCGGCCGAGCAAACTCCTCTCACGGCGCTTTTCATAGCTCAACTTTGCAAGGTAACAATATCCACATAACAACAATAGTGTACAATATTAATAATTCATAACACAGTGGTCATGCACGAGCCAAGACGTGCGAACTGTGTTTGGTGAGTTATAGACGTTCGACTCGGAATATGTAAATGTCAGTTATATACTATATACTCATCGTGTGAACAGAAACGCGATACTTTGTGTCGCTTGTCGGCATTTTCAACGATGAGATGGATGATACTTCTCTAGACGGGGATCGACAGCACCTACCACTTAATGAGCCTAGAGAGCCGTCACGAATTATCTATTTTATTATTATAATTTTTTCTTTCTTCAGCTCCCGAAACCGTGTTTCGGTTCCAGGGTACACAGCGAAACATCAAGGCTCCCTCGTTGAGCCGATGTTATTTGTGAGGCCTATACCTAACGAGTGGCCAGTTCTGTTGAGGTATTTTCAGATGGAAAAGCCTCTATGTGTGGTTTGTCGGATTATGTACATAAGTTCTATCTATTCTATCATCACGCCTTTCATCCCAAGAGGGGTAGGCAGAGACAATCGAATGCCATTTGTTACGATCCTGACATTTCTCTTTTGCTTCTTTTATATTCATCTTACCTTTCATACATGCTCGGCGATTGTGTGTACTTTTAATATTTCCTTCGATCAACATATTTTTTATATGTTCAATAAAAGTACATCTAGGTCGTCCTCTGCTAGCATTTCCTTTCACTTCAGCCATATAAACCTTTTTAGTCAATCTTTCATCCTTCATTCTTTCAACGTGTCCAAACCAGCGTAAACTACTTTTCTTAATTTTTGTCACAACATCATCTTTTACTCCGCATTCTTCTCTAATGACATCGTTCCGGATGCGGTCAATACGCTTTATATCACACATTCTACGTAAAGACCGCATTTCCACTGCATTTATTTTACTTTCATGCCTCTTATTCCATACCCAAGTCTCGCTTCCATAAGTAAGTGATGGAACTAAAACAGCATTATGTATGTTCATTTTACTTTTAGTTGTAAGTTGTGTATTTCTGCATACATTGTTTAGTCCACCAAATACCTTGCTTCCCGCTTTCACTCTCCTTTCAATTTCTTTGTCTATCTTTCCACTTCTTGTAACCATACTACCTAAATAAACAAATTCATTCACTTACATCCTTTCACACAAATCTTACACTCCGTCCTTTCATCTTCCTTTTCAAATACTAATACTTTTGATTTCGAAATATTAATTTTCATGAATTTCTTCTCACATTCCTCATTCAAAATTGCAACTAGGTTTTGCAGCTCTTGCTCCGAAGATGCAATTAATACCGCATCATCGGCATATAAAAGACAGCAAAGTCTAGTAGGATCCATTTCTATCCCTAAGGAACATTGTTGTAATTTGGTCAAACAACTATCGAAATACAGATTGAATAGACAAGGTGACATTACACAGCCCTGTTTAACACCACAATGTATATTAAACGGGGTTGAGCACTGTCCACCCACTCTAACAACGGCAGTACAGCCATCATATAATGATTGTACTGCCCTTATGAGTTTTTTATTCACTCCGTATCTCGCTAGTGTTGACCATAATTCCGTTCTGCATAGGTTGTCATATGCTTTTTCTAGATCAATGAAAACACTGTAAACTTTTTGATTTTTTGCCAAATGTTTTTCAACAATGTTTCTTAAGGTAAAAATTTGGTCAACACAACTCTTACCTTTCATAAATCCCGCTTGAGCATCCCACATCTTATTTTCTGTCACCTTTTGCACCTTTTCAATTATTATTCTTCCATACATTTTTCCAACCAAGCTGATAAGGCTGATGGCGTGATAATTATTGCAATCAAGCTGTGAACCCTTTCCTTTAAACACTGGAACTATTATGGCTTGACATCAGTCTCCTGGTACTCGTCCGTCGCTCCAGCATTTATTGAAGAGAGCACACAGTGTGTTACATATTATCGCTCCTCCATGTTTTATCATCTCGGAGGAAATCCTGTCTTTCCCTGCCGCTTTTCCGTTCTTCAATCTTCTGATGGCTGACACAACATCATCCTCCGTGATAATGTCATCGATAATTTCCGAGTCCTCATAGTCCTCACTATCAGCATCCGAAGGATGTGTTTGTTGTCCATCAGAGTTTCCATATAATCTTTCATAAAACTCTTTCATTCTTTCTAATACTCCTCCATTCAATGTCATTAACCGTCCATCCTCTGCTTTAATCATTTGTACATTAGAAGTCCTCAATAGTCCTCGAGATTTTCTCACTAAATTCCAAAAAATTTTGACGTTCTCTTGGAAAAATCTTGAGAACTTCTTCTCTTCATTCATCTTTTCTTTCATCTTACTTTCTTTAATTATCTCTTTTACTCTCTTCTTGCATTCTCTATATTTATTCTTTATTATCTCTTCAAGTTCTGTATTCTTTCCCGTTACTGCCAAAATATCTAAATATGCATTCTTCTTCATTTGTACAGCCACCCTTACTTCATTATTCCACCACGGATCCCCTTTCATACCACCAACCTTCACAACTCCACAAGTAGTTTGTGCTGCTTTGACAATTCCATGCTTAATCTTCTTCCACACTTCATCTATACTGTCATCCTGTTCAATGGCATCTAGTTTCTCTTGTACTTTCCTTACATATTGTCCTCTAACATCTTCCTCTTCCAACTTTTCTACTTTTATTCTTTCGGCTTTTGGAGGCGACACAGGGGTACGTTGGCGCCAGCCTTGAAACAGACCCTTAAATGAGGTCATTACCAAATAATGGTCCGTTTCAATACCGGTACCTCTGTACACCCTCGTGATTTTTGTCGCACTCTTTAGCCTATCGTCAATCAAAAACAAATCTATTATGCTTCTTTCAATTCCTCGATGCCATGTATAGAGATGAATATCCTTGAGATCAAACATAGTATTCGAGACAAACATATTCATCTCTAAACATAGATCAAGGATCTCTAGTCCACTAGTATTCATTCTCGGGTCCCCAAATTTTCCTAGAGTGGACTCAAGCCCGTCTCTTCGGGTCCCCACCCATCCATTCAAGTCACCTATCATCATTAATCTTTCATTTAGTTGCCTCTGAGCTAGGATGTTTCTTACATCAACCCAGAAGTCCTCTATTTCTCTCAGTTTGTTGGTGGCACAAACTGGAGCATATCCAATAACTATTAAAATTCTTGTTAGTCTCACCTTCAAACGGAGAGAGAGTAATCTTGGGTTGATCCTTTAATATCCATACATACATTCTACCATACGTTGTGATAATAAGACTCCAACACCACGGTTTGCTCTTTCTCTATCTTTAACGCCGGACCAGATTCCGGTGAAGCCGCGATGTTGTGTTCTATCATTACCACGACGCATGGTCTCACACATAACACATCTATCAACTTTTCTTCCATCATATCTAAAATCTCATTCATTTTTCCATTCATTCCGCCTTGTACATTTAACGTAGCGAAATGGCATTCGCCCGTCCTCGTGTAGCCCCTTTTGTGTATCAGGCGTGATGGTTGGCAAAACCTATCGCCACCTGTGGTGTCAGAAGACATTTAAATGTCTTTTGACACCACTACCACTAATATAATTATAAATAAAATTATTAATAATAAAGATTCCACATCCGGTCATGGCGACATACGCACGCGTTTTCGTCGTGGCGTGATGTGGAATCCAGTTTAATCCTGTTCGCGCTGTGATGGTTGTGATTAATCAGTGATTAATAAGACATATCACGGTCGGCGGGATTATCTTAAATACCGATTTATCGGCTATAAACACTATAAAGGCTATAATACTTGACATTGGCAAATCACCGATGAACATTGGTGGAGCCATAATAAAAAAGAAGAAGAAGAAGATTAATAATAAACTATATATAAATAAATAATATAAACAAATGTTCCGCTTCACTTCACTTCACTTCTTTTAATGTATTTATTTCTTCTGACTTTTTCTCCTGGTCCTTGGTAGAGTTATCATTCGTTTTATCATCATTAATTTCCAGTTCATTTCTGATTTTTCCTGTTTTGTGACGAAAAGCATATACGCCTCCTTCACAGCCAAATTCAAGCCGAGATTTATTATTGTTGTTAGCGTCTTGTACATCCCAGGGATTCCAAAACACAGAAATTGTGCCACAAATATAATAATACAGGCACAATGAAGAACTTCACGCACACCATGTTGCATTTTTTAATTTCTTTTCGTTTTTAATTAAAAACCCATTGGTACATGGCCGAGATCCGGGATCGAACCCGTTATATATTATTTTTAGTATAAGTGCGGACGCCGTCTTGTCTTGCCTTCCGGAGCACCTGAAGTCGAAACTTTTTGAAAATGAAAATTGATGCCATTTGCGCTATCAACGCTTCCTGGCATTATCAGTTATGTAATTTACGACTAGCTAATCTTGTCTATACAACTATCGATTAGCATGTTATCGATTTTATTACACATATAATTTCTTTCATTTTTACATTGGCAGATAAGCGTTAGATAAATCTGTTTGCTGAAGAAATCATTACAATAATTTAACAATAGAAAAAATATTGCGAGACGACACTTAGAAAACTCTTTTATTCTGCCAAATTGTTTTTTTATTGAATTGAAATATACATATTAATAATAAAGCGTATTACCCCATCCGGAACGATGTTATTAGAAAAGAATTCGGAGTGAAATATGATGTTTTGACTAAATAAAAGTAGTTTACGCTGGTTTGGACACGTTAAAAGAATGACTAAAAAGGTTTATATGGCTGAAGTGAAAGGAAATGCTAGCAGAAGACGACCTAGGTGTACCTTTTATTGAACATATAATTTATTGATCGATGGCAATATTAAAAGTACCCACAATCGCCAAGCATATATGAAAGGTATGATGAATATAAAAGAAGCGAAAGAGGTATGACAGGATCGTAAGAGCTGCATGTATAAACGTATTAGCATTTTTACGTACCTAGTACATTTCTCGAGATGACACACGCCTAGGCATACAATACCTACCAATATTGAATCGTTTTGATTACTTAAATAGTTTTAAAATCCGGCGTTGTCTATTGTTATGGTTGATTTATGAAAAAAACTTAAATTTCCAGGAAGCCGGGTTCCCTGAAGGTGTAGTGAACGTTGTACCAGGATACGGCGACACGGGAGCTGCGTTGGTCGATCATCCGGACGTCAATAAAATTGCATTCACAGGTTAGTTATCGTATTTATTAAGTGATGAGATGTTATCCGAGGTAATATTGAGAAAATAATCTCGTAATCTTTTGGTTTGGTGCTTTTTGGACCGTTATCACATGTTAAGTAGATGGCAGCTTAACGGAACTTGCCATAGATTTAATAAAATATATTATTGCCTGAACTACGATAACAAATAATTTCCTAGTAGTTCGATCAAGTTTCCATCATCACGATCGGACCACGCGGAAGGAAGGTAAAATGTGATGATATTTTTAAAATTTTGGAATTATTGCGTGTATGCAAGACACAACACATACCGACATATTTCGCGCTGACCTTAGGTCTTAAGGCTCTATATTGATTGGTTGGAATGCCCTATGATAATAGCGAGAATAAAATGGATGACCCTATAACGTCATGTATTTTTTTTCTAGGTTCGACGGAAGTAGGCAAACTAATCCAGCGCAACTCGGCCGCCAATTTGAAACGTATCACTCTAGAGTTGGGCGGCAAGTCTCCCAATATTGTGTTCGGCGATGTGGACCTCGAGTACGCGGTCGAGCAGTCGCATATGGCACTCTTTTATAATATGGGACAGTGTTGCTGCGCTGGTGAGTGGAGATTATTAATTACTTGGTTCGTAAACTTAAATTGCATGACAATTAAAATTCAACTATCATTTAAGCAGCAGGCTTTTTACCACAGTTGTCCGAGGAAGCTGGACGGTGATCAAGAAAAAAATTCGCCAATAGCATTGCTCATTTTCCCAGCATCGCTCAGCACAGCTCTGGTGGAAAACGGATTGGATTAGTGGATTGAACGAGGCAAGGAGCTGTGCGAGGAATAGGTACAAGGAGCTCACCGCACACTCGCACATACACGTCTTCCTTGCTACGCATTAACGCACCGCCTACCTTTCTCGCTCAGCATAAAGCCAGCCAAATTGGTATAACGAGTTTAAACCTAATCCATCGTCTTGCTTGTCTACCGCCATAGTGGGCCATCTTTAAAATGTAGCGAATTCTTTCCTTACTTTCACTCATTTGCACGTGAGTAAATAACTTTAAAAAACTTTTTCTTATCAGGATCCCGCACGTTCGTCGAAGACAAGATCTACGATAAGTTTGTCGAGATGTCCGCGGAGAGAGCCAAGAGGAGGGTGGTTGGAGATCCCTTCAACTTTGAAACTGAACAGGGGCCCCAGGTCTGCTAATATACATTGTATTGATAGTATTAAACATACCTCGCGGCCGATTTACAGTACGTTTCTGGATCCACGCGACGGCAGGCGGCATTATTTCGCCACTTTCATGACACCATGTCGGAAACTGTCTTATAGAAATACTGCTAAGACTGTAGCTTCTACCATTTGCCGTAGCTTCAAGTGACGTTGCCATTGTCGTCTACTGCGTGCTTCGGAATCATGCCTCCTATTTAATCAAATAAATCCTTTGGTATCCACGGTCGGATCGCATTATTAAATCAATCACAAGGTAGCCGTGGTTAGATGCAATTCCGTTTGATTTGATATAGCATGATGTGCTTTCATTTTAAGGTACGTAACATGTATTAAAGTATATGATGCCCTATTTCGTGATTTATAATATAAAATAAAAAAATTACAGATCGACACAGAGCAATACGAAAAAATTCTCGGGCTCATCGAGACTGGCAAGAGTCAGGGGGCCAAACTTGTGAGTGGTGGCGGGAAGCACGGCGACCGGGGGTACTACGTGCAGCCTACGGTGTTCGCTGATGTACAAGATAACATGGACATCGCTACCACTGAGGTGAAATATCATGATAATATGATATATCTTGCTCGAAATCCAAACTTTTCCAGATTTTTCAGTCAATTGCTTGAAAATTTAGAGGGGTCCCTTATATCTCGCGAAATATACACCTACTTATTAGTCTCTTTGAAACCTCAATAATATTATAGCATAATTTGTTCAATATATTATCATCTAATATATATATAAATATTTGTTAGTTTGTTCGTATTCTATAGACTCAAAAACTACTGGACTGATGTGTAAAGTTCTTTTTCCATTTGATAGGAAGGTTGCTACCTACCCAAAGGGGTGAATTGTATTCCTAATACAACGCGTACAAAGTAGCGGGCAATCAGCTAGTACTATTTAAAAATTCTTCATCCCCTAGTTCTAAGATTGTATAAGAGAAGACATCTGTTCTGTATGTGAATTTACATAATATATTGTATGCTTTTGATATAATGTCAAGGGTTTTGTCTAAAAAGTTGGTGTCAAGAAGAGGCCAAGAAATATAAATAATATAGTCTATCAAAAGATAAATGCACACAAAGGAACATGCTTTATACTATTAAATTCGATTACGTTCCCCTCTATTTCACTGACATGGATCCCCAGGCTTTCATATGAATGTTCTACCTACATGTATCCGTATCGTAAAAAGTTTGGAAATTGATGTTATTTGATGATTTTTCTCAGATTTTCGGTCCCGTCCAACAAATAATGAAGTTCAACTCAAACAATTTAAATGAGGTGATTGAACGTGCCAACAATAGCGAGTATGGACTCGCCGCTGCTATCTTCACGAAGGATATCGACCGTGCTAATCAAGTTATACAGGTAGACATAACTCATATAGATTTCTTCTTTTAATAAGTTGTGCTTAAAAGCGTTACATTCTTTGATTACATATAGCCTGGGGGTAGGCTGAGAACAGCATGCAATTGACTTAATTTAATGTGTAGCAGCACTTTCACAATTACACGGTTATCTTGTGATGTGAGACAAATAAATATATTTGATTTTGAAAAAACAAAATTGTATCAAAAGTTCAATATATTTATCTGTGCCTACTCGTGGCCTATTAGCAAGATCAATTTCATTGTTAGTTACCGTGTCTGTTTTTACGTTTTATTACAAAACATAGCACACACAAGATTAGAGATTCGCTCTTATATGTATCAAGAGTGCTCTTTAGGACCCTTGTGGGTTCAGAAAGTACCGAATTATTGACGACGGTTCTAGAAGTACATACTTAATATTATTATCTCCAGGGTCTGCGCGCCGGCACTGTCTGGGTGAACGATTACAACGTGTTCGCCAGTCAACTTCCTTTCGGCGGGTACAAGCAGTCGGGCATCGGTCGCGAGAACGGACCTTACGGCATCAACAACTACACCGAAGTGAAAACTGTTGTTGTTAAACTTACTGAGAAGAACTCGTAAATGGAATATTTTTTATTTTCTTAACTGGATTTGTATTCATATAAATTGAGACTTCAGCGTCCATTCTCGTGAATTCACAGTGCGATTATCATGTATATGTCAGCTCAGTTAGGTTCTTCTAGTTTTGGGAAGGTTTAAGTTTTATGTCATTTTAATGATACTAATATTTTTAATCAGATTTTAAGTATTTCTATTTTTTTAAATACTCTTGCATGTCATGTTTTTTTTACTCTGATGATTATTATTCTAAATCAAATGCTCAAATAATTAAGGCTTTAAAAAGCGCTGCCTTGGTTGCCATACAAAGTATAAGAGAGTATAAAAAATACTCTATTGTCTAGTTTATTTATAGCAGAGTCTGTTTAAGATTGAATTTTAAACTGCTAAATATAAAGGTGCTATACACTTGTATTTATAGTGCAAGTTTTTTAATATCAACATTCTCAACACGCACAAAATAAATTAAAATGTATCCAATACTTGTATATATATAACTATAACTTCAATTATTCCTTTGCCATATTATTATAATTAAGTGATTTTATATCTTGTGTTTTCCATAGGTAAACAGTATTCAATAAGGAAATAAATGGTATATTCTTAAATTGTATTTTAATATTGAACTAAGGTCACGGACCTGTAACGACGAAATAGTGAATGGTCAATTTGGACTCTGGACAACGCTCCATTTGTGTTAGAACTAGATATCAGAAAAAGTATAGTGTTGACTTGACACACGAAAGCGTGCTAAATGTATAATTTGCCCGATCCGATCACCGTATCCGTATCGCCGACGCGTATCATGATACGCTATCTCGATACGCCGTTATTATACGGCCCGTCCCATGTCGAGTCGGTTTTTGTCCGATCATCAAATGTGATACAGATACGGGCGTCGTCGGTCAGTCTGGACGCGTTCATCACTCAATCGCGTTGCACATACGGGTGAAATTTTGTATTTACCACTAGGTCTCTCATCAAAGCTCTTCCTCCAAGTCTGTTTCTGAGTAATTCCGTTTGCCATTACCGTCTCGGTTTTGGTTTTGACCTTTTTTTAAGAATATTATGAACGACAATAAAACAGGCACACGAAATTGCTAAATTCTCGTACACTTCCAACGGCGACGACATGTTTGATCGAGAGCTGACACAGAACTAGGCAATATGATACGCGATTATGACTATTGTGAAGATACGGAGACGGAGCAAATCGAGGCGTCCACAACTTGATACGTGATACGCTGATCGGATCGGGCAAATGATACATATCTGGACCCGCCTTATCGTCGCCGTTGGTTGAAGTGTACGAGAATTTAGCAAGCAACGCGAGTGAGTGATGAACGCGTCCAGACTGACCGACGTTCGTATCTGTATCACCTTTGATGATCGGACAAAAACCGACACGACATGGGACGGACCGTATCATAAAGGCGGGTCCAGATATGTATCATTTGCCCGATCCGATCACCGTATCCGTATCACGTATCAAGCCCCGTATCAAGTTGTGGACGCCTCGATTTGCTCCGTATCCGTATCTTCACAATAGTCATGATCGCGTATCAAATTGCTTAGTTCTGTGTCAGCTCTCGATCAAACATGTCGTCGCCGTTGGTTGAAGTGTACGAGAATTTAGCAAGCAACGCGTTCGTATCTGTATCACCTTTGATGATCGGACAAAAACCGACACGACATGGGACGGACCGTATCATAACGGCGTATTGAGATCGCGTATCATCACCCGTCCACATATGCGATCATGATACGCGTCGGCGATACGGATACGGTGATCGGATCGGGCAAATGATACATATCTGGAACCACCTTTATCTGGACCCGCCTGAGTCCTTATTCTGAGATTAAAAAGGATAGGTATGATCATAAAAACAGAAATTAATACCCATCGTCTATTTTATATCTACGAATATGTGGCGGAGCATGTGGGAGGAATTGTATGGGTTTAGACCCAACTTGAACCACTTTGGATTTTCAACATTTTCGCGTTAAGGGTCCTATATTGGGAATTTTTCTGGGATAAACTATTCCCAATTTCTCTGTAAATAATCCACCTGTGTCACTGTAATTTACCATATAGTTACTTATTGAATATATCTAAGTGAAATAGCTCTTATTTTTTCAATGCGTTTTATTGAATAGGAAATATGGGTAGTTTAACTTTGCCCCTGCTGTCTCTTTCATAATCTATCACAAAACCCTAAATTTTTTTAAAAGCGCTGTTATACCATTACCCTTCAATTATATATGTCGAATTTTTTGGTGGCTTATTGAAAATTTAAAATAATAATT
Organism: Nemapogon koenigi; assembly: GCA_963924495.1. Classification (NCBI taxonomy): domain Eukaryota; kingdom Metazoa; phylum Arthropoda; class Insecta; order Lepidoptera; family Tineidae; genus Nemapogon; species Nemapogon koenigi. The sequence continues at coordinate 7,797,778 of OZ004644.1, read as the reverse complement.
ATTTTATTATTTTTGCCAAATTAAAAAATCATAAAATATATTTTTTTTGAATTTTCAATAAGCTACAAAAAAAAAGCGATATATATAATTGAAGAATAATGGTATAAGAGCGCTTTGAAAAAAATTTAGAGTTTTGTGATAGATTATGAAAGAGACAGAAGGGGCAGAACAATCCTTTATTCTACCACCCATATTTCCTATTAAATAAAACCAATTGAAAAAATAACGACTATTTCACTTAGATATATTGAATAAGTAACTATATGCTAAATTACAGTGACACAGGTGGAGTATTTACAGAGAAATTGGGAATAGTAATATCTCCATACAAATTCCCAGTATAGGACCCTTAAGTACACCGTTTTATAGGTGTAGTTTTCGTAAAGGATGTGTCATTAGTGCGAATTGTATTATTTTGTATAGACAAAAATCCCAACTCAATGCTTTATTGCCATTAGTGAGAATAGTCCACGTTCTATAAGCGAATAGGTACATATTTTGTCATTTTCAATAAAAGGCTTTTAATTAAGAACAATGTTTAATTTAAACAAATTATCACTCTAAAATAAACTGCACATCTTAACATTTCAACAACTAGAAAGCTAAAGAAATAATATATTTTCTTTTAATAGCAGAACTCTGTTCCTGGCCCTACCGAGCATATTGTAAAACAGAATAGTCGTCACAAACTATACTTAAACAAAACACAATTACACAAATTAAATACAACACATCTGTTAACAAAATATTCTTAAAACACTTAAAAATTAAATACTAAAACTTCTAAATATTTTCCAAAGAAATACAAACTACAATATTAAAACATATCTAATAATAAAACATAATTATACTGATATTATTATGTAACTTTGGTGTTCATTATTTTGTATACGAGTATAAATTGTACTGTTACTATGTGAGGTATTAACATATTCAATAAACTGGTAAGAAATTATATTTAACTAAAAAAACAAAGATTCTTCAGAACACAAATCTTTAGATACATAAAAAATGGACAGATCTAAGTAAGTCACAAGAAGCCTTTCAAAGGCCTTTATTCTAAAATCACAAAATGAGTGCTTCTTATTCTAAATCACATCACATAAAGGTACTAACGTAATTTAAAAACTTAATAAAAAAACAAAAAAATAAAAGTGTAATAAAACATAAAAATTTAAGTGATTATCATAGGAACGCATCAATTGCAAAATAATAATATTGGAATGTTATAAGTAAATTATCTCACAAAACTTCCGATAGAACTTTTCTAATAAATAAACATGATTCTAAATAAACTTAAATTTTTCGATACTACTTGAATAACGAGTTCACTACTTGAATAACGAGTTCGTTATATAGCCCAAAAGAAAAGTATAAAAGAAAGCTATCTAAAAGTATAACCAATAATTAAGTGACTAGCACTTACTGTAAAATATGATAGAAAAATTGCAACAATAGTACAAAATACCCACGCTAATGGACGCACACTACACAAACGTTATCAAAAAAGTTTCAAAAAGAATAATGTTCTTTTTCGTTATCATCAGTTATCAAAGACAGATTTTCTTCCGATATTTTCTCCAAACCACAGTTGTATGACAAACTGTTCGACTTAGCGACATCCTCCTCGATTTTCTTCTCGAGTCGTTCAAATTCGTCACTATCCTGTTGACACTTTAAACATTCGTCAGAAGACGAATCCTGATAGCTGACAGCGTTTTCTAAATTCACCTCGACTTCCTCCGCGCGGTCCGCATTCGAAAATAGTGACGGGCTGCTATTGCTCAACATTCGCGTCTCATTGTTAAAATTTTGCGAAAAAGTCGCGGATTTTGGTCGAATTTTCGGCGGAGTTTGAGTATAAGTATCGCTTTGGATTTTTCTTGTAGGTATTGGTGAACAGTTGCGTCTGTCTTTGGGCACGATACGTTGTATTCGCTCTTCAATCAAAGAGATGCTACGTTTATAGACTACCGTATCCTGAACGTTGTCTAAATTTCCATCTATGGCATCCTTAGATTCTGTGTCAGAGTTGTCACATTTGAAGTAAATAGTGTCACAGCCGTTTTCTTGCTTCACTTTAATGAGGCAGCAATCGTCTTCCTTTTCACACAGTATCTCGTGTAGGGAGCCATGAAGAGGTATCAACTTGACTCTGCCCCCAAAGTTCTCCTGCATGTGAGTGGACAAGTCGTCGTCTATGTACAGGTCTTCTGTGCTGCGGGCTTCCTGAAAATATGATTAGATCAGATTAGATTAATCAGTACAACAGCAATGTTCTAATAAAGTTTTTAATCTTTTTGTTTCGACAACGTTGGCAGAACAATTCCTTTCTGGTACGGAACCCTAAAAAGGAAAAATGGCTTCAAAATAAAGGAAACTGTCGGTTTCTTGATAGAATCTAGTCTTGATTTGTTTTTTTTTCCTAAAGAAACATTACGATTGTCGACAAACCGATGTAGTACTGTTAAATTCCCATCGAAACTTGACGATCAACGATCACGAAAGAAACAACTCGTGCTAACCTTATATAGTTATTATTAGTAGCTTTTTTCTTTAGAATATAAATATTTGTATAATATGTTACCTGAAGGGCGTTGAAAGCCTGACATCTCTTTAAGGAGTGACAATGCAAATCATCCGAATACGACTCATCTAACGCTTGATTCAATTTCTCTTTAGAATTATTATCACACAAAGTGACGTTCACACAATTATCCAAAACCTGCAGATTATTCTCTCCGCTCCGCGTGAACGTAATTTGTAATAACGGTTTGTTGTTTCCGTTGATTTTTATTCGAGAAAACGAACGAATTTTGTCTGTTTGCTCTTCTAGAGGATATTCTCTGCCATTAGTCAACGCTTCCATGACATTAGCCATGCCTTTGTCGACCAATTCTTCATTTTTGTTGTTTTGCGTGTCTGTTGAGAGTTCGTCTGAGGCGGCCTGCACGAGATTTTGGAACTCTTTACGAATCAAGTCTTTTATAAACTCCTCTATGCCCACAGTGTCCGTTGCTTGGTCTATTTTAGAGTCGATTGAAGAATTGTCACTGGTTATACTGTAATTTAAAAAAATCTAGTTTATATAAATACTAGGTTTTGCCATGACTATATAACAAAGAAAAATATAACCCAAGGCTATAATATATATTCCGCCTGAGCAATCTATTGAGACTTCGCTTTATTGCATCTTAGATACCAAAATATCAAGCTCCTTCCTCATTCTATTTCTCCGGACAAAACTTCTTTTACAGCTTCTTAAAGCACTGACAAACAGAGGTTAAATATAACAGAGGTTAAATATAATTGTGCCCAAGGTGCATAACAAACGTACCATTGAGTATATACGTTTCTAGACGTTTCTGTGCTCGGCGGATCTTTGGCTGCAAACGCGACAGATTTCGCAATAAATTCTCGAACTTTGCTGAATTGTTCAGAGACTGGTCCTGAAAAAATTAATTGTACCTAACTTTAGCCAGAGAGTCTGAAACTATTTGTTATAATAATCATGAAATATAAACTATTCCACCTTAATTGGAACAGTAGTGCCATGATTTAAATGTTTTAGTGGTTATTAATCCTACATCGCTGTGTTGGACATAAATGGATGCTAGAGGCGAAAGACCGTGCTGAATGGCAAAATATAGAGAAGGCTTTTACCCAAAATGGGGTCCATATAACCTTCTTAGGTTTTTAAAATTGTGTATTTTGTTGCAAGATATTTTTATAGTTGTTTCAGGGTTTCGAATACCATCAAGCAAAATATTTGCTAATTAGGCTAAAGCAATGTTTGTTCAAGGCAACCCGTGAGTTATAAAAAAAACTACACGTGGTCTAATTACTTTATTTTATATTTTGGTGAACAGTAAATACAAGGATGAGCGCACACTAACGGTGTGGTAGCAGAGCAGAGTCTGACTAGATCTCACGCCCGATTTTTATACGTAAGATTTATTTCCTCAGACCCGTGTCTCCCCAAGACACGCTCCCCGCTTCGTAATACTAACATTAAACCAGCACCATCTTTGTTTTTTTATCGTTATCGAATTAGTCGCGCTTTCCTCCTATTCCTATCCTAACCAATAATGCGTCAGCGTTCTTCCGGTAGAACAAACAATAAAACCTATATTTTACATTCTATTTTTCCTAAATTAAAGAATCAACTAACAGTAATTGTCAATGCCAGCTTTGACAGATTAAAAAAATTTAAAGTCAAGCTAGGTTATTATTTCCATTACCAAGAGTAAAAATAAAACGCGTGCAAATTGTTAGTATAGTTTTAATACAAAATATGTTAGTACAACTTATTTGAGAAACTGCATAGTACATCAATACAGTTAATTGCTGAGAATCTTGTGTTATACATATTATGGACTCTCAGGCTTTTCCCTATATATTCACTTACGCTAGTAAATAGTAACTCAACTAAAACATATCATTTTCTACCACAAACAAAACATTATCATAACTAAAATGTCTTCTACTGACAAACTACTACGAAAATTTTAATTCACAGTTCCCGCATATTAAAATAAAAATTTATTCTAGCCATAATACAATCTACAAAAACTTGATGTCGTTAACGCCCAAAATAAACGAATAAGTTCGTCGTTTTCCGAGCACTCGATATCCGTCCCATTTTCTGCAGTTACGAAGGAATTTAGTTTTCATAACTTGCTATGTCTGCTTGTACAAAATAAAGTTTTATAAATATTTTTCGTTGACATTGTATTTGTTTTTTTATAGGTATATGTACTTACTTATGCAAATTTAACTGTTCAAAAGATTAAAGTCTAGCTAGAATATACAACAGGGACATGCTTTTAAAAAAAGAGTAAACCCATTGGTAATGTCAAAACGTTTTTATCTGACGATTGATAATGTAGATTAGATTTTTGATTAATTTAATTTCTTCAACAAAAATGTCAACTCGTCAGATGACAACTATAGTAATAATGGACAACATTTAATTCGCGTACATTCATGGACCAAACCCTTCGCTTAATAAACAGGCGGTGGCAATGTCTAATGGTGTCTTATCTATAAAAAAAATTTTTTTGAGAAGGTACCAAAATTCGAAACCCGTTTAGAGATTATCTGGTACAAAGCTTATATACATATTTTCTATTTTGTTACCTATCAATAATTTTCGAGTTATATAAAAATAGGAATAATGAAGTTTAACTTCGCCAAGCCATTTTTAAGAAGTTGTAAGTTAACATGATGATCTTTGGCAAATGAATTTTTTTATTGTCAAGCCTCAGAAATACAATCAGCTAAAAGAGGGAGATTTGCTCTTCCGCATGGCAACCCGTGGGATTGGCCAACTAATTATTTTGCCTATCTTTATCGAAAAATAAAATGATAACAGGTCTATTTCTTCACATATTTTTCATTAAAACGATAAAAACGGATAAGTAGTTAAAAATTAAACGTTGTCCATTGACAATACCACCACCGTAATCTGTCATCTACATACCACTCCTGCTACTCGAGGATAACAAGCTCGGACTTCGTAAATATTTGTGGACCGACGAGCGGCGGGACGACAACTGAGGTAGCGAGTGTTGGAGAGTACCAACGCAATGAGACGCGGGCTTCATGGCCGGTATTTGGGACCTGCAATTAGGAAAATGTGAAAATTCATATATGTATAAATCAGGACTTTTCTATTCAAAACTAAAATAATATCCCTAGTAAACATATATTTTATAGTATTGAGAGAATATTTGAAAATCCTAAAAACTTTATTTGGTACTCAGGCAAGAGTATCGTACAAACTATTTTAAACATAGCCCCAAACTAGGATACCTAATTCACAGTAAACAACATCCACGACTCGAAACAAATACAAATATTTTGTTTCATTGACAATCCGATCACACCCCCCCTGCTTCACCACAAATACTACGGTAAGATAAGAATCAATGATAGTATTAAAATCCGTTCAGCAAAAAGTACCTCGAACGAAGGACTAACAGACACTGTTAACAAGTGCGAGTCGAACTCGCACACGAAGGGTTCCGTACACTCAATAGTATGCACTAAGGTCAGACCAAGTAGAGTATGTATTATATTTATACCAGTTAGACGTTTGTATGTATTGCCATTTTTGCCATTGTCAAGATCGAGCAAAATAAGAATAAAAAACGTTTCTTGTATGGGGAATTGGGGACCCCTTTTATTTAATTTTATTTTTATTATTTGTTCTTATAGCGGCCTGTTGTCTATTACGGTTCAAATATACCTACAGCCATGTGACGGACGGACGGACGGACAACTCAGCCTTAGTAATAGGGTTTCCGTTGTCACCCTTTGGGTATGGATATGTATAGAATGACAAAACATATTAATAAGGCGGCAAGTTATATTACAGTTTGTAATACCCACCTATTCTCTTCAGGCAAAGACATGGACCTAGCAGTTTTCCTATTAGCTTCATATATCCACCGCTCGTGGATGGCCACTAGTGGTTTCACATTCACGTTTGCTAGCACGTCCTCTTCTATTTTGGATTTAGCGGATTGAGCGCGCTCCGGCGTCGATTTGTACGACCAAGCGTGGGTGCGGTCACCGAACTGGGAATTGTAGTCCGTTTCGGGGGAACAGTCGCAGTCGTGAAGATCCATTCTGAAATTATACGTAGAGTCAACAGCTGAGCAGTGAAAGGCCAAATCTTATTTTTTCTACATTTCTAGATATTCCTTACGTAAGATAACGTTACCTTTCTTATGTAGGTGAAAACTAACCAAAGTTGTCTTGCGTAATAAATGAACAGCCCCATTTGTACCACTTTTCGAAAATATTTTTTTATTTCCAAATCACTAAAGATTATTATTCTTACAAAAAAATCAACATCCTTTATGAAAACTGGTTATGTTCTGGTGTCCTATCTCCAACTTCATATATAGCAGATCTTGAAATGCAATGCAAAGTCATTTATAAATAGTCGTTCAAATCATAAAGATATTTTTTATACGTATCTTTACTATAATAAATGTTAAATGTATCAACGATTACTTAACTGTCAAATTACCTACGCTAAAATGACCTAATATTGAATTGCTATACTTGTTAATGAATTTATGAAGATGTTCTATTTTCATTTATCAATGTATTATGTACATACTTCTTAAGGGCAACAAAACAATCTTGTACAGGTCCCCCGCTTCCCGGCGAGTTAGACTCGGTACTGTACTTGTTTGGTGACACCGCGTGCATCAACTCTCCATCATCACAGTTCAAAGCGATTTCCGGCGTTTGAGAGCGATCAATGAAGCAGTTAGATTCTGAAACTAAAAGAAAAATACAGTAACAATTTTCTTCACGCAAAAATGTACATACTTACCATACTAATATTATAAATGCGAAAGTGTGTTTGTATGTTTGTCCTTTCACATTTTTGTCACATTTCAAAATATTCCACGGGCGAAGCCGGGGCGGAAAGCTCATCATTATAAATGGGAAAGTGTGTTTATTCTTTCTCGTCATAACGGAGTAACGAACCGATGTGATTTTTTGTACATAGTTAGCTGGAGGGCCTGAGAGTGTCAAAGCTTATTTTTATAGGGTAAATTTAAGTTTTCATAAACAAGTTTTCAACCCGTGTGAAGGCGGCGCGAGTCGATAGTATAATAAAACCGTGTTGACGGCCCGCCGGCCACCAGGGTATGTAGTAGCCAGCGTAAAAAATCCATTTAGCCAATTATATTTCATAGACACACCGGCCATCGCTAAGATATCGAAACACGACTTAATACAATCCTGACAACTTGTTGTTGATTGACAGGCGAAACTTGGTTGATTCTGCTAGCTATTCGGAAGGATTCGAGTAAAGTAAAAATATACAATTCGGCATGTAAAGTAAAAACTAAGGTATGTTTTCTATTTCAAAGATTAAGTTATTTTAAGAAAGTAATTTGAATATTATTGTTTTCTATGAAGTAGTTTTTTTACAATAAATGACAGACAGACCACAAACTGACGTCATCATTTATGTAAAAGAGCCATTCTGCCCCATTTCTCAACTTATTTGTCCAACTGTTAGTACCACGGGACTAGGGAATGCAATACCATATATGCATTGTCATAGAATCTATAGATAAATCAAAATTAAACTGTACTTTATAAGAAATATTATTATTTTGGGCCGGGCATACGGTACCCTGCAAACACCTGCGACCTTTTCTAATATTTTTATTTTTTATATTTATTAAACCATTTAAAATGTACCAAAAAGCTTATTTAATTTGGGTTAAAATTAAAACCATGAAAACGAGGTCTATTAGGTCTTTATTACGATTATTTACGATCCCGCAAATACCTGGATCCCGCGGGATTAAGATGGCTCAGTCCCGCAAATACCGGGATTGAAATTATTATGCGGGTTTGCATTCCCTACACGGGACACATTAAGGGCCATGGTACCACTTTAAACACAAACGAGTAGTACCACTGGAGATAAACTACTACTACTTTACCTAAATGATGACGTCACTTTGTCGTCTTTCGACAATATTTTGAAATTTATTATAAAAAAACTACTGCATAGAAACAAAAATATTCAAATTAGTTTCTTAACATAACTTAATCTTTAAAATAAAAATATAAAAAGCATACTAAACTTTTTACTCTTTACATACCGAATTCTTATAGTTTAGTAATAGACAGACGTACCCTTTTCCGTTGAATTAAGTTTTTCTTTACTACGTTTATCCAAGTCGCCGGACAGCCACGCGTTCTTCCTCAACTTATTGCTGCGAGCGATCGGCGTGTTTGGCAAACTATAGTTTTTAATATCGAAATTATACGCACTGCGCGAATTATCGTTTTCTGTTTGATCTTTGCATAGCGACTTGATACAACCCAAGTTAGCGAAATCCGGCACTTTTATATGGAGAGGCTTGTATGACTTGGGCGTAAAACTTCGGCTCAGTTTTGTAGTGGGATGCTCTGAAGAATTATGATTCTCGCTCGCTTCAATGTTGCAAATGTTATTGTTAGGGCTTAAAATGCTGCAGTACTCGGTGGAATCGCTTCTGTGTAAATGCGCCCCGGGCGTTCCGAAGTTCTTGAATTTCGACGGCAGTTTAGATATTGGTGTGGAACAGGCACTCGAATAGCCTTGTTCCTGTATGTTATTGTATTTGAACATTGGTTTATTCTCGGTTGCTTCATCTTCAGATATATCGGCGAACTCATCTTGATTATTTTCAACAGTTTCATAGAAAGAGATATTTTTCTCATTGTTGAAGTTATCGGTGTGAACGATCGCTTGAACCTTATTTACTATAGGACTATGTAGGTCGGAGTCGGACGGCGACGTTGAATCCCAAGCGACTGAGCTGAAGTTAGATTTCTTCTTGGACAATTTGGCGGGAATTATTAGATCTGGAAGATCCCTCAAGTTACGCTGAAAGAGAATACGAAACAACATTATTTAATGCAATATTTCAAGGAATGCACACAGACACATATCTAAAGGAACAAATAAGAGAAGCTCGAAAAAGCAATCTATAATTTCGACTGGCAGTAGCCTATAAGCACTTTCAAAAACGTATCAGTAGTTTCAGTAATTACCCCCTACATCCAAACTTTACCTCTTTATAATATAAGTAAATAAGTATAGATATACAAGCCGCGCGAGCATTACGCGTGTAGAAAGAATTTCTTCTACGTAGACAAAATCTCAGTTAGAAAAAGAAAGAAGATATACTTTCCCGTAGTGACAAAGTAGGACAAAAAATAACGTCGCGGAAACCGGTCTTTTTGTCTTGCTTATTTCTATGGGATTCTCTCTACACGGTAATACTCGCACGACGTTCATGAACTTTCATCATAGAGCGGGTTATTGCCCTCTTCGAATCTCTGATTTAAGTTTTTTTTTTAATATCGTGTTCAAAGAAACCTACGTTTTGGTAGCGATGGATTTCTGGTTCTGGATCAATTTTGTCCGTCACTACAAAATACCTATAAGAAACACCATAACGCTAAGTAACAGGGAAGGGGTGGCCAGCTAAGTTAATTACCTTTATAACATGAAGCCTCTCCTCCGCAGTTTTAAGATCAATTCTCTCCGATCTATCTGGCTTGAGTCCAGTTTGTAGCAGCTCTAACAAACACCCGGGGTAAGTGCCGTCCTGTGGCAAGCGGATCCCCGTCTTCCATAATACGTAGAGCTCCTTCAGTTTCGTATAGGTCAAGCTTTTCCATGGTATGGCAGCTGAAAATACAAATGACCGATATGCTGGACCGATTTGAAAAATATTTCACCGTTACATAAAGCTACATTACAATGGACAAGACTAAGTTTTGTATAAAAAAAATTATATCCAAACTAATATTATAATGCGAATGTAACTCTTATCTACCTGTTACGCTTTCACGGCTAAACCACTAAACCGATTTTGATGATACGGAGAAAGCTTAAACCCTAGGGAAGGACTACTTTTTTTTAAATCCACCCGCCTAAAGCGGATGAAAGTTAGTATGGGAGTAATTATTATCTAATCTATGGTATGGGCCCCTACGCGTGAACAGTCAGTTTTTTAATAAATAGTTTAATCGACTTTTTGTAAACGTAGCCAAAATAATACCTCTGTCAATCGAAGTCTTATTATCGTAAATATTTTAAATAACAGTTTAAAAAATATGATTGTTAGTTCTGCAAATGTAAAATAGGTCAAAAATGTTAATGAACGTGTATTTTTTTTAATATAACGTCTTTTGAATGACAACTTATTTAAAAAAGACATGCAAAGTTCGTTTACCAAATAAAACAAGTTTAAAAAAATTTACTTTTCATTATTACGTGTGGTTTCTGGTCACACCAAAAGTCGAAACACCATTTTGGTACATTTTATATTTTTATTGATATTTATATACAAAGGAGACTATTAAATTAAAAATACTTTACCTTGTGAAATCCTATTAGGCAGACTATGAGAACACATGAATTATTTTTTAAAGTAACATTTTACATACTCAGCCAACAATTTTTTTCTCATATGATAATACTACATATTATAGTCATTCTTGTTGAGCTATTAAAAAGTACAAATAACTATAACCGTTCAAACGAAGTCACGCGTGCATTAATGGACACGCTAATTTCGCTTAAAATCTGGAGATCATGAGCTCGTTTCGTGGACCATTGATAGGATAAAATTGTGATCTTAAGCGCGTCTCGAGGACGAAGTTCCAAACGATGATCCAACCAAGTGTCTATTTCTACAACCCTTCATCAGGCAGAGGACCGCAGCCGATGGAGGAAGATAATTGAGGAGAAGCTGATGAGTCGGAGTCACGATATTCAGTAATGTGGGACCGAGTGTGGAGGGGCTTACTAAACATGTAGCTGAACTATGGCTTTCGACCCCTATTTGTCCGCATGCATCAGCCCAACGCCTAATATTATATATTCGAAAGTGTGTTTATTTGCTTGTTTGTCCTTTATTCACGTCATAGAGCAACGGATCGACGTGATTTCTTTGCACAGAGATAGTTGGAGGCCTGGAGAGTGACATATGCTGCTTTTTATCCCAGAAATCCAACATATGTCATTTAAAATATTTCCACGGACGAAGGCGTGGGCGGAAAAGCAAGTACTAAATATACCTGACGTCACGTGATTGCTTTTCGTCTCACGATTCAAAAAAATCGACTCAACATTGAATGAAACATTTTTGATTTGAAAATGGCGGAAAATTAAATGCTCGTGCTCATTCCGTTCAAGTGCAACGGCAAGACTGATTAGTGATTATTTATTGAATGCGAGTTGAATGCAACAAGTACAGACGAGTCGATTCGCTTTCAACATTGAATTGAATCAACAAAAGTTGAAACATCGTGAACTTTTGTCGAACCAATATTTGTGGCTTCAACTTGATTGAAAGTCTATGCAGACGGTTCAAATCGCAAGCGATTTAGCATTAGATCAATATGAAGACAAAACAAAGTTTGATATAAATAAACTATAATCTGTGATTCAAAAAACTATTAATTTTAAAGGTTATAATATACATAATTATATAACATAGATTGTCAGCAAATAGGTTCAACAGTTAATTATTATTCGATCAATGAAGCTTTAGCGTTGCCCAGTGCTCAGGGTGCTACAAAGCCTAACCAATGGAAAAGTAGACTTTTTTATTTTTTGTGTAATAAAGTGCTATATTACAGTATTAGAGCAAAGATATTAGAGTCGTTTTCTACCGAAAATAAGATAATGTTACTTTTGTCGTGAAAATGTTAGTTTTTGAGCTATGTCATGTTACTTTTGACCGTCGGCCACTGGCAACACTGCTGTACATACCATTACAACACTCCCACACAATAAGACTCAGGGAATACACGTCGCTCTTGGAGCATGGATACACCTTTCCATGTTCGTCCGGTTCAAACAATTCGGGCGCTTGCCAGCGGTAATATTGTGAGTCTAGATAATATTGATAATCCTTAGCCACGGCGTTCGATATCAGATAGGTCTCAGATGGATTCTGCGATATCAGTGGTTCACATTCCAAGTTGTATGAGTGGCGAGTGGCTGAAAGATTGAAATTGATTGTTACTTAATTGTTTTTGCCTTTGAGGTAGTGTTGACAATTTTTTGGAAATACTTTTAAATTATAGCTGTAGCTAAGGTTTTTCATTTAAAAAATCAATTTAAATTTTATTTTTCAAATCCCCGCGACAACGATGATGACGTCACACTTGCAAACCAACAAAATTATAGTCACAGATTAGATAAAATAACGAGAAAAGTGACGGATTGACATACAGTTATTATAATAAAGTTATTAGTCTGTGGTTATTTATTTGACATTTAGGTGAAAGTGTCGTCACTTCCCGTTTGCGTCACGTGAACTAGGAATTAAATATTTTTCATTTAGATAGGTACCTATTAAAAAAATTATATTTATTACACAAATAAATAAACATTATTTTAAGTGATTATACGTTATTTATTTATTTTATTTATTTATTTATTAAAAACTATAAACTATATATACTATATAATTATAAACTATATAAAAAATATTATTGTGCATTTATTTTCGTACCCCTATTAAAGATAAGGTAAGATAAGATTTTCGAAATTGGCAATATTAAAGACAGAATTAAAATAGCGAACAGAAAGGCTGTCGTTTGGATCACGTATCCTGCTGTGAAAATTATGAGCCGGTATTCGATAAAATATAATATGGTTGTCGCTCAAACATCAAGAACATCAATTATTTTATAAGACTTTTTGTAAATTCTGTTCGATACAGACGATACAGTGTTTAATCGAGTATGTTTAGATTGATATCACAATCACTTATAAATTAGTCTGACCTCGCCATATTACTTAACCGCTGTTAACGGTATCACAACCACAAAACACCAATTAATACAAATAATTACCATCAATATTAACATATTGCGGTTCCGGTGAATATATTTCGTAGTTCCTTGGCTTGTCTCCACACTTCTCACCCCGGAACTTAACACAAGGCCCCAGGTCCGCCAACTTGGCCGCGTCGTGTCGCGTAATCACTACGTTGGCGCTACTCAAATCGGTATGAATGTACCCGTGCATGTGCAGAAATACCAATGCCGATGCTATATCGGCAGCGTAATCTACAGCCTTCTGGGCTGTAAGTATTGGACCCTGAAAATGTCAAGCATTAAAGTAAAAAATCGAGGTACGAGATGCACCCAGATTAAGGAGGGTCCATAGACGGCCTCCCTCCCTCCGCCAATTTTCTGCTCATTTGACCATTAGGATATTAAAAAAGTTACCTTTGGTTTCGTTTGTATCGTTTTATGTCGCGAAACAGATCTCTAGAAAAGTAGTTAATTGTGTTGTCTTTAAATGTGAAAAGCAATGTCTAATTTGCAGGAACATAGTGTCTCCTATCATTATTTTAGTTTCTATTTTAGCATAATCTCCATATAAAGTAAAAGCCATTGCGACAATAAAACGACAGAAAATGTAGTGGTACGGGGGTTAGTAGTAGGCGTCTACCTCCCCTCCCGCCAAAAGTGAAAAAATGGTGATTTGCCGACTCGCACCTCCATTGGATCTCAAACACCCACACCACATACCATCAATACGTTCGGCGACTTCTTTGCATGTCGTGCTATAGAGAAGTGGACCGGTCTGCCTTCCTCCGTGTTCCCAGCTTCATACAACCTAGGGTCCTTCAAGCGAAACGTGAAAAAGCATCTGCATAGCCAATGTGACGATTGCGATTCTTGTTACAGTAGTTGCCACTCATAGACACACCACTTGTGTTCAATATTCCTTATTTGCTTGTATTGCAAAAAAAACTTTTAAGTTCGTAAAACACAGTACGTGTCGTTGGCCTACAAGAGCTACACGAATCTAAAATTCTAATATCGAATAATCGAACGTTAATTGACCAATAAATGAGTTTGTGATTTAGATGATTTAGAATAGAAGTGCCTGTTAATATGGATCGAGGGATATGTACTATGTACCTCTGGTTCTTTGAGCTCTATGCATTTATTTATCTATATCTAATCTAAGATTTTGTGAGACGGTGCGTGGCCCGCCTCTCACGCATCGTCTTACAAAATCTTAGATATCTAATATAGACATATATACAAACTTACCCGAATATGCAAAATATTGTACAGGGTGTCCACAAATGACTCACAAATCAAGTGGACTGTATGCTGCACGTCTGGATACAGTCCCATCAGCAGCACAATGTTGGGGTGACGACATTTCCTGAAATATTATTACATATTATTAATTTATTAAATATAAATTAAATATTAAAAATTAAAAGTACCTACACAAAATCGCCGAGCATATGAAAGCTATGATGAATATAAAAGAAGCGAAAGAGGTATGTCAGGATCGTAACAAATGGCATTCGATTGTCTCTGCCTTTGACTGGGACAAAAGGCGTGATTATAGATAGATAGATAGACACTTCTTGAAATTCATTTGAAATCTTTGAGATTTTAACTTTGAACTCATGTAACGTCTTTTTGTCGCGATACAGGAATAGTGCGTGAAATATTATAAACATACAACGTTGATGTAATTTTCTTAAAGAAATAATTAGCAAATTAACGGATCCCGGCTAAGTACCAATGGGTTTTTATACTTAATTAAAAACGTATGTACATATTCCGACTAACCACACTAAGGCTTTTACATTTAAGTATACTTCAACAGAAATGGCCACTCTTTGGGTATAGCCTTACAAATACTATCGGCTAAAAAAAAGGGAGACTTAGTCTTCCGATGGGTACCCTGGGACCGATAACAAGGCAACCCGTGAAGATAGAAAAAAAGAAAGAAAAAAGAAAGCAAATTAACTTGTGAATTTTCCATTGTTCTCTCGTCTTTTTACGGAAAGCGGCATCAGCGGACTGAACAGCGGACTGAACCAAAATTCATCCAAATCTGTTCAAACTTTTTGAAGATTTATAGTAATAGATACCTACTTCAGAATTTCAATTTGCGTGTTTTGCTTCTTCCTAACATGATCCAAATAGACCGCAGACAGTTTCTTAATCTTGACCGGCACGACGCCCCACTGGCCCGTGTTCCACTCCTTACTCCTCTCCAGATTCAAGTCCAGGTTACTTATATCGACCAGCGGTAAACCGAAAACACTTGCGTCGCTCTGTAATAAATTTTCAAATGTTTAGAGCGCATGGATTAAAATGTTGGACTTAAGGAGGAAAGAAAACTAGAGCAAAAAAGCAAAAAAAAACTTTAAGAATCAGTACATACTTTACTCGGCTTTTCGTGTTCCGGAGGACACATAAAGTTGGCGATTGCACTTCTCCTACATAATATACACTAAAATATATATTAACTAGATAATAATATTGTTCTCTAATGACACCGTTCCGGATGCGGTCAATACGCTTTATATCACAGTGAAAGATAATGTTGTGACCAAAATGAAGAAAAGTAGTTTACGCTGGTTTGGACACATTGAAAGAATGAAGGATGAAAGAAAGGTTTATATGGCTGAAGTGAAAGGAAATACTGGCAGAGGACGACCTAGGTGTACTTATATTGAACTTATAAAAAAAGTATTGATCGTTGGAAATATTAAAAATACACACAATCGCCGAGTATGTATGAAAGGTATGATAAATATAAAAGAAGCGAAAGAGGTATGTCAGGATCCTAACCAATTGGCATTCGATTGTCTCTGCCTACCCCTCTTGGGATAAAAGGCACGATGATAGATAGATAAGAACAATATAAAAAATAGAGTACCCCGTCCATCTGTCTGTTTTATCCGTAAATATGTCGGGTTTCACGATTAGGTAGATATGTATATGTATTAAAAATTACATTATCACTTATAGGAGCTGACCATTAACGGTTAGTGAATGAACAACGGGAAAAATTTAAGTTTTCCCAATTTGTGTGTCGCTCTAAAATGATTATACAGTCGCTAATAATAAAAAAGTGATATGCTTGCCAACTTGCTAAATATCGACTTTGCTTATTTTTATTTGTAACCCTATAGGTACCTTATTTCCATCAGATCTAGTAGAGCTCATCGACTGCATTTTAAGCTGTTCATCGGCCCAGTTATCGAAATTCTTCAATTCACTCATGACTTCCTGCAGCTGCTCTTCACAGTCATAGCGTGTCGGCGTATCAACTTCGTCGCTATGACAAGAATCTACCTTATCGCCGCAAGCGCTTTCAGCGTCGCTTTTCGAAATTTCGAGAAAAGCTTTCGTGTCGTTATTGTCATTCAGTGGTAAAGCAAGGACCTTCTCTTCGTCATCTTTGAATTCGATTTGTCTCGGAGACAGGAAGTCTGAGTCAGGCGAGCGGGAATACCTTTGAAAAGGACAAAACTTTATAATATAAACATACACAGACAAACACATCATTACGGCATTCATACTTTGCGATGTGGCCAGGGACACCAATAACATGAGTGTCCACTTTTTGCCAGTTATCCATATTAGATGTGTCACTTCTTTAACAGACTGTTATTTTTACACGAAGTGCGGACGTGTTTAGAGCGAGTGAGATTTGAACTCGTGGCCCCTCAGTTTGAAGTCCAACGCTCTAACAATCGACTGCTTTAACATTGTCCACATTAGGCGAGATAAGTTGATTAAAGCACATATTCTTAGACAAAATTGGTGCTTATCTTTTCATACCTTACAATACACAATCATACTTCTTACAAATATAGTAAAAAAATACCTGTTTCTACCCATACGCTTCTTCTGCGGCTCAGTGTACGACACCGGGAACACATTACCCGGCATAAACACCTGGTTCTGGAACAGGAACTGAATATTGGGAACATGCCCGCTAGACTCGGCGGAGTGGACGCTCTTCGCGCGCTTGTGATACTTGTTCTTCTTGTATTTCGCGGCCGATTTCTTCTCATAGTTAAATGTCTTATCAGGCGAAGCGGTGGAGCAATCGGTGCACGATATCGGCAGGGAATGTCGGCCACTTTTCGGTTTCTTTACAGGTGTCTCTAAGATGTCTTTAGTCCTGCGCGCTTGAAATTCGGCCAGGTCTCGCTTGTATTTCTCCGTACGTATGGTGCCTATGTTGTCGGCGCTCGGCGATTTCAACTCGTCGCAGTTGATCGAACCGGGGCTGGTGGAGTGGTTGT
Source organism: Nemapogon koenigi (assembly GCA_963924495.1). Lineage (NCBI taxonomy): Eukaryota > Metazoa > Arthropoda > Insecta > Lepidoptera > Tineidae > Nemapogon > Nemapogon koenigi. Next base: position 7,780,142 of record OZ004644.1, on the reverse strand, counting down.
TCATGCCGGTGACGCGGTCCCTTGAAACAACATTTAGATAGGGTCAATTAAGTCTTTAGGGTTCCGTAACAAGTAAATTCCTAAGTTATATATAAAGCTTTCCCTGTATCATCACAATTATATTTTTACACATGTTGTCTTTTCATGTCAATAAAACGGAAGAGAATGAAGGGAAGTAACCTACTCTATGCCATGCGAGCGAAACCACTGGCAAATTCTTATACAAAGATATACCTAAGTAAATACACATATAAAAAACGACAACCATTGAAAAACATAGTTTAAAAAAGCTTAGCAAATCTCTATCGGCCTTAGCAAAAAATCTTGCGTCTGTTCGTCAACAGTGTGAAAATAAAATGATTAGAACCGTTTGTCCTCATGAACAAAAAGCAAGACAAAAAGGAACTCCGTATATAATGCCCAGAATGGACCATAGAAGTGATGTAAGACCACCAGCGAGATGGAGTGACGCCATCGTAGAACGAAGAGGCGATTGCGGAGGATTGAAAGAAGTGGCGTCCATCAGACGGACGTCTTAAGAAGAAGAAGAAAAAGTAACATCTTCAAAATAGACCCTCAGCCATTTGTCATGCAGAAAAATGACAGAGCACAATTATTTAGATACGAATGGGTGGAATATTGCATCACGAATTCACGATCCATAATCGGAGCAGAACTTCTGTAGGTACTTAAGAGTGTAGTGTACCGCGTCCATGTCCATACAAACGGAGAAAACGTTTTACTACCCCTAAATATCATTTAATTTTAACGATTTTGTAATATGTTACTGACATAATGAAAAACTACGTACGTATTTTTTCCTTTTTTCAAAATTCGTAATAGGTCAAAAGTTATAAGCCCCTCAAATCTCGGTTTTTTTGGTACATAACTTGCTCGTAATAAACCGTCTGTATTTGAGAAACAAAGCAAAATTTCAAAAAAAGCAAAACGTACGTACGTAGATTATAATCTGCTAAAACGTTTGACACCAAAATTATAAGGTTTCGTTATAGTTTAGTAGGTGTAAATCGTTTTCCCCCAAAACGCAATTTTCAACGAAGAACATACCTACGAACACTCACGAGCTGCAGTGTTCTCTGTCGCACTGATGCCCGTGGGAAGAGTGCGCTTGAGACAGAATATGATTTTCTAAATACCTATTTCGCTGCGTACGCTGAGCTACACGATCCTCTTAATACACGGCTTTACATACCCATCCGCCAAAAAAAACGAACTTTTGCTTAATCCAATAAGCAGGTGCGTTCGGTGATGCGTGACAATTGATGATTTGTATATAATTTGTTTAGAATGATTGCGATATGAAAATCAAAATAAATCAAAATTGGTATCCGAGTAGGTAACCGTACTGAAAATTGCAATCCATACTAATATTATAAATGCGAAAGTAACTCTGTCTGTCTGCCTGTTATGCTTTCACGGGTAGGTAAACCACTGAACCGCTTTTGATTAAATTTGATAGGTTAGCTACTTTTTTATTAAATCCCCAGCCCTAAGGGGATATAATGGGGATGAAAGTTAGTATGGGCTCCACGGCGGAAATCTAGTATTAAAATAAACACTTTAATTTCGTTTAGAAATCTTCCATTATCAAATCTTAATCGCTGTTGGATTTTATCAGATTTTACAGCGATAGTTTCCGATCAAAGTCCCATTTTTCTTGAGAAAACTACAGTAAACCGTATAGTTATACTTACTTACTACATAAACTTTCTTATTTTATAGACACAATATCTCTGAGTGTTTGGAACTATGAATTTATGCATTAGATTTATAAGTATTTCTGATTGGCACTTAATTCTGTCATGTCAAAAAATGAACTTGGAATGTTTTCAAAGTTACCTTATGATTTTATCTAATTGCATGACTACACGAAAATTCATAGGCACTTGTTAGTAGCAGGCAATTTACTAGAATTACTAGGTTACTATTATCTTTGGTACGCTACAAACAGCGATAGGCATTGTGCAAGTGCCATGTTTTAAATACGCAACATAAGCCACATTTAAGTACTTACTACCATCACAATAAGTCGTTAAAATGAGATGACGCTGTTCGCGGGCTGATCGCAACAAAGGAAACCAACAATGCTATGACCAATATTGTCTGGTGACCAGTTTTGGGGTTTTCTATGAAGCAAAAGCGTGGGACTGTCTCGGGTCAGATGACCGACACGCGCGAATAAACACTCAATCGACATAGAACGTAATTTTACTACACGTTGACATATTTTCAAAATGGCTCGATAGTCCAATTGTTAGGGCGTTGGAATTGAAACCGAGGGACCCGAACTCAAATCTTACTCATGCGAAAAAATTTAAACACCATAGAATTTGTATTTTAGAGATTTTTTTTGAGAAAAAACCGCGAAAAATTACCTTATGAGCCGTTGGTCAATGCCATCTTATAACTGTCAAAAATATGGCAAATCTCAGTTAATCCTATATAACTTAGATTTTCCATATTTTTGACAGATACAAATGAACTCAGGCGGCGTATTTTGTAGATATATTTTTAAAAAGTTGTTAGAGTAATGAGAAATGTCTTTAGAAAGTTGTAAGTAGTTAATGTCATCATAAAGTATGTGAAATTATCTATAGGATAAATACGAGAAAATGGTACATTAGTAAATATATTAAAAGAACTCGAGTCGCAAAATCGGTTGAAAATACGCGTGAAATTGATGACTTTCAGGGCTTTATAAAACTTATGTGGAACTGATTTTCATATTTAAAAAAAAATCATACTATGTCAAATATATTTATCTTTCGAAAGCTATTTAAATTTCAAAAGTAAGACATATAGTTATCGCGTAATTTAAGAACTCGTGAAGAATGTAATTTATATGGGACAAAAGTTATGAGGCGACTCCTTAATTGAAAAAAAAATCCCACTAAATTCATACAAATTATGAAAACAGATTTCGATTTTACTGCATTATTGTGTAATTTTAGTGATTACATAGTAGCAATCAATTTGAATGTTGTTTACGAGTATGAAACATACCTCGCGGGAGATCCACATGCCTTTGAGATGTCATGAAACTCATTTTCATGCTATCGTTATTAATTAAAAACGACACGCGAAAGTCACAAAATCATGCTCCGAGAGAAAAACAATTAGATTCTACGTCGACAATGCTTAAGTTGAGGTAAAAGGCGGCTATAATTAGGGAACTAGACGATACACTTTTACCGATTTAAATTACCTCCAACAAATCGAATTTGAACTGTCTTTACAATTATTTTGCATTGAAGCATAACTTTTCGTGAACTACTCTTCCATCATTATTCCTAAATAGCTTTAACTTGAGTATAAAACAGTTTGAAATGCAGATGTTTTATACTCAAGTTAAAGCAATTTGTGGGAGTGATTTCGTGAAAAAGGACGGAAGTGTGTAACAGGAAGCCGGGGAAGCGCGCGCTATTTGAATTGACCAATGAATTGAACGAGAGATCGGTACTGTCAGCCACCAGTGTCTGCGTGTGTGTGACAAGAAAGAGAAAGGGAAATAGAGAAGGAAAACGCATCAGTCTATCTATCTACCTATCATTACGCCTTTCATCCCAAGAGGGGTAGGCAGAGACAATCGAATGCCATTTGTTACGATCCTGACATATCTCTTTTGCTTATCATTATTATATCAGCTGTGCCATTTACCTACAGTGGTGTGTATAGTGTTAATGATTTCAGGATATAATGTTAATGTTGCTTATTACTAAGGTGAGATGTCAGATGTTACACATCATATGCGACTACTGTAAGGATCGCTCGTTTTTTTTAATATCTAGGTATATTGTAGCAGAAACTACTTGTGTGCGAGGTAGTTGATTGCCTGAATTTGATCGGTTACGTAAAACAATCCGAGAAAGAATTTCATTAAATAAAGTAACGCGAACAAAGTAAACATGCGTAACTACATTTTTAACACGAATGTAAGCACTGCGCGTGCAGATAAAAGTGAAGTGTCTAATAAATGTATGCAGAGACAAATGCCTAACATAAACTTAACCAAACAGACCAATTTCACGCCGATCTTTTTATGTGACGCTGACGCGACCTACATTTTTAGTACGTTTTCATCAATAGCGTTTTTATTAGACACTGACTATCCGGTTCATATTGGTAGGTACTTAATTATGTGCTATATCTATTGAAAATACCTAAGTCTTATTTAGTGGCAAGGATGTCCAACGGCTCAGTCATCTTGTATCTGTCAAAAATATAGCAAATCTAAGTTAATCCTGGAAACGTGAGTTTATTTATACAACATTTCCTCACCACAAAATGATTGTTATTATTTGAAATTGGATTGAGCCATGTTTTTATTATTTATTTTTGAAATGGACTGATAATGCAGTCCGTGTGTCAATCTCTAACATCGGGCGATGGTGAAATCTCGCCAGCTTTCTAATTTATAAACAAAACCTTTAACATAAAGTACAAATTACATCACTAGCAAACACTAAATCAAAAGTTATCAGTGGCTTAACATAATTAAGTTTATTCCGGAGCCTCCAATTTGTGTCAAAGCGCAAACAACAAAAATACACCAGCGTCACAACGGTGAAAGCTGCCGGCATTTCTGTTTTAGAGAACGTTATCCAATGATTTGATGTCATTTTGTTGTCTATAATTAATGGAAACATCAATCATTCACAATGAATAGACAAATTCCATTATTAATAGATATTAAATCAGATATCAATTTTCAATGAGATTGTAATAATACGAGTTTTGTAAGTTACTTTTGCTTTTGTTAATCCAGCAGTGGACACGATTTCGTCCGTAAACTATTGAAAAAAAAAATATTACAATGATCTCTGTAACAACGAATTAAAGCAGGGTTGTTTATTGTTTGATTTTAGACTTATGTCCCGTCACGTAAAAAGAGCTCTGGCAGCCGGTCTGCGCGGAAAGGGATAATTCTTTAAGGAATCGATAGCCTAATTGGTAAAGCGTTTTAGACTTGAAATCGGGGGACCAGGGTTCAAATCCCACTCGTGCCAACAATGCTAAGCAACAATTTGAGAATATATATGTGCATTAACGATTTCTCGTGCTTCGGAGAGCAAGTAAAGTCCGCACACGCAAAATACGTCTGATAAAGAAGTACATTAAGTGCAGCAACAGTTTATGTAATATGGACAATTGGCAAAAGGTGGACACCACGGTATACTGGTGTCTCTGGGCCTCTGACTCTGGCCACACCGCAAGGTATAAAGGTCGTGAAGATGTGTTTGTGAGTGCAATTATTTAGGTCTTTCGTTTTAATTTATTAGATATAGGTAAGTAAGTACCTCGTTTTAATGTCCACGTGAATTATGACAAGAGATAGTGCAGTTGTCGCAATTTTCCTAAAAAATATACGACCTGGATCTAGGTAGGTAGTTTATTTGGTAAAGGTCCAGATTATCTAATCCTGAGCTTTTCGTGTTTTGACGACTTTATTAAATTGCTGCACTGTTTTATTAAATACTTTAACCATTTTGAAGTCTCGGTAAGGTACCACTTTTCGCCTGTGTTCACTAGTTTATAAGAAAATTGACATTGAAAAACTTAACCTCAAAATCTGAAATTGAGATTTTCGTGTTTTAAAATAAAATATAAGGTTTCCAGCGCTTCGGCGGCCGCTCCCGCGGCACCGCTCGCTTCGCTCGCTCGCCTTGCGCCTTGTTTTTACACAATCCGAACCACGCTCGTCGCTGCGCTCCTCGCTAACCTATTTTGTGGAGTAAAAAAATTTCGATCGTGTCTGAAGACTTTTCACCGACGTGGCGGTCACGGGACGGGTTTTCGGGATTGGTGTCCTGGACGAAAGTTGCTCCTTGTGACGCCTTTCATCCTATGGCATCATAAAAAATGAGTGTTATATGGAGTAAAAAAAATCGATTGAATATTTTCTTTCAAAATCATGAAAACTCTAACCTTAATTTTGCAAAAACCTGTGACCTCCTGCAAAAACTTATACCTTACCGAGACTTGAAAATAGTTAAAGTATGCAATAAAGCAGTGCAGTAATTGAATAAAGTAGAAAAAACACGAAAATCTCAGGATTAGATAATCTGGACCTTTACCGTTTATTTGTGCAAGTTCTGTCCGTACTATGTTGTATTTATAGCGAACGGGAACCCGGGAAAATAATTCTATAAATATTTTATCGGGTTCCGGTAACGAGATTTTAGGGGTATTTCGACTTGTGTTTAGGGGTGTGTAAAGGGGTAAACTGATAGGGGGTATTTTTTTAAATCAGATTACTTGGAACTTAGCATAAATAGTCTACAATTTTTTTCAAAATTCAAATACTAAGGGGAGTAAGGAATTGGCAGTTTGTATTTGCAGATTTACTTCAAACTTGGTATTAATGCTCTTCAACATAATTAAGAAAACATGTGTTTCAGCTTTTTTCAAAAGTCAACCCCCAAAGGCAGAAAGGGGGTAGTAAAGTTGGTTTGGGGAGATTTACCTACTTGAAACTTGGTGCTAATGCTCTAGGACACAATTAATGAAACACATTTTTTTGGGGTTTGTCAAAATTCAACCCCTAAGGGGAGAAAGGAAAGGAATCGGAAAAAATTTCTACAAGGGAAAAGTTGGTTTATAATTTTTTTTTATTTAAAATTTCCTGGGAGTAAGAAAAACCCTACTCTGTACCTCAAAATATTCATACTGAACTGAACCCTGTGTGTGACTATTTATTAATTTGAAATGAAATAGTTTTTATATGAATTCACATCACAGAGACTGGGGCTGTTGATGAAATACAATCTCATTGAAGCTATGAACAACATTGAACTAAATATATAAAAAAAAATTGAAGCAAATACAATAATTTATTTGTAATTTTCCTAAAAATTTAAAAAACTGCACTCTATGTTTAATCACGACTGTTGTAATCAATACATAACCATATGCTATAATAATGGATGAAGTATCACATTATAATCCAGTAACCAGTTTTCACTATATTCTTTTGTCACCTCAAAATAAAAAGGTGGTGTAAAAAAAGGGGGATATGTAATTAAAAATATTACTTTAGGAGTTTCAGGGTTGTACTGTGAAATAATATTGACTGTAATGACCCTGAAACCTAAATACCTATATGACCTTAAATTGTGTAAAGATGACAATACATTTGATGACCAAGCCTAAAAGCATATAAAAACTTCAATGGATGTAATTAAAAGTAAATTGATGTAGTTGACTGTATTATAAAGGCAACCATCCTTCAACAATACCGATGGTGACTCAATCTACCAGGGCCCATCCCTATACAGTGCTGATGATGACTACCTACTGAGTATACATATTATATTTAAATTGTATCAATATGAAGTTCAATATATTTAGTTTATATTAAGTTTAGTCTGCAATATATTTTAGAGAAAAGGTACAGATTTATTTCCTTAGTAACTTAATTAAAATAATCAGTTAATTTATAGTTGGAAGTAAATTTACTTTATCAGGAATATATTTACATCTACCCTCCAGAAAATCAACTTCCAATCCTTGCAATTTGCATCCATTAGTAAACTTATTTGTTTTTGGTCAATGCTTCTCAAGCTTATAAGAATCATAGTGGACTCTTATAAATAAAGATCTGTGTTGAAATAAATATAAAGACAAGAATATGAATGCACTCACCGGCGCAACCATTTGAAAACTCCCATGTCATTAATGATATCACTGGTAATTTATTCACAAAATTTTAGTAGCACAATTTTCAATTAAATTTGAATGTAGATATTATAGTTGCGTTTACGTTAGTTAGGAAGCGATTAGTGTTAAGCATTACCGGCCGGCGGCCGTCGATCACAAAAAGCTACTTCCAACAATACCCACAGACATATTGTGCGGTCAGACAAAACATCACGAACGCGGCATTCGCAATGAACTAAATTTACTTTTTGTACAAATTACTTTTGGTCGCGCTCTGTTGAATTGAACCACTCCGAACTCGACGTCGACGCACTGCCTGCCTCCCTGCTCGCCTCCTCGCGCGAATACCTTTCCGCATTAATTCTAGTATTTAACTTCAAAGTTCAATGTCGGTAGTATCAATCTAAAACCTAAATTAATTCATATTTTAAAATCAATGGACGTTATAATTCAAATAGCAATGACTCACCATTTTAATCTTGACGATTCCGATTTACTGCGAATCACCTTATATTCATGCAAAAACTTCTTCATTTCGTAATAAACATTTAATTACTTTAAAATTATAGTAATATTTACTTTGTTAAATATGTATTTACAATATTTTTCAAGAAAATACTTTATTGACAAAAAAGTCTGTAAATAAACAAAGCACGTGGTGTCACGTGTTTGTTTGTTTTTCAACAACAATGACAAATGACAACAATCAACAACAACAACAGTTTCTTTTGTTTACTTATAATGTAATTTGGAGACTTGTTTTTAGGGTTTTGTAAAAAAAAATACATGGACTAAAAGTGTTCTAAAAGCAGTCGGTGTCTAAAAAGTAATACGCAGTTTCAAAAATTTAGACTTGGTGGTTTTGGATAAAAAAAAACTGCCACGAATAATTCAACGATATTTCATTTTCAAAAAAAATACCCGTCTTTTTCCGTAGTCCTATTGGTTGTCCCATTAGCTATTCCCCGATCTAGAAGGATTATAGTTTCGTAAAACTGGAAAAAAGAGCGAGTACTTACCTATGTATTACATTACAATAGTCGCCAATGATGTGTAACATCTAAAGAATATTCGAATAATCAAATTAGAATTTGACCTTCACGACTGTTTCCCAAGGGATCAGTGGCGGCGCTAGACCAAATGTGGACGTCGGCGACATCAGCTTTGCGAGGCCTCTTTCATTTCCCAGTCAGAACAAAAACGATAAATAGATCTATTTCATCTCTTAAAATAAGCAAAAGTTTGCGAATCGACCTTTTTTATAGCAGAAAATTCCTTCTTTTCTTCTTATGACTTCCAAGTCAAAATCGTCAATGACTATTTTACCACTAAGAGAGTCATCTCTTACAGTAAGATATTTATTATGTTGTTGTCTGTGAAATTTTTGTAATTTTTAAAACTTTTTTGCGAGGCCCCCACAGGCGCGAGGCCGTCGGCGGTCGCCACTGCAAGGGATAGACAGCGACTATGGAGCGCCACTTATTCTCTTAATCTTTTGCATACCTTTGACATTACACACATTTACGTCCCATTTCACAAAATAACTCCCTATTTTATGCCACACAGCGAGAGCTGAGGCACAACCAAAAATCATGAATGTATAAGACGTTTCAAAAATTCTAGCGCAATATCTTTTGAAGGAATATTTCTATGGTCGCCTAAGGTACACGTGACGTGCCAAAAATCAAAATTATTGTCAACAGTTTGTTGTAGGTACATAATATGTACTATCTATCTCATATAAGTACCTAAGTATTTTCACTTGCTCTGCTAAATGCCGCAAGTTGTAAGCCCCCCCCCGACATTTTTGGGGTGGGGACTTTTGAGGGGATACAGGAACACGTGTGCCAAAAATCAGAACTACACCTTTTTTGAGGTCTACTAACTTCATTAATCGCTCGTGATATTTTGTGTGTCGACGGGGAGACGGGAAAACTTTATTCCGGTGACATTATTAATCCATTTGTTTGTTCCCGCCACGGAATTTCCGTGGTTCCCGCCAAGTGGATCACCCCTTTTACTATATTGGCTAAAATAATACACTGTTCCAAGCTATAATTGATTATAAGACTAATGTCATTCTTTAATTTTCGAAAATTGTTTTGCAAACGTTGGATTTGATTTAGATTTCTAGTTTTATTTGCATTATTGCTGTTTTTAATTTATAAATGGACGAGTTACGTGGTCGTACTATACAAATAGTGTTACATATAAAAGAGGGTAAATATCTTAAAAATTTAAAGAAAAGGCCACATGACAATTTGTTTATCTATAACAAAGAGATTAAAATTATTATATTTTAAATGTCTTTGATCTATAACTAGCGGGCCCGGCAGACGTTGTCCTGCCCAAACGTTGGCTTGCCTGCTATTTACTTTCCTTCGTCCGTGGAAAACAACTACCACTACCACTACCAATACCACTACCTACCACTACTACTACCACTACCACTACCACTACCACTACCACTACCGCTACCCTACCACTACCACTACACCTATCTCTACTCTTACCACTACCACTACCACTACCCCTACCCCTACTCCAACCACTACCACTACCCCTACCCCTACCCCTACTCCAACCCCTACCACTACCACTACCGCTACTATCCTATGTCCGTCTCCTGGCTCTAAGCTACCTCCCCACCAATTTTCAGCCAAATCGGTACAGCTGTTCTTGAGTTATAAATAACCTAACCTGGCCTACCGACTCTGGAATTAACACATTTCCGTGGTAGAAAGTATAATACAGCGCCATCTATTAACGTTTTCAAATACATTTTAGTAGGTAATACCTATGTCTGTGGTGTACCTACTAGGTCTATATGTAAAAAATCAAGATGACGCCACATATTCACAATTATAATAAAATTTATAATTTTAGCTACCCCTACTCCAACCCCTACCGCTACTATCCTATGTCCGTCTCCTGGCTCAACCCCTACCGCTACTATCCTATGTCCGTCTCCTGGCTCTAAAGCTACCTCCCCACCAATTTTCAGCCAAATCGGTACAGCCGTTCTTTAGTTATAAATGGTGTAACTAACTGACTTTCTTTTATATATATAGATATCACTAATATAATTTCAGGTTTAGGTTTTGGATTTCTGAAGAATCCTTTTATGGTCAGTGGATCGTTGAATGGTTACCTATTGGAAACAGATCCTGTTGTGCCTTGTCACGGACCAATATTTGATGCCGAATTAGTATGGGAAGCCGATAAAAGAAGATTCCGAAAGTATGCTAATTGAACTTTATATCAGCTGCTTAGTAAATCTTAAAAAATTCTGTGTGGTTGAACAATCTTTATATAATTTTCATCAATACATCAGGCTCACTTTCCAATTAAGGCATTGTTTGAATAACACCAATATTTTAATGAATTTGGGCTAAGTGTGAATGTATGGACATCCAGTGAGCTTGAGACATATAAATAAAAAATATAATTTCGTATGAAAAAAGTTTTTTTAAGAGTAATTGGTTAGGTTAGGGTTGTGCATATCAATCTAAAATATATGATATTTCTGGTTTTGAAATAATGTTTTTCAATATCGATTTTCTTACATATCATGGGTTTCTGCAAAGGGCTTTGGGGAGTGAGGTGTAGGAGTATTATCACAATTTTCGATATATAATAGTTTTTTTGAGTTTATTTTAATAATTACTAATTATCTTGTAAACTAGGCAATTCCACAATTTGCCGTCTTTACTATGAAGTTTTAAGAAGGTGATTGAGAGGATAAAGATGTCATAATCTTGATTAGAAAACACTTTAATTGTAAAGTCCTTCCATCCATAACCTTGGTATACTACTAAATTAATTTCATAATGTTTTTATTTCAGTTTACGTGTTCAAAATGTGCCAATAAAGATAGAAGTTTATTCAACAAGTACCCAAGGAAAGAAGGACAAAGTTGGCTACTTAATGTTGAGTCTATTAGGAGCACAACCATGCCCCACTAATAAAATTGTTAATGTTAGTATAATATTTTTGTGTATAGTTTTTTTATTTGTCATATAAATAATTAATTAAAACAGATCATGCTGAACAGATCTTGTTGATAATTGGAGAATAAATAGCTTAGGTCCTGGATTAAAACCTGGGCTACTTTTTATTCCAGGAAAAATGACATGGGATTGACTTGAAAATCAAAGTGCAATAGACTTACTACAATAGGGTACTAAATATAGCAATGTCACCAAATTTTGTTTTTTTATTTCTCAGGCATAACAGAAATTTTACAGCTAAAGTATTAATTACCTACATATAATATATATTATTTTTAAGGTCAAAAATGCATGGCATAGACTATTGGGAGTGAAACAAGAAGGAAAATGCTGTCATCCACAACTGCTACTCAGTTTAACAATTGAAGATAGAGTGTCAACTCCGACACCAGTTAGTATTATTTATTTTTATTAATCATGTTATCACAGAGATATATGAAATTATCATTGATTACCTACTAATTTAATTGAATTGTCTGTTTGTGATATAAAAATCAATATCATACTTATAACTGTTTTGCCATTTCTGTCTTGAAGTTTGTTGAGAATATGACTATTGTTATTATTTTGTTAAAACTCAGCAATCATAGTAGGTATTTAGACTTAAAAATCTGCTTTTTGTATGATCACAATATCTTAGAGGGTTTTAAAGATAAAAATTAAATAATGAATCTTTTGATGTTGTCTTTCTCTCTTTTGATTTTATTTACTTATTCAATTGTATCAGTAATAACCATTTTTAATTTCCAGAGGAATGAGCTGCGTATGTTTCATAGCAATGAAGTTGCATATTTATCTCAAAATCCTGAACCAAATGCCACAAGTTTTCGATCAACACTAAATACTTACAGTAAGTATTTTTTAATAGTGTCACACAGCAGCGGCTCTAGCCCTTTATCAGGATAGAGCAAGAATGTCTTTCGGTGCCCTTTGGTTTAACACGTTTGAATCAATTATAATTAAGTTCCAACTTTTTGGTAATAAAATGCAAACATACATGGCCCATCCCCGCCCCCGTTGTACATCTTTGTGTAGGTCACCAAAAAGAAAGCAGAAATTAATTTTGTATTCGCTCGCTGTTGATAATCTGATTTTGGCGCCTAGAGCGGCCGCTCCTCTCGCTCTACCCCAAGGCCGCCACTGGAGTCACAGTTATATCAAGTATGAACTGTAAGCACTGGTATGAAGGAAGTATGTGCATTTCTCAATTTCCAATACAGAATCTTTGATTCTATCATCAGGTATTCTAAGTTTCCAAATTTAAATTGTGTATTGTTACAATTTTTTTAGATGAATTCATCAAGGAAAGTCAGAAAACAGCATCAAGTTCAGAATTAAGACCTAGACTGATATGTGAAGAAGGTCTCATACAAATTGGCGATAATTGTAAACACCTATTTATATTGAATTTTGTTATTGGATCTGCAGAAAATGTTGATTTAGTAAGTACATTTCATTATTTAAAGTGTATCCTGGATTCATGTAGGTTTATGAAATATAATATACAGCCTAGACTTATTTCTATGCAATAAGGGTTTCGTACCATTTTTTCAGTTAGAACTTTAAGACAGAATTTTCGTTTAGGTTTTCCTGTAAACTATAAGAATGGCTCTATATTCCTTATTTTTTCAAAATTTTAGACTAGTTTAGTAGTTTTGGAGATAAGTACATTCAATTTTCTTTAATATAATTTAAACTGTACTGTAGAAATTATTTGTATTCCTTATAACGAGATTCTTATTTGAAACGCATAGTACTAATAAAATGTTGTAATAAGGTATACAATGTTTTGTTTCTCTCTATTAAATGTGATAGAACAGTTATGAACAATAGAATTACAGATTTGTTATATAACTTTGTATTTTATAGCTTTTTCCAGAACCAGATAATTCAGTAAAAACGTCTTCAGAATACCACATTACATATTCTGTCTTCACTCATAACATAATGACTGATAGGTAAGTTTAACATAATATTTTTTTTTATTTCAACTGTCTGAATTTTTGGAATACACAATAAGAACCACTACTTGTGACATTTCTTTATTACTCTTCTATCTATCTAGCTTATTGTAGTTAATTAAAATCATTTAAAATTCTTTGTGGTGTCACCTTAATTACCAATCAATCACCAACAACAGTACATCTCTTATTAACACTAGCTCTTACCCGTGCTATATTTAGTAGGCTCTTTAATAAATCTTATTGCATTTGGATTTGCAAACCCATCTGTTGTTCTATTTTCCGAGATCAAAAGTAGCATATATCCTGGACATACATTTATTGAGGCATAAACATTTATACATAAACATCTAAACTTTTTCTACGATAATTCCAGTTGAATGGGTGCCATAAATTAAATAGGTATAAATGGAAAAAAATGTCTTGTACCCTGATCTGAGCAATGTCACAATGCAGTATTAATACATTTCCAGGGTCCCGGCCACTGTTAGCGAAGGAATGTCTTATGCAGCTCATTTCAACCAACGAACTAGTCTCAGGCTGTGTACAGAGTTGTCATACTTAACAAGGTACTTCGCGGAGTGTCCTTATGTCGTCGCTAAGATGTGCACGGGGGACAAAGATGTGGGTAAGCAGTTCACAAATTACATATAAAATATTTGTTTACCTGGAATAAAATTACATGACTAAAAACCTAATGCTTTTTGTTTTTGATACTAAACAATAGGGGTGATGACAGTGAAAGAAAATAAACACACTATATAATTACTGATTATTTAATTTATAAATATAATTTGTTTAATAAATATATCTTTTTATAAATCTAAATGAAATAGCTTTGATTCATACTTCCGGTCACGTGACCACAAAGGGTAAGTGACGTCATTTCTATGTAAATGTCAAATAAATAACCACAGACTAGTCTGTGACCATCATTTTGTTCGTTACCAAGGTGTGACGTCACGTCATCATAGCGCCCACAATGTTTTCGCGGAAATTTTAAAAATTAAATTAAAAACATAATTTTTAAATGAAAATACAATTTTCTAATTATTTTAATAGGTATTTTAAACCTTACAGCTATAATTTAAAAGTATTCTTATCTTACATCATTTGCTTTTTAATAATGAAAGGAAGACAATCAAACAGACATTTAGGTTTTATATATCTCTATATATTTTTTAGGTGTTTGTAGTATGGATCTTAGAAAGTTGGTGCCAACGGAAGATGTAAAAAGCTTTTTAGAAACATTTTGTAACAATGACAGATCTCTAACTATTAATGAGAGATGTTATATAATGTGTTGTGATGAACGCAATAGGAAAGATGATAGAAGAAAACCGTTTATTGATATTGAAATGTCTCTGAAATATATTGGTGCCAAACAATCTGAAGGAAATCAAGTAAATTCCTATGATTATATTACTTACCAGGAACCGCTAATAGTGTTAATTATTAACTTAATTGTCGCTAATTCCTGTTCCCTTCCATGTATGTCGAAAATCATTGGATCGATTTTGTATTTTAAGAAGTGACAACTTATTCAATAACTCCTTTAATATGGGCAACTGATTGTTTGTGGACATCATTCACATCATATCAGTGCCCCTGGCTACACTGAAAGAGAAAAATGCCACATTATTTTTTAAATTACATTGGTGGTTGAGTGTATTTGCAAGTGGGTTCAATCCCCATCTCGACTGATTCATTTTTAAATTAAATCTCAAAAATATCATCGTCGGAATGAGAAAAATTACAATTTGTCTTCTCTGGTTAACCTGGGACCAGTAACACGCTACCCGTCATTTTTCTTTAGTATACGCGCCACGCACATTCAAGTGAATGTAGAGAGCGGTGGAGGAGAGGTGCGTGACGCATTTTTCCATTCCAACATACGAGTCGCTCTTACTCCCAAAGCGCGCCAATAGATGTATTACAATTTAATGTTTTATCAGCAGCAATTTTCAAATAATCTCATTATTTTTGTTTAGAAACCATTGCTATCGACTCGCAGTGCTAGTCAATTGCCGACGAATACAGCCAAGGACGACGACCTTCAAAATAAAGATTACGACTTGGACTTCAAAAGTGGCAGTTGTACTCACATCAATGAGGATTTGGGTGGCGTTGCATACACTAACATTACAGCACGGAACACAAACAGGTATCTCATAGGCTGAGGCTAGCGAAGTTATTGACATTGCAAACGTTTAAATATATTTGTAAATAAATAAAGTTACCCACTAGTCATTGTGTGGTTCTGTGAAGGACCCATTCCGCAACAATAATTTATGCTCGTATCTAAACATGTGTTCAAACCTCGCTTGTACCAAAGAAGCGACGCACCAATTTTCTTTAAAAATACAGTAGAATCTCGATTATCCGAACCTCGATCATCCGAACCCTCAATTATCCGAACGATGACTTAGTAACGTTGGCGCGAAATATACTTACACGAAAAATATTTAAAAAAGCATTTGACTTTTTTCAGGTGTTTAAAATACAATATATATATGTATATTTCAACGTTAATATGTATGTCAAATTTGGATATATATGTATGTAAAAAGGTGTTGTTTATGATCTCGTCTAAAAAAACCATGTTTCGATTATCCGAACTAGTATCGGTCCCAATTGGTTCGGATAATCAAGGTTCTACCTACTGTATGTGTTATAATAGACATCACGCGATTGGGTGGCGCACTTCTAAAAATAATAGATTCTTGATGTCAAATGTCAACTCGAGGTCCTTTAAAAGCGGCGACAGGCTTGCCACTTGTTCCGTTTAATATGGACAACTCGCTACGTCATTCAACAGTTTTATACAGCACAAAAAAATGCGACAAATTGTAGTGATGGGTTCGTAGGTGTGCTCTTTTGTGCGCGTCACACGTTCACTAGCATGCAGGGTTGAGATTATTTTATAATTTAATCGTAAGGCGCACTTTTGTTGCCGACTGTACCAGACATGCATTCATTTTGCCATCAGATATAAAACAGCGGCCGGCGACGCTTCCCTCCATACAAACGAGATTGCCGAAATTATTAAGAAAATGTGCGATTCGTTTGCACTGAGCCAAGAAAAGTTGCTGGCCTCCCGACTGAAGCCTACTACTAGCGATATGCAAATACAATGCGAGCCTGTGACGCAGGACTTCAAAGAATGCCTTGATGATGAAGCTCAGCATTCTGGGTAAATCACCACATATTATAAAACAAGTCTCCAGCGGCGTCTGTCTGTCGGTGAACGATTTTTACCGTAACTACGGCACGAAGCTTTTTCCGGTTTTCACGAATAAATAGAAAGGTTTACGTGCATTGAAAATGGCCATGCCACAAAAACATGTAAAAAATAATTGTGTACAATCACATAATATACAAAAAAATCCAAGGTATAATACAACGTTTTCTTTAACTGGGGACTCTATGGCAACCTACTTTTCTAGAAGAGATGGGAAATTTAAATTGGCATACTTTGCTTTTGGTTAAGGTGGTTCGTTTTCCATACAAAAATGTAATTAAGATAAACTAATTAACTAAACAGTAAAAATGTCTAAATATGTGCTTACTTAACTATTTTCGGCTTTTATATTGCTTTTTTATAATAGAAACAGTTTAGACTATCAAGATCACACACACATGCGTATTTTTAAAAATAAAAATATTTTTAACATTAATGATTTCCATTATAAAAAAGTTATTTTTTAATGATTTCGCGCAACATAAAAGCCGAAAATAGTTAAGTAAGCTCATATTTAGACATTTTTACTGTTTAGTTAATTAGTTTATCTTAATTACATTTTTGTATGGAAAACGAACCACCTTAAGAGCGTATTGTCTTAAAAATAAAAAATAAAAAACATTTTCTCGTTAATTGATCTAGTACTCTTATGTAAGGATCAATTCATTGTATTGAAGGAAAATAATCTGAGGAGCAGTAATTGAATGATAACTTTTTCATACAAACAAATACTTAATGAAATATTTTCCAGGCATTAAAACTCTGTTTTCTACTTCCACAAAGAACACAAAATACTGTATGTAATTATTATTGTTTGGTTGACCGAAATATTAACTGATTTTTAGAGTTCTGTACATCTTCGATGAAAAACGTAAACCCTTATATAAGTCACTCTTGTGTCTGTCTGTCCGTCTGTCACAGTCGTCAAAGCTTATTTTCTCCGTATTTACTGGACGAAAAAAGTTTAAATTTGGTACATAATCGAATCGAATTTCGATTTTGAAGGTCAATTTCGGTGGAAAAATAAAAACGTAAAAAAAATTTTTTTCTTATTTTGAATGGCAACAGTGCTGACTTTCCTCGCAATTCTGCCAGTCTTCAGTGTTTAATTAATCACAACCATTACAGCGCGGCCGGGATTAAACCGGATTCCACATCACGTCATGACGAAAAATGACGCCATTTTTTTTATTCATGTGCCATCATGTGACATCAAATGAAAGGGCTCGTTATAAGGAATACAAATTTTATAGTTTAAATTATATTAAAGAAAATATACGAAAATTGACCGTCCCTCGCCTCCTATCTCCGAAATTACTGAAATTAAAATTTTGAAAAAGAAAGGGAATATGGGGCCTTTTTTATAGTTTACATGAAAATATTATACATATTTTAATATTATTTCAGAGATACTGTAGTATTGGATAAGAAGTCACCAGAAACACACATTGATGATACTCTCAAAGGTAAAACCAATTAATACCTATTTTAATACCTTTTGTTGATGCGGGAATTTGAAGTCCCTATATCATTTCGTTTAGGTTTAGAAGCTAGAGGCCCGTGACAGACGAGACGGACAGAATATATCGTTGATACAACAATAAACTTTAGATTTGGTACGGAACCCTAAAAAATTATCTTGCACCATTGTGTACCATTCATGATAATAAGTCTGTGAAATCAATCAATCCAGGAACGTTTTTCGATATATTTTCAGAAAGGGTGAAAAAATGTATTAATTTGTCTGACCGCGAAGAGATTTTGAAAAGGTATGTAGAGGAGCTTGAGGACTGGAAGGAAAGACAGCAGGAGTTATACAAATGTCAAGTAAGATGATCTCTACAAAATATAAAACGCAACTCTATTCAATTACCTATTAAGTTTGCATTCCATCACCGTTCACTAGTGGATATGTCCACATCGCCAGTTTAAGCGTGTCATACTCAGAACAGGCGGATTAACGCTCCAGCTCCATCACCTTATTAAATATCAACCTTATCCCATTCAAATAGGGCTGACAATACTCGTAGTATGGTATGCATCCTATTTTAGGCATCTTGCATACGTCGGCGTCACCAATATAGAAATGGATACATACAACAATCTAACGACTACGAGTAAAAGGAATACTCCCCAACGCACATCGCTGGAAAGTTGCATATGTGCCAATCTATAAAATATTTTCAATGGCGCGATACAGGTTTCAATGAGATAGTAACGGTGCGACATCTATCGACGCGATGTGCCGCCACACTATTTTACCACGACGGAACGGAGACGGTATTTGCATTTGGTGCTGATACCCAGAATAATGTCTATTGGTTACTCTGTGTGTGGTCAGTCACAGTCATACATACAGCCAGACGCTTGCCGGTGACTTCATTTTATACTAAATAGTGACTTTGTCCTGTAGATATTTTGTAGTTATTATAAAGCTAAAGAGTAAGAGTTTGTTTGAACATGCTAATCTCTAGAACTACCAGTCGGATTTGATAGCCCAATTCTTGAGGCTCACGCTACGACACAAAGGAGCAGAGCAGTAACCATAAACGCGGGTGCAACCGCAAGGCACAGCTAGTATATTATGAAACTGATGACTTTCCAGTTGCAAAAGAAAGAAGAGTACCACCTGGATTTGCTCTCGAGGGAATGGGACAAGAAACGGACGGAGCTTGAATGTAAACTTAGTAAAGGTATCGAGCAATGTCGCAACCTGGCCGCTGACCTTAGTAGGGCCACTGAAGACTTCAGACTGAGAGGGTTTAGGAACACTGAAAGAGAGAGAAAGGTATGTATAATCGTATATAGCTTTTCCACGTTTACTCGCGACGGGATATTCCAGCCAGGATGTTTAACTAAGTATAGGTCTGGCGATGGGAGATTTGTCAATTTATTTAGTGAGGGTTATTCTGATTAACAAAATATATGCTCATTTTACGTACGTCGGTCTAATACTAAATTTTATTCAAATCGTTGTGTTTGTTGTGAGAATGTGTAACAAATATCCAAATTGTCAGACTAAGTATATAGTTTATTGCAACAATTAAGTGCATAATTATGCGTTCGTGGATTTGCGAAACATACCCGATGTTGGTTTTGGCGAGCGTAGGGTAGATATTAACTTTATACTAAACTATCGACACGCCCTGGCTTCGCCCGTGGATATCATTGAATTGTAACAAGAATTATCTAGAAGGATTTCTCTGTGCAAAAAAATCACATCGATTCGTTGCTCTGTTTTGACGTGAACTAAAAACAAACAAACAAAGGCACTTTCGCATTTATAGGATATAATGTTTATTTATCTACTCTTATAACGTAAAATCTCTATTACAAAATCGAATTATACTTCATAATGATAATGTATTATAGTACCGAAGTTTTCATACAAAAACGATATCGTCGTAATGTTTTTTTTTTTAAATGCAGAAAGGGCCAAGGATATGTGTTATGCAGCCAAATTAAACTCTATGAAACTCTTGACAGTCACCGCGATTTGCCGCCAATTTGCCGATTAAGAAAAATATCTTTGTTCAATTTGTTTTGTACTATTGCATGGGATTAGATAAAGTAGTGTATGAACGGGCACATAACTTGGAATTAAATTAAAATGCTATTAAATATTCCACTCGTATTTTTAATTACCCCTATTATGATCCCGTATCATAAACTACTATTATATTATCTATCCCCAGTTAACCGAGGCGAAGAAAGCTCTTGAACACCACTACACGCTCAAGTACCAGGAGCTACGTGAGGCATCGAAAAAAATGGAGGATGACATGAACCATAGACTCAGACTGAAAGATATGAAGATTGAGGAGTATGAACTAAGGGTGCAGCAGCTGGAAAAACAAATTGAGGACTTGAAGGTATAGTTTATTATTGATGTTGGCACACTGTCGCGGAGATGTCGCATCTCAATAGGAACAGAAATGCAAGGTTTCGTCCGTAAACATTTTAAAAGTGTGACCTAAGAATTTACCCTGAAAGATTTCGGGGATAAAACGCAGCTTATATCATACTCCAGCCCGTCGGTGAAAACTACGTCGATCCGGTGCTCAGTTTTGACGGGAAAGAAGGACAAACTAACAAACACACTTTCGCTCTTAAGTATGGACAAAAAACACCTTTGAGAAATAATAAGAGATGAACTACACCAACCCGTGGAACATGAAATGTAACCATAACGCTCAGATTTGTTTTAGGTGTAACATCTGGCCATTTAAAAGTTACAAAACACACCTTTACGGCCTTTATACCTTGCGGTGTGGGTAACAGTGTCCTATTTGAACAATATTTAAAACTTTCCAGAGTAATATCAAAGCCACAGAGAAGGATGCAGAGAACAAATATTCCGGTTTGACTAAGGATCAAACGGCCAGTCTTATTCAAGAATTGGTGAGTATTATTTGTTTCTTCATATTTATTAGCTTTTGCCTGGCACATCATTTTTGTTGAGTCTATCGCAAATTAAAAAAAATGTGTCGGCGAGCGGACGCACGACAGAAGCGAATCTACTTTTTCCTACTAAACTGCATTAAATTATCCAGCGATATCTACCGGTCTTTTATTAGACTTTAAAGAGTGAGTTAGTGTTTAAAGTACAATAACGCTGATAAGATGGCGCCTTAATGTCTGGTATGACGTCACTTCCGTCTCATGACGGTCGGTTTTTCTATGTTGACTTCCCATTTCAGAGCCTGCTTTAAAATAAGGTAATGTGTTTTAGCGGTGCTTGGAAGAAAAATTGGACAACGCGCTACAATCGAAAGCATTCTTCAAAGAACAATGGGGTCGTGCTGTTCGCGAATTACATTTTACTAAACTTAATAACAGGAAGCAAATGTTGACGCAACTGCAGGAAGATCGAAGACAACTTGGCGATATTGGGTAAAATATTTCCTTTCCTAAAATTACAACATAGACACCATACTTTTATAAAATGGCGACTAAAGTGACAACATTCCAAAAGCTACAACTTTCCGAAAATGACAATTTTCTTAAAATGAGACCTTCCTAAAAGTCACCTTTCCTAAAGCGACAACTTTCTTAAAGCGGAACTGCAGCCTGAAGAGGAAAGTACTCCTAAAAATACTCCTAATAACTGCCTTTTCAAAATTCCTTAAAAACTATAGTCTCAGGTTCGAATCTCAGATCAAGCAACCTATTTGCATTAAAATATCAATGATTTTGTTCGTCAGGTTAGACACTATAGAAGACCGCGAAGAAATGGCTCAAGATGAAGCAGACATTAAGAAACTGAAGGATGACTTTTATGTTGAGATTCTGGCTAATACGCCCGGCCTGGTATGCGATACTGGGTTAAGTGAGTATTGCTTTACGTCGTGGTGCTGACTGACTGACAATCAACGCACAGCCTATACCATTGAAAATTAGAAAGTTTTTCATTAGAGGAATTTTCCTTAGAGGGTGTAGAGGTGCACTAAGAAATGACTTTTCGAAAATATTCGTAAACGTTTCTATGGAAAATCGTATTCCCTGGGTATTTATTTGGGCAGTATTTACATAAATTACTCCACTAGGGCAGTTTCGGAGAAACAACCCCTCAAAGTCGCCGAAAAACACTTTTTTTTCGATTATTTCAACAATAATTAAAAAATAAAATAAAAATTGTTTAAATCGGATGGCATTCGAAATTTATACTGTCCTAAGTACAAATAATGGTGTGTATCAATGTCATCCGATTTCGATTAAATTAACCCCTATTTAGCCACCCCCCAAACCTCATGAAAATACCAATAACTCCATATGCTGCAAAAAATTGTTGAAAATCCATTTCAATGAATATTTAACGACTGCTTGGACTTTTAAAAGGTCTGTGTATGCTCATTATCTATTACAATCCCCCCTCCCGCCCCAACAACCCCCCACCAACCCTTGTTGTTGTCCTAAGGTGTTACGATATTAAGGAGAGATTTACATTTATTATAATATTATACATTGACTTATAAATTATGTGTATAAATAATTAAATTTTGTTTGCAGGTGAAGGTAGTGGAGGAATGGATCTTATTAGTGAATTGAAGTAAGTAATTTTTTTTTAAACTAATCAAGTGACCATCATGTCTTCCATGTTTATTGTATGTTATATTTAATTTAGTACTGAGACAAAACAGAGGTGTGCGTCGGTGGCCGAGTTGTTAAGATGACTGGTATTAACTAGGCGGATCGCGGTTGGTTTGATTCCGGCCATGTACCAATGGGTTTATTATAATTAAAAACTGTGTGTAGGTGTAGGTAGGTAACCACTTTTAATTAATTTTTATTTTATTTTATATTTAATTGTTTTCATCATCATCATCATCATCATCATCATCATCATCAACCTTTTAAGATCCACTGCTGGATCATGGTCTCCCTCTAGTGCACCATTTTTAGTGGTGCTCATTGAGACGAATTGTCATAGTCACCACGCTTGTCAGGCGGGTTGGTGACCGGCTTTACGTGCCCTCCGGAGCACGAGGAGTCGAGATGCTTAGCATTTTGGCAGGGGGTAGGATTCGAACCCGGGACCTCCGGTTTCAAGTCCACCGTCCTACCAATTAGGCTATCGACTACCTTAATTGTTTTATTATATTTAAATTAAATGTATTTATATTGTTACAAGCTAGGGTTCGAAGAGATTTAAAATACCGATTAAATAAACAAACTTTACTTTAACACCACCAAAAATACAGTTAAATAAATGAACACTATAGAATAACACTTATTCGCAATAAAATTCCACTTCGCTGTTTCGCTTTGATCGCTCTGATTCGCACTGTGTTATTTCCGGTCAAGATCCTCTGTTTATATTGCCCACCGAACATTCGAGACACGCCGAGATTGTTGTACAAAGTTATAGACGCGCCTCGATGGGACTCGGCGCCAAATACCTACACACCGACCGCGGCCGATTTTGGAACCTATGGCTAGGCACATACGGTCCATTTTCGTTTGTAGTTGATTCTCTCTGGATGTTTCTAGAGACGTCTATCGACCTTGATGTGTTTAGGTATTTATTTGTGCGATTTAAGTACCTACTCGTTACACTGCCCCCCGCTTGCATCTCTCCGGGCTGTCGGCGGCCAGCATCGCGCAGCCCCGCAGTCCGACGTGTCAGCCTCTGTCTTCCAATCTAGACCCTTCTCGTCCTCGTGTCCAATACAAGACTCGGTTTATCTATCACTTCTCAAGAGCGATTAGTTTTGTCGCCTTTCCTTGCACTTGAGGTTTTCGTTCTCTCTTTTGACGTTTCCTACTTATTTTTCAACCTCGAGTGCAAGCAAAGGGAAACTTCCATCATACAGCCTATTCTTTTACACATTTCAAATATCAACCAAAAATATAACGAATTTCTTCTTCGTGTGGTCACTTCCAGCCCAAGACACCGATCCCGATTCGTTTGCGTGTCCACACCAGAGATGTGTCCACACCCCTTAAAGCCACTGTCAAGGCGGTCAGAGATTGCTCGTCTGTCCAGCCGTTGGCAGAGGCGACCGTTTGGAACTGCAATTTGTACGCTGTCCAGGACGTAGTCCCGTCGTACGGCGGCACCTTGACTCGAGGACCGGAGACGACGACGCCTCCAGAAACAGGAGCGGACAGCTTCAGTTTCCTTACTTCATTCTGGAGCCTCTCGCATTGGCTGTCAAGTCGCGCCTCCAACTCTCCATAGCGGTCGTTAAGTCTTGTATCCAGTTCTCCGCTCATCCTTGTCTGTATTTCCTTATGGAGATCCTTACAGTGCTGTTGGAGGTCTTCGTAACGGATGTCGAGGTCTTCGATTCTCTCCTCGTGCATGTCTGTAACCCTCTGTAGCTGCTTCACCTCCATAGTCACCTTTCTTAGTGATTCTGAAAGCAGCTCCTTAAGGCTAGCAGACTGCTCCTTGAACAGCCGGCAAGTCTGCTCCTCCCGAAGTCTGGCCTCCTCCTCTTGTCGTCTGGCCTGCTCCTCCAATAGCTGCCGAGTCTGCTCCTCCCGAAATTGGCCTGCTCCTCCTGACGCCTGGCCTGCTCCTCCTGACGTCGGGCCTGCTCCTCCAACAGCTGTCGAGTCTGTTCCTCCTGACGTCTGGCCTGCTCCTCCATCAGCCGAACCAGCATTCCCATGTCGGTTGCCTGGGGAGCACCCGCAGAACCCGCAGCACCCGAATCAACTCCAGCAGCAGCTCCAGCACCACCAGCAGCAGTCCCAGCAGCACCAGCAGCAGCTCCGGAACCACCAGCAGTAGTGCCAGCAGCACCAGCAGCGGCTCCAGCAGCAGCTCCGGTACTACAATCAGCAGTCCCAGCAGCACCAGCAGCGGCTCCAGCAGCAGCCTCTTCGACCTCCTCGCCGTGATGTCCAGCAGTAGTTTGTCGTGTTTTGGGTCGCCGTGATGACGACGAATCACGTGGTGTAATCGGCATTTTTGAATCCCACTTCTGACACCAATTTGTTACAAGCTAGGGTTCGAAGAGATTTAAAATACCGATTAAATAAACAAACTTTACTTTAACACCACCAAAAATACAGTTAAATAAATGAACACTATAGAATAACACTTATTCGCAATAAAATTCCACTTCGCTGTTTCGCTTTGATCGCTCTGATTCGCACTGTGTTATTTCCGGTCAAGATCCTCTGTTTATATTGCCCACCGAACATTCGAGACACGCCGAGATTGTTGTACAAAGTTATAGACGCGCCTCGATGAGACTCGGCGCCAAATACCTACACACCGACCGCGGCCGATTTTGGAACCTATGGCTAGGCACATACGGTCCATTTTCGTTTGTAGTTGATTCTCTCTGGATGTTTCTAGAGACGTCTATCGACCTTGATGTGTTTAGGTATTTATTTGTGCGATTTAAGTACCTACTCGTTACAATATATAGGATAATATTTATTTATTTATTAAGTAGCATTAAAAACTTATGATATTAGTTTAGGTTTTACTGTAAACTATGAGTGAGGCTCTATAATTCCCCCTTTTTTTTTTTTTTTTTTTTTTGCAAAATTTTATACTTCCGTGATAAAGGGGAGGAGGGGAACGCTCAATTTTAGTTTTTTTTGTTTCGTATATTTTAAAATTATAAAAATACTAGCGGACCCGGCAGACGTTGTCATGCCCAAACGTTGGATTGCCTGCACTACCCCTACCCTTATCACTTAGGGGTATGAAAAATAGATTACGACCGATCGTGGGCCCTACACAAAAAAAATCATAAAAATCGGTCAAGCCGTTTCGGAGGAGTATGTCAACTAACTTGTGACACGGAAATTTTATATACTATGCGATTAAAATAAGAATAGGACTTGACCAGCGCCATTTTGTGACGGCAGGTTGTCCAACCAACTTCACTTCAGTATGGTGTGCAAAAAATAAATTTAGGAAAATAAAACTAAAATTTTATGTCTCTACTAAAATGTCTTTTTTAGATAGATCTAAATAAGTACCTACTTATGTACTAAAAACAATAAAAATATTACAATCGACTGTACTTTGGAACAACCGCTCCTACCACCAAAAGGACCCATAAATCGTCTACTGCGCAAGTATAATCACGTGGCGCGTCAAGTCCACACTTATATGGCACCTATTATACCGTGTTTCGTGCTATGAAATGCGATAAAGAAGTGTATGAAAAGAAATATATATACATGAAAAAAAAATATTTTTGCGAAAAAATATTTCTTTTTTTTTTTGCGGACTGTACTGATTCGAGTGAAGTTAGTCAACAGCCTCAAATTCGATTATTTAAAGGAGAGGAACAAATAATTTCGGTTGATCTCTGAACTGAAATTCCCGAATTTTACGAATGCTATGAACATCTGATTTATGATTATTGAAAATTTTCTCGATGACTTAAATTTTTGAAATCACCTTTTCAAAAACACCTTTTTAGCCATACGACCATACTCTGAAGGGATATACGTTTAAATTTTATACGAATCTGTAGGTAATTTCAGTACCTAGTATTGATTAAGAAGATGTTTAGGGAAATGTGATCGTTTTTTTTTAATAAATTATTTATTTGTAATGTGCCGCTTACGTCATTTATTCCGAGAAGCGGTATATTATGCCCTTCTCACTTCTGCAACATATACTAATCTATGCTTCTGCAGCAAGAACGGACAAAGCGCCGTCGTTGTCTTGCATGACGCGATCAGTTGCGCCCGAACCACGAGTTTAGGGGGTGGCTACGATTAGGAATTTCTGAGTCTTTCGTCTTTATGTATAAAATTTCAACCTTTTTCGTCCAGTAGATTCGGAGAAAATAAGCTGCGACAGACAGACAGATATACAGACACAAGAGTGATCCTATAAGGGTTCCGTTTTTTCATCGGATGTACAAAACCCTAAAAACAACATACATTTGAGCTTGTTGTTTCCTATAGGGATAGGCAGGATGTTGACTCTTATATTTGATATGGTCCTCACCCCTCTAACCTCTAACATTCATAATTTAGAGATAGCGGTTTATCTTTTGTCCAATAATAATTTTACCGAAATAAAAAGAGCTATGTCATCCAGCCGAAATTATGACAAACAAACAGGATTAATTAAATTTTTTTTTGTTTACAGAAGTACATCAAAGAACTCAATTAATGACAAATTAAATGAATTAATAAAGCAGAGAGATGGTTTGATGGCTGTAGAAAACCCTGATGAAGATAAATTAATCCAACTCAATCAAGAAATAAGAAATATACTTCTTAATTATGGCAATTAATATAGAAAAATATTAGTTAATGCTCTTTGTTTAGACAATTTTATCAATTTTTTATTAGAATTAGACAATTCTACAACATTACTATAGTTTTTTATCATCATAACATAAATAAATACACCCGTCTGAGACCCGTGACTCTGGAAGCGACGGAACCCTCTCATAAAAAAATCTATTGTATCGGATCCCCATGGTTATGATTGTATCAGTGTATATGATTTTACTAAAACAATGGACGACATTTAATTTATTGGAAGATGCCAAAATTAAAACTGCTCAATAATGCGGTATAATGTAAACCTACCTTGGTTGGCTTAGACATTTAAAAGTAATAATTTTTCTTTGACGTCTTTTTAGGGTTCCGTACCCAGGGTAAAAACGGAAACCCTATTACTAAGACTCCGCTGTCCGTCTGTCTGTCTATCACCAGGTTGTATCTTGTGTACCGTGATAGACAGTTGAAATTTTCACAGATGATGTATTTCTGTTGCCGCTATAACAACATATTATTATACTAAAAAACAGTATAAAAATATTTAAGGGGCTCCCACCCATACAATAAACGTGTTTTTTTATAATGGTACGGAACCCTTCGCACTTGGCCGGTTTTTTTATTATATTGTTGACCAGTAAGGGAAAACAATTATTTAATATGATATTAAACTGTATAAGATACTTTAACCTCAAATGTATCTTTGCTGTTTCATACTCTACAAAGCTTTAAAGTTCCGAAGAAAAAAAATAGAAAAAACTTTTTGAATCTATTAAAGGGACCCGAATTAGGCTGTATCGGTTTGATTACTTCGTCAAAGTACATATAAACAACACATGCGAACTGTCATGATGACATTTCGTTCGTCTGGGTGTCTGGGTCTGGTTGTGGGCTGTGGTTGTGGGTGGTGGACGTCGATAAAATAGATGATGTTCACAGAGTTATTGTTATTTGAAAGGAATTGAAGAAGGCGTATCCGCGACCCGGAGACTTCATACACCATGTCCCGCTCCAAAGTGATCGGTGCAACTAGCCGTCTGAAGCAGGATTATCTAAGGCTCAAGAACGATCCCGTGCCTTACGTGACCGCAGAGCCCGTGCCGTCAAACATCCTAGAGTGGCATTACGTGGTTCGCGGGCCAGAAAAGAGC
This sequence comes from Nemapogon koenigi, assembly GCA_963924495.1. NCBI lineage: Eukaryota > Metazoa > Arthropoda > Insecta > Lepidoptera > Tineidae > Nemapogon > Nemapogon koenigi. The sequence continues at coordinate 7,751,389 of OZ004644.1, read as the reverse complement.
CCTTACGAAGGCGGATTCTATCACGGCAAAATCGTATTCCCTCGGGAGTTCCCTTTTAAACCACCAACAATTTACATGATCACACCAAACGGCCGCTTCCGGACCAACACGCGATTATGTTTGAGCATCACAGATTTCCACCCTGACACATGGAATCCCGCCTGGTCTGTCTCCACAATACTCACGGGGTTGCTGAGCTTCATGCTGGAGAAAACTCCTACCATGGGCTCCATAGAGTCTTCGGATTACCAAAAGAGATGTCTAGCTGCAGATTCCCTGGAAATTAATGTAAAGAACAAGATATTCTGTGAATTGTTCCCGGAGTGTGTTGAAGAAATTGAGGAAAGACTTAAGCAACGACGGGAAGCTTTGTTAAAAGCAGAAGCTTCTTCTAGTACTGTGGAAGGTGAAGTTACCTCCGAGCAACAGTCTAACATGTATTACATAGTTACAAACATTTTTGTGCTTGTGGGATTTGTGTTTCTTGCATATATGGTCAAATATGTTATATTCACTATATCCAATGATTAACTATATTTTATATAAAGGTGTAAATAATGTAATTTATTCTGTATATAGGTAATGTTGTTCCCATAGACAGATCATATGAACATCACATTTGGGATCTGATAGGGTCGGAGGAAGCTAACACCATTTTTAACATTCCTAATAACATTTAAAATTTGTGAAATTATACCTATATAAATAACCGCTATTGTGATTATAATTATGCTGTTTCTATAAAATCATTAGGTATTTACAAATGTGTTATTATTGATACTAATGAATTTTGTTGTAAACTGTCATTACTTTGGTAAATAAGTTACAATTTTAATATCTATAATATTATAATGACTATAGAATTTAATCTAGCTAGGAATAGCTTCTTTAGGTTGCTAGATTATCTCTTAGATGTTGATATATTATTGCCGGACATAGAGTTAGTATTGAAAATAGAGGAATGTGTATGGACGTTTGATAGAATTTCATGCTATGATGTTAGTAAATGATAGTATCTAACTAGGTTTTAGAAATGCGATTGTGCACATGTCGTTTGACTTAATACTTATATTATTGTATCTACATTACTATGTGCACTTATTCTGTCAAATTAAATACAAATATACTAAATAATGCAGGGCATTTATTTTAAATAGATTAAAATTTTAATATAGTAAATTCAATATTCTGGTTTCAAAATGTAGTTACACTTATTAAGTAATTAATGCCTTGTTTTCTCAGGCTGTTTAAGGCTGTTCTACCTATTGTAGGAATAGATTTTAATAAATGTTTAAACTGTAATATGTAAAGTATTGTTTGAAATATAAATGTTACGTAGATTATTGATTAGAGAAGAAATACATGCACATTTTACAAATTTATTATTACTATCGCAACATGGATTTTGAACAGTAATATACCATATTTGACTATTGGCCCCCCTTGGCTGTCAGACTTTGTATCCCCTGATCTGAGGTCAGACTCAATAGTTACAAATACAATCTAACATATAAATAACTAAACAAGTATGTAGTTTGATATTATTTGTAATGTGTAGATAAATTCTCCATAATGGCAATAGTTAATATAAATAGCATAGATTGCATTGCAGTGAATTTGAGTTCATTAAAAATTGTGTATTTATAGGGTTTTTAAGTGCTAATAATAAATTGTTAGCCAATTAAATTTTTTATCCATAACTTTCTTGTTTTTTTAAAGATTCCATTTTGAAACCTTATTCCATTTCCATGATTTGACAAAAGCATTTGCTTGTATTCAGTTAACAAACTTGCATTCATAATATTCCTAAAATTTAATTAGAAAGAGCCTATTCTAAAGACACAACTTCTGCCTGATTATCACAAATTGTGTAATTTCTGTGAAGAGCACTGCACATCTGGTAATGCAACCACTATTCACAAGTACCTATCTGTGCCTTGCAGTTGCACCCGCCTTAATAGTTACTGCTCTGTCTCTTTAGGTCATAGCGTCTATAACCTCAAGAATTTTGATAATACAAAAATATTTTTTCAAATATATCAGTTGCAGAGATTAGTGCATTCTTCAGCTTTATTATTAGTGTGTATAGATGTGTTTGTCCTTTCTGCTTCTTGGAGATAGTTGGAGGGCCTGAGATATTTGGCTACTTTTTATCCCAAGAAAAATCTCTTTCGCCACCCTGGGAAATTGAGATCTTCATAAACAACCTTTTGATCTATTTGCAGTCTACATGTGCGAAGCCAGGGCGGGACTAGTAGTTAAAAAAAAACAAACACAATTTGTACTTTTAAATCAGCAATATAATTTATACAAATGGTATGTAATTTTATCTCATAAACATTGATGGAGTAAGGAAAATATTAACTCCTAAGAGTTATAGTACTATTATGTACTACTAAATTAATAGAAAATGGTTGGTATCATAGAGCAAAGGTTGCACAATATATGTTTACTATTTAGTAAAGTAAAAGAGTCAAAGACAGTAGATAATAACAATGTTATAGATTAGGATTTTTCGCATAGCATGCTAAATGCTATAGCTAATGTGAAAATATATTTCATGCTAATTATGCCATCACTATTATAAAGATAATTGTTTATCAAGAATCAGTTTAAAAAAAACATTTTGACAATGATTAAAATATTATGTTGAGGGGGTCGAAAGGTAAGTACTTATTATATACTTATTTCATTGCAATGCAAAATTTTTAATTTGTGACAAAATATAACTTTTTGTTACAGCACCTGGCAGAAAATAATACCCATTAGTCACTTTGTTAGGTTTTGTGGAGTGTCTCTGTCGACTAATCAAGTGCAATAATGACAGAGACAATGCTTTAAAATGTATTTTTTTACTCCAAACTTTGAATGTCATTTTATTGTATTTTTTTAAATAAGAGATTAAATTTAATATTATTAGTTCTGCAAATGTAAAATAGGTAAAAAATTAAGAATTTTATTTGACAACTTATTTAAAAAAGACATGCAAAGTTTGTTTACCAAATAAGACTAGTAAAAAAAATACACTTTACAAAACCTACTGGCTCTACTGCCAGGTGCTGTAAAATTGTAAAGAAATGCATACATTTTTTTCTTATCTATATGCTGTTAGCAACTTCCAAAGGTAAAATTAAATATAGGTTTTAATTTAAAACTACTTACATTTAGAAAGTAAATGTTATCAATTTACTGTAAAGTAATTGTGACTCTAACCAACATTCTAATAGATTTCATGATAACATTGCATCCTTAACCTAGGAAGTTATTTTTTGTTCATCTCCAATCACACACAAAACAATCTAAGGGCACACCTAATAGTCCTTACAATAAAACTATGCTAATAATTTTTAAATAAAAAGGGAGCTTTAAATATTTACATTTGATTCATATACATTCATTGTAGAAAAATGTGCTAGGCTAAGAAGACATTTAATTAATCTGAATGGCTTCATTACCATAAATTATAAGTTAAATAAAATATTATAGGAGCTAATTCCATGTAGGTCTTCATGTAGTAGAAATGTTCACTCTCTCTATATCCTGGAATAAGATAAACACACAATTTTAGATGGTGAAGTTGGTATATTGCTGAATTAGGGTTAATTTACTCTCTGGAAACTAAGATCTCAAAATACTTCTAACAGAATGAGGAAAACTTTTTTTACTGGTAAGTGGAAAACCAAGAAAATAAAAATAAATTAATTGAATCAACTTACTTGTCATCATCTTCTTCATCCCAGTCACTCACAAGTTTTTTAATTTTGTCATCTGCCATATCAGGAACTACTTCTGTAGGAGCCTTGCCATCTGTTTCATCTTGAGGTTGTTCAACAGAGTCATGCTCAATTGAACTATTGACAAGTTCCTTTTCTGCAGAGTCTGCTTTTTGAGATTCATCCCAATCATTTATAAGAGTAGATATGTGTTCTTTATTTACATCATTAACATCTGTGTGGTTTGCGTCATCATGGTTCTCTTCATTCATTACAAGTCCAGAATCAAGAACTGCTTGCCTTGCAACTTCCTGTTTAATATTTTCAATAGATTCTTCAACTTCAACAGGTTCAATTTCACTTAAAATATCAGTTGATACATTTTCTTCACCAACAACATTGCTTGTCTGTTCCAACAAATTATTGCTCTTACCATTTTCTTCATCATCTGACCATTCAGAAGCTAAATTTTTTATTTTATCATCCACAATAAATGTTTTTTTAGTTTCTTTTACAACTTCCATAATATGTGGGTGTTCTAAAACAATATTATCAGTTTCTACATGACAGTTTTCATTAGTAACATTAATAGCAGAGTCTGATAAGATTTTGCCAGTACTGACATTGTCCTCTTCTTCACCTTGTATGTAAGTGGCTGCTTCATTACTAGTAGATATAATTATACCAACATTAGTAACTTCATCATTTTGAGTGTTAGGAGGTACATTACTTTGAGATTCATGATTCGTAATATCAGGAAGTTCAGCTAATTCATCTTCTGCAGTAGTCTGACCATTGCTTAACTCGGGCACATCTTGCATTATCTGGTCACTTTGATTTATCGTCATTTCAAACTGTTGACCATTGTTTAATTGATTTTCGATACTTTGCTGCACATTAGTTTGCCAAGTTTCAACTGGTTGTTGACCAATTATCTGTTCATGGTCCATAGAAGTTGAAGTTGTAATTGTTTCAAAGTTTTGTGTTATGACTGCTGAAGTAGAAACAAATTGTCCGTCTATTTCCTGAGAGGAAATAAGTTGAGGCTGAGCATAATTAACACTGTTAACAAGATACTGTTTGTTTTCTCCATCTACGGGATGACTGTATACAACAACTATATTAGAATTTTCAGTTGGAACTGCTTCGGATACATTGAGTGAAAAATTTTCAGGTAAAATCATCATGTCGTCTTGAGGGTTATTTAAGTCTATAGTAGTAGCATTTAATGTGCTTGCATGAGGTGCGGTTAAAACCGTTAATGTTTTGTTAGGGTTACTTTCATCAAATATTATTGATGGATTGGAAGCCATAAGAGCTTTATATTCTTCTTCGCTAGATACAACTATTTGAATTGATTGGTTAATATTTTCCGGCTTTTTCATGAGCATTTTTGTTTGGTCAAAGTTTGTGGTATCAACAAACTCGTTGTTAGAATCCTCAGGTACCTGGATTGAAGTAGAAGGTAAAGTTTCTTCAAAGACATATTCTTCACTGACAAGCTTACCTTCATTTTTAAATGGTTGTTTCTGAATAAATTCACTGTTATGTATAATTTCAATAGTTTTCTTGGTTACATTTTCTGGTTGTTCAAGTTCAATTTCGTCAAGTACAGCTGCATTTAACTCATTTTGAACGATTTTGTTATTCATATTTCGAACTAGGACTTTACTTGTATTTCCAGTATTAAAATTTTTGTTCAATATTTTGGGTGTGGGTGCTACTTTATTTACCTTTTTAGTCAACAACTGAATATTGCCATCATATTGTTGCTCTATTTGATACTGCACATCATTGGAGTCCTCAGTTTCATAATCATCTGATTCAGTTTTATGGGGCAATTTAGTGCTTTTTTCTTCTTCATCAGAGTTGTCAAGTATGCCATCATTTTTAGCTTCATTTTTATGACACATTTTGAAATGAGCATATAAACTGACTTCTTTGAGAAAGTATTTTTGACAATAAACACACTTAATAGCTTTGCCGCATTTACGTCCTGTCATTTGAATATGAGTTAATAGTAATTGTAAAGTTCTGAATGTCTTCGAGCAAGAATTGCAACGGTATACTTTTGGCTCCGTATCATGTTGCATTTTGTGCCTTGTAAGAAATCCTTCATTGAGGCCTATGTAATCACACTGATTGCACTTTGGGAAATTACAAGCAGCTGGTGGTTCTACTCCATGCTTTGTGTACATGTGATGTATAAGATAATTTCTTTTTGAAGATTTTAGACCACAGTGTTCACAAGAATTAGATATAGGTTTCTCATTGTGAATTTCCACTAAGTGGCGTCGGAATTTATAATATGATGTAAAATTCAAAGCTTTTCCAGGAGTTCCACAAATTAAACAAATCCACGGTCCCTTAACATTATGTGCACCGAGGGATATAAGTCGAGCAGCTTCTTGAGAATCTAAAATCTCAGACTCGTATGTTAGTGATGGTTCCTGTTTCACACTTTTGAGAGGAACATTTCTATCACTGCGTGTTGTCTTCTTCACACTTTTAGACTGTGCATTAGAATTTAAAATTTTTAATCTGATATTTTTATTACTTTTCATTAAATGTGGATATTTTTTCAATACTTCACTAATAATTTTGGCATGATCTAAATTACCGGAATTTCCATGTTTAGTGTCAATTGTCACTTTTGGGCCATCATTTAACATTTGGTCAAATAATTGTTCAGAATTTTTATTAATAACTGTATTGGTCGATTCACATACTCTAGACCCAGCATTGTAGGTTTCTGCAGCCAATTCATCAAAAATGCTGTCCCTAGTACGAGATGAAATTTTTTTAAACTCCACAATGTCATCTCTTGCATTTGCCTCTGAGAATATTCCATATGTAGGTTTCTTAGCAGTATAACGTTTTGCATCGGGATGTACCATTAAAGGTTTAGAGTCATATGATATATTAGTAAAGGAGTCATCAATCAAATTATCAGTGTCTAATTCATCAGGTATATCATATCTTATGGGCTTCTTGCCAAAATTATCCACTTTCTTTCTAACATGAGACACAGGGATACAGGATATACTTTTCTTAATTGAAGAATTATCTAGTCTAATTTGTTTGGAAGAAGTATGTTTTGGAGCCACATGATGGGTATTGTACACTTTGTTTTTATGTATCTCAACTGTTCCAAAAGCTTTATTATAAGACCGCTTTGGTATTTTGTGTTGATATTTTTGGGTGCCTTGACTTTCTTTTATCTGATTTCTCTGTGCATCAAGAAGTTTAGTCAAAACAGTCATATTCATAATTTGAGATGTCTGATAAAGTTTGTCAAGCATTTCAGTTTTGTACTCTAGATGGCCAGTGTACATAAAATTTATTATAGGGACCATGACATCTGTCTGCAGGTCATCTGGCATAATAAGGCAGTCTTCATACATTTCACATGTTCGCTCTAAGATTTCAAAGTATTCAGTGCAAGCATTAAGTACAAGTCTATGCACCTTTAGCTGTGTATTATCCTGAAACTGTAGAGTGAGATCACAGTAATCAGTCCTGTTAAAGAAATTCTTCAACTTCTGCAGGAAAAATATGCCCCAGTTGTCAACTTTCACTTGCTTTAGATCAGACATTTTTCTTACATTATTTATTCTGAAAATAACGGATTATATTTAAATTTTTACAATTACATAGTAATTAAGTTGTTATGAATAGGTAAATAAACATAATTAATCATTCCCTGGAAAATTATGTACATACATTTAGGAAGATATTGCCGCCTATTTTGTACACGACACAATAAGTTAATATTGTACAGGTATTCGACACAACGTTCATCTACAAATACTTACAGCAAAACTTAGATAAAATTGATGAAAACAAAGACACAAACTCACTGTTGTAAATAAAAACAAGCGAACGAAATTGTCTAAACGGACACAAGATGGCAGGTCTTTGACAAATTCTCAATTTCGCCGACGCTTGAGGTGGCGCGTTTGATGACACATTGCGAAATCAATAGTATTCCTCTTTAAATAGAAATTACTATTCTAGTTCCAAAAAAATATATAGCTTATATTTAAATAGTTATTTTATAAAAAAAATAAGAGTATGTTAATGGTTTTTGATCTTTATGTGTTGAATTATTTATAAGTTCAAATAAATGCTCAGTTGATAGCATGAATGTGGCGCCATCTACGCAGTTGAATGGCCGAAAGCAAACTATTGATCGTTGCGCGTTGACGCTAAATTTATAGAGTAGGAGGGCAAGTCCATTTAGGATTTTGAGAATTTTGACAAACATTATAGCTATTTGAATATAGATGGCTCTGGCATAGATAAACACATTGCATTATACTATTGAGGCACTTTTATTTATTTATCAACTAGCTTTGGCCCGCGGTTTCACCTGCGTGGAAATAAAACAAATAAAATAATACCGTGGCTGTAATATATTTCAAGCCCTTCCCCCACACCTTATTCCTAGCTAAAAAGTAGCCTATATAATTATACACTTATCCTCCAACTTTCATCCAAGTCCGTGTAGCCGTTAGGGCGTGATTGAGCAACAAACATTCAAACTATCACATTTAGGCTTCAATGGACAACATTTCATTTTTTTAATCACCCATTTTTGTTACTTTAATTAAAAATATATTAAAAAATAAATTACACGTATTTTTATATTTTATTTTTGGTTGAGTTTTTATATTTTTAATTTAATTATGAATTTTTATAAATTCTGAGGACTTATAAACTAAAAACCTTAGCTAGGACTAAAATTAAGAAATATAAACTGTCACCCAAAGAAAGTGACTGATAGTGTCAGTCAAGCCACAGAGTATACGTTATAGAAATGCAAAGAGTATAATATACCGTGTTCCAAATAGGTGTTGCCGTAGCCGGAACTCAAATCGCCTACAACATTATTCATAATGTATATAATAATACTAGCTTTTGTCCGCGGTTTCACTCGTAAATATATTTCCTGTAATAGCCTATTCGAAAATAGCAAAACTTCCAAAAAGTATTATATAAAAGAAGTATTTTTATAATTATATTTAAAGAATAATTATTAATTTAGCTTCAAATGAAATAAAAATGGGTAAAATTAATAGAAGGCAACACCTGAGTTCAATAACCTCAGATTCAATAACTAACAACTCTGCCAACAGACATTAGTATTTTTAAATTAGAGGGTTAGCACAGCTGGGTTAGCATATATTTTGACAGCGACACTTTCGTTTCGGTCGAATGGCCTTGAACAAGCCAAAACGTTCATGTCCAACAAGGACCGGCCAGAGATAGCCCGGGGCCGAGAGGTCCGGCCCAACAATGGATAGCACACGCGCCGCGAAGACGTGTTGGTCCGTGCTGTGATGGTTGTGATTAGTCAGTGATTAATAGGACTAGGACATAATATCACGGCCGGCGGGAGCATTCTACCTACCGATTATCGGCTTTTGTTACTGTGACGTCTATATAATACTTGACATTGGCGGAATCATCAAAACCCTGATGGAGCCATTTTGAAAAAAAAAAATAGAATAGACATATGAAATGAAGCCCTTTAAAATGCATAGGTAGGTAGGTAGTTTATCTCCGAAAAATTTTTAGAAAAACTAATACTAATATTTAATTAAACAAATATTGGTTTTTATGTATTAGATTACGAGCCAAAAATGCCCAAATTTCTGCCCGAAGAAAACATAGCTACTTACATAAATAAGGAGCCCTTTCATCATGGAATACGGAGGAAGTCCCCACTAAGCAAAAAAAAGTACTGCAAAATACTGCGACTTTTGAGCACGGTATCTCTGCTCTGGACATCACAACGAACTTCATACATGAAGAGAATCGAGGCCAGTGTCATCAAGTTTCTATGTATTTTTCGTATTCGTAGCTGACTCACCGATCATCAAAAGATATAGGCCATTTCTAGCAAACCTTGAATGGCACTTTTGGCCTCCTTTACCAATATACAGGCAGCATGCATACCAAATTAATATGCTTCAATCTTTGTTATGGAAAATCAATCAGGGGTTGAAATTAGGTGTAAGCATTTACAAATTCGACCTTTTATTATATCTTTTCTGCAACAGGTCAATATTCTAGCTCGCTTGACTCGACCTCATCAGCTCAGCTAAACTGATAGTAATTACCTACTTTTTAAAATTCTCAATTTCAAAAAGTGTCGGTGACGTATTTCGGGGGGGGGGGGGTGTCCGGACCCACTGGACTGTCCCCCTACCTACGTGTTTGGCATTTATATGAAAAATCGTAATCCCTGCGTTTATCAACTTGAAACTTGGCACAAATACTCTTCAAAACAAATAATAAAAAACCTGTATTGAGATTTTTCAAAACAATACTTATGGAGGGGTGCATCGTGGTTACGAAGTTTGTATGGGGAAACATGTTGTTTTGGTCGGATCTACTTGAAACTCAGTTAGAGGACATAGGAGGTGTCAGCGGTGACCTAAACAAGGATTTTTTTAAACCAACCCTTAAGGAGGGGTGCAACAGGGGAAATAATTGTGAATAGGCAAATTGTTTCGCATTTCAAAAAAATTCACGGTGGACAAAGGTACTGAACTTACACGCGTCTTTACAAACATTATCAGTATTCCTAATACAACGAGTACAAAGTCGCGGGCATCTCCTAGTTTTATATGAAAACAATAGATAGTTTTTTGTAGATAATTTTATTCTACACAATTATTTTCTACATCATTTTGTTATATCTCTGACGGATTTGACAGCATACGCCATGAAAACTCGCTGGGGCTAACTTTTTTCCGACTTGATTCACTTATACCTACTGTTAATGCTCAGCTCTCAGCAAACTTGATAGGTCCATGTAAACCACTGTCCACTCGTAAACCTTCCCGGTGAATCAACCTATCTAATAGTGAAAACCGTAAAAAAATCCGTATAGTAGTTTTTGCGTGAAAAGGTCACAGACAGACATACAGACGCGGCGGGGGACTTTTGATAACATTAGTGACATCTGGTGCTCCTTCTTGGGCTGGCTCCTTCCTCGCTCAACGAATGAACATCGCGATTCAGCGGGTAAATGCAGCCAGTATTCTTGCCACTATTCCACGCAGATCTGGTTTATTTAGTTATTTTTAATGTTTAGATTATTATAGATTTAAGGTTTTTATATTGTTTTTTTTTTTCATTCTTCACGGGTTGCCGTACAGCTCCCGAAACCGTGTTACGGTTCCAGGGTACCCAGCATTACAAATACCTATAAATAAAAAATAATTTAAAGAGTGAAAAATTTGCAATATTGAGTATTTTTAACCGACTTCCAAAAAAAGAAGGAGAAGGTTCTCAATTCGGACCGTTTTTTTTTTTATTTTTTTTTTATGTATGTATGTACATCGATAACTCCGCCAATTGTGAACCGATTTTGATGGTTTCTTTTTTAATCGACAGATAACTCTTCCGGATTGGTCCCTTTTTATCTCATAAAAATTGGTTCATTAGTTTTTCAGAAATTTTGAAAAAACTGACTTTATAAGTACATTTTTCTTGATATCTCGATAAAATATGTACCGATTTTGACGACTTATTTTTTTTAAGACATTATAATTTCTCGACATTATCTCACAGGCATATGACGACAATCGGTTCAGTAGTTTTTCAGAAATTCAGTAATTAATTTCTGTTTACGGCTGAAAATTATGTATCAGAAAAAGCCTTAGCAACGGTTGCTATTGACACGAAGTTGTCAATTTTCGTGACGATGGTAGCGGTTAAATATATTGGGGTGCATAGGATGCACAAGCACATGGTTCAAATCACATCCACAGCGGTATTTTTTTAAACTTTCTATCAATATTTTTTTAGTTGCGTTATTATTTGTCTCTCAAGGCAGCAAAATCACTTAAAAGGGTAAAATAAACCTTTTAAAAAAAAGTGCACCGACTTCAAAAATTTGCACTAATAAGTAAGAAATAATAAATATTTCGTCGTAGAATTCCCAAATTCACTAATCTAGACAATTCATTAGGAAGCTACGATCATCAGTACATACAAACATAGATAATATTGAACAGATATTTACTTAGTTTTGTATCCTAATTTGGCACCAACCGTCTTCAAATTCTACGACGAAATATTTATTATTTCTTACTTTTCAGTGCAAATTTTTGAAGTCGGTGCACTTTTTTTTAAAAGGCTTATTTTATTCATTTTCAAACCATCCCCGCTTTTTATTTTGATATCAAAGTCAACATAAAAAAATCGCAAAAATGATCAAAATTTGAAGGCTCGACTAATTTTCAATAACGCGCGTTACTTACCTAAATCTCGAGTGCGGCGACGCACATTCATACATTTTGCTTTAATATAAAGGGCACTTCCAGTGGATTTAGAACCTAAAAAGTTTGGGTCTAGGTAATGTTTGTAATCTATATTAGATACAATCAAATAACTTGGTCAAGTCAAGCGTGACTTTATAATATAAGAATAGAGAACAGAAGTAGTCTAGTATAACTACAACTTAACAAACCATTGCATCAAAACTAAAGGGTTTTGATGGTTTTGACTAAATGCTCAAAGGAGTATTTAGTCAAAACCATTTTAAACGATGTACTTAAACAAATGTAACCTAGACTAATGTTCCAAAAAGCGGTGAGGTTTAAATAATGTGCCAGCCACCAAGGCTTTGTAACATTTTCTAATTATTTATGAGAATTCATTCAAAATTATCTTAAATATCTTAAAAAGTACTAAATTACAAAAATAAAATAAAATTTCAAATAAAAAAAATTCATGTAAATCGCTATTTACTAAGAGAGTCCCCAACAGACTGGCTGCATTGCCTCGTTGGATGGCAATGCTTATTTGTTGACCGCAACGTTTACTAATATCTTAGAACAGACTGTGTGCACTAGGTCCCCACGGTTCCATCGTTTCCACACCAAACTCAAATATGTATTCTTTCGGAAGAGACGCACATTTTCGACTTTTGACCATTTCAGCATTGTAGGCTGCATTGCCAGCTTTTAACGCTGTATATGAAAGATGGGATGATGCGAGATGATCCCATACTAGTGACCGCCCCATCTTCCATGGTGCAAGTGTCATGCCATCTGGTATCTTGCCATCATCACGTGTCAAACCATTTGATTCTGAAACGGCTGACACAAAAAGGCTTTGTTACATTTAAATAAATCTAAATAGATGTTTTTGATTGGATTTTTTATGTAGTTTTGAATGCACCCCTAAAAGTTGTGTACCACCGCGAACTAAACTAATCCATTTAAAAAACCTATCGTATAATTTGTTTATTTATTGTACGTCAATTAAAAATATGAACGTTAAACTGTTGCAGAAAATTGCAGAGAGAGATTTCTTAAAAGATACAGCAGTAGTTTAAAGTAGTTTATCCCATAGCCACTTTAGGGGCTGACCAGTCGTCTTCAGCTAAGCCAAGGAAAGAAATGGTAAATTAAGCTGATTTGCCACAAAAGGCACGCCCAGTCATGGCTCCGCCTTCATCGTTGGGCGGCAAGAGCTCCCGCGAAGTGTTTTAGTTCAAAATAAGTTTTGTTGCAGTGAGGACGTCGTTCTGTATTGAATAGGGAACACAATTTGACGTATTTCCAGTTAAAGTTGCTACAGTAGAAGAAGTATATACGAAAGGCGAACTGACACGCTGAAAAGGTATGTATTTTTATATTATTTTTTTGAAACTTGTTAAGTAAATAAATAACAATGGGTGTATACAAATTATATCTCGTGAGGTATTTTTTAAATTTTGTGAACAACAGAATAGTTTGTTTATTTAAATATATTTTTCCCATAATTATTAGAATTTGTGCTTTTGGTACGGAACCCTAAAAAATTAAACATTAATTATTAATCCTGAAAAGTTGATTTTATTTGTACAACAAGTCATTATTTTAAATTGCATAAATTTAAATAGCCATAGTTTTCAAAACCCAAAAGCAATGCTCGTTTTAAAAACTACGGCTATTTAGAACCCTAAATAATAAAAATATGTCTTAATCCAATTTAATACTAACCAACTGTGTGGGTTGGAAATGTTGTATAAATTAACTCAACTTTCCAGGATTAATAATTAAGGTTTAAATTTTTGACAGTTATAAGATAACCTTGACCAACGGCCCTTAAATATATTTTTATTTACACACAATTATCTTTATACACAACAGAAGAAAATATTTGTATCCTTTTGAGGAGTTATCGTAGAGCTACGAGTTCGTAGCAATGTATATTGTATATTCCCCTGTATATTCACGTATTGCTCTAGTAATATTAAGTAAATAACATTATCAATTTGGCTATACGTGCGCAGTCCCGGCTTCGCACGGGTACAAGAGTTGTTAATAAAAAAAAAATTTCCCGGAGCAATGAGATATTTTCTGTACAAAAAATCACGTTGTTTCGATGCTCTGGGCCATTTTAACCTGAGACAAACAAATAAACACACTTTCGCATTTATAATATTGCTAAATATAGTAAAGTTAATATTTTAAACGGTAGCTTTACTAAATGTAATGTCCCTGGCGAAATTAAAAACCCAACGAGCGACAGATGGACACGAGATACACGAATACGCTTCTAAAAGGAGAGAAAAAAATATGCAAATACCAATTTGGCTCGAGGTACCTATCAACTTTCGTATATTTTAAAAGTACATACCTATTTAAAAAGACGCCACTAAATATTAAATTGGCTTCATTTTCTAATATATATCTATCTATCATTACGCCTTTTACGCACAAGATCTGCCTACCCCGGCAGAGACAATCGAATGCCATTTGCTACGATCCTTACATACCTCTTTCGCTTCTTTTATATTCATCATACATTTCACACATGCTTTGCTATTGTGTGTATTTTTAATATTACCATCGTTCAATACATTTTTTATATGTTCAATAAAGTACACCTAGGTCGTCCTCTGCCAGCGTTTCCTTTCACTTCAGCCATATAAACCTTTTTAGACAGTCTTTCTTCTTTAAAGTGACCAAACCAACGTAAACTACTTTTCTTTATTTTAGTCACAACATCATCTTTCACTCCGCATTCTTTTTTAATGAACTAAATATTGAGACATCTGTGATTGAGACACATAATATGTTTGAGTGGCAGAAATTGTAGTTCTATGAAGTTCTATCTTCGTCTAGGTCTTACTCTCCCCGCATCTAATTTTTAAAATAATTAAAAATGTGAAAAAATAAATAATCAAGTAGCTCAGTAAGACTTATTAGTTCAATGACCACTATAGAAAATTATTTTAATTTTTAATTATTTTGTCAGATACAGTCCGCAATTTCCAGTTAAAATATTTTTTATTTTATATTTGTAATTTAATATTTAAGATCATTTTAATACCTATTTCTAAATGTGAATTTGTAGATCGATTTTTGATTCGGCGAGGAAAAAGGGGAAAATTGTATGTGCAAATAAATTATTTAGTGACAGCTGCCGTGTCTCGCTTGATCGGATGAGGTTTCAATTTCACTTTTTGTTTTTTAAACGCTACGGTGTGCCTACCCACTTTGACCACTAGCTACATTGGAGGTGATAAATATAGGACTATACACCCTCGTTGGTCACCTCCATTCATGGACACCAATAACCACTTTCTACTGTGCTTGTCGTGCTATATAGATAGTTTAAACGATCTTCAGGTTCCCAAGCGACTATTGAGTGCTATTGTCGAATTTTGCTGGAAATCTATTACAATTATTTACATTCAATTAAAATACACAGGTTAGCAAATAATTAATGTATCTATCTATCATCACGCAGAGGAGTAGGCAGAGATAATGTAATGCAATTCGTTTCTTTTATATTCTTCATATCTTTCATTCGACGATTGTGTGTACTTTTAACATTGCCTATCAATAAATAAGATTGCTAAATCTATATCTTACTAATAATAAAGCTGAAGAGATTGTTTGTTTGTTTGATTTCTGGAAGTACCAGTCGGATTTAAAAAAATATTTTTGCATTTGATAGCCCAATTCTTGAGCAGTAATTATTAACGCAGGTGCAACCGCAAAACACAGCTAGTTGTTAATACAATTATTATGTTATTTTCATACGTTGTTGTCAATTACTATATCTACCTTGCGAATCATAATGCTTCAGACAAAAATGAGTGAAAATATATTGTGCGAGAAAAAATACATATTCAAAGTTTCACGGATCGGATATTCTCTTCTGTCAGTTGTTCGTAAATTTTTAAATTTAGTCTCTGTGGCGGACTTGAAAAGGAATTCTTTATTAACCAAAAATAAAGAAAAAATGTCCATCCCATACACCTACCTCTAACATATAAAGTGAAATAAAAATATTTTGGAATGAAATTACTAAATAGAAATGCTTCTCTCGTGGTCCTATACTAACTTTCATCCCCTATTATCCCTTAGGGGGGTGGATTTAAAAAAAAAATCTTCAGAATTTCAAGCTTAAGTACTCTGTATCAAATTTTATCAAAATCGGATTTACCATGAAAGCGTAACAGACAGACACACACACCTGAATAAATTAACATTAGTACGAGTTACATTCAAAGTTATTGGTAGAATTGGAAAATATTTGCTTACTTCGATGATTTATACGTTGCACAGCTCTGTCTATTCTGTGGTCTATACCGTCTATACCTACCTACATAATAATTATTATACCTAGTTTTTATATTTAGTCATACTGAGTAAGACTATCCATAACTTATAGTAAGATAATATTATTATCACGCTCGGTATCATAGGAGACGTAAATTTATGACTTGCTATGATCCTGACCAGAACCTGACATTTAATAATTAAAAAAACACACAGAAAATATCTCCTTTCAGGCCAAATCTCTAATTGAGTCAATAAGCAATAAATACTCTACAAACAACAGTCTTCTTAGTCGTGGTGCTCTTAACAGAGCAGTCGTGGTCAATCATGGCGGTCCACAGCGCGACGCACCTTGTATTGACTCGCCATGGTTAACTTTCTTGGGAAGAATAGTGCAGTGGTTTCCCCTTGCCTTCTGCACCACACATTTTGAGACTATTTAGGTCTTGGCTCGCTATAGCCTCTTCCAGCCAGTTTCCTAGCTAGGTGTATGGTTATACCGCCATTGCTCGGTCGTCAGAGCCTCGTTTGTTGTCTAGAAGAGGGTACCAAGCGTGCAGGTGAGGATGACATTTGGGGTCGGATAGATCTTATTCCGTTATCCCCCTTACCCCCCAATAGTACACTTGTATTAATTAGAATCTATGTTTAAATTTATATAAAAAATACAATTCGTGATAATAAAAAATCCCCTCCAAAATACATTACTGCGGCATAGTACCTGCTCTATCATCTATATGGAGTCATTTAAGTGCAGCAATCATTACTCTATCAGACTCTACTTTTAAAATCTATCAACTAATCTATCGATGTCCTTACAATCGATTTGACACTCCTGACACTTGATTGTACCAGATTGTAATTAATTATTCATTAAACACCTAGGGACTTTGGGACAATGAAAACAATCCATTTTGATTGTCACACCCCACTGTGTCATTTTGAAGATAAAAATTAGAGAGGAGAGAGAATATGCTAATATGCCCGATGAGTAAAATGCTAATTTCCGTGAGAGCGGGGAGCTATGGTAAACTTTTTAATCTCATGTGACGTATTCCCTTCCCCCTACCCCTCCCTCCGGAGGACTAATTCTTTGCGATTGTATTAAAATTGGGCTAAAATTATTATTCGTAAAGCGTATGATCAACAAGACACAAAAAGATTGTACGTACAACTTTTTACAGCGTTTATTAGTAAGGCAGTTAGATTTGAAATGAGGGACAGTTTATTTTTAACTTTTGCTCGCGGTTTCAGTTGCCTGTGGCGCATGGCTGTAGAATCATGGAACACCTGATGATGAACTAGGAGGAACTACCTAAATTATTCGAGATGTAGATATACTGTCCAATAGGCTAATATGGCTAAACCACAACCGATTTTGATGTTTGATACTCAAAAAGCTTGAACCCTACTTGAACATCTACTTTTCTTTTAAAACCATTCCTAAGAGTGAAAGTTAGTATGGGTCCCACGGGCGAAGCCGGGGCGAACAACTAGTAATATTAAGGGGAAGTCAGTCATCAAAATCCAACTTTTAATCAAATTTTTCAGAAAACCTGATCATTTACGAAACTGATTTTTTTTTATTGATTTTACGGATATGACAAATCTTTTTATTGTTTTGAAAATATGATTAGAAACATTTTACTTGATAGAAATAATCCTAAATACACCTCTGAAAACTTTATTTATCAAATTTTATGGCTATAAATTTATGGGTATATCATTACAAAAATTAACATGATTTTTTTTTTGGTAATTATCTATCTTTTCATTGTAAAATTATTTATATGATGTATAAGATTTTTAAATAAATTGCGTTTTAAACATAAATTATCGCTTACGTTAAATAGCTTACTGTTTCTATCCTGCTCGCATGCGCGCGATTCTTCACTCATTTTCCCATCGACCACTTCAATATGTTTTCAAGCGTGCGTAAACCAAATATACCGTATCAGAA
Organism: Nemapogon koenigi; assembly: GCA_963924495.1. Classification (NCBI taxonomy): domain Eukaryota; kingdom Metazoa; phylum Arthropoda; class Insecta; order Lepidoptera; family Tineidae; genus Nemapogon; species Nemapogon koenigi. Next base: position 7,733,138 of record OZ004644.1, on the reverse strand, counting down.
TTACGGTCCCAACCGGCTTTACAGATGATCGAAAGGTTCTCATTTGTGTTTTTATTACTTTTTAATTTTCTCGTCTAATTTTCGCGAGTGCATTAGTGTAGGCGTACTCTTGGCGTTTTAATACAATTATTTTACAATTTAGGAAGTTTTTCGAAAAAAATACCCGTGGATATAATTTAAATTAATCTAAAAAGCAAATCAAAATAAAAAGGCGCCTTATTTAGCGATTTTCAGCCTTCCAGTCTCATTGTTAGAGCTTCGTAACCGAATGGAAAAAAATGTGCCCTTATAAGTTCGTTATGCCCATCCGTCTGTATGTCACAGGTCACAGGCTTCTCGGCCATCTTACCACCGACTCGAAAATATATTGTAGTTATGAAAATATTTTTAGGGGTGGAGTTTAGAGCTGGAAAATTATTGAGCGTTGAATTGCTCTCTAAACATGCTATGGTCGGCCACAAAATCAACTATCAATAAATCAGAATGAATGGTTTTAGGGTTCCGTACCCAGAGGGTGATAACCGAAACACTCTTACTAAGACCGCACTGTCCGTCCGTCCGTTCGTCCGTCTGTCACATGGCTGTTCTTTTGACCGTTATAACAACAAATAATAAAAATAATACAAAGTTAGAAATTAAAGGGTTTTTTCTTGAGCTTAATATTGGCAATAATGGCAATCTATATAATTATATAAAAAGAGAAGTTCCGATTCACTGACCATCAACGCCCAGCCCAAACCCTTGGACCTATGAAGCTGACATTTTGCACAGAAGTTCCCTTTATTATGTAGACAAGGAATAAGGAAGGAAATTTCGATATTCAACCCCTAAGGGGGTCAAATGGGGTAAATACGTTTGTATGTAAAATCTTATTTCCTGCGTGAATCAACTTGAAACTTGGTACAAATATTTTTCAATACAAATAATAAATACATATTTTTGGATTTTTAAAAACAACCCTTAAGTTGAAGTGCAACGGGGTGTAGAAGTTTGTATAGGGAAATCGTATTACCTGCGTTGTTCAACTTGAAACTTGGTACAAATATTCTTCAAAACAAATAATAAAACACGTAATTTTGGATTTTTAAAGACGACCCTTAAGGAGGGGCAACGGGGTGTAGAAGTTTGTATAGGGAAAACCTACGTGTATCAACTTGAAACTTGGTAGAAATATTCTTCAAAACAAATAATAAAACACGCATTTTTGGATTTTTAAAAACGACCCTTAGGGAGGGGCAACGGGGTGTAGAAGTTTGTATAGAGAAATCGTATTGCCTGCGTGTATCAACTTGAAACTTGGTAGAAATATTCTTCAAAACAAATAATAAAACACGTGTTTTTGGATTTTTAAAAACGACCCTTACGGAGGGGTGCAACGGGGTGTAGAAGTTTGTATAGGGAAATCGTGTAGGTATCAATTTGAAACTTGGTACAAATATTCTTCAAAACAAATAATAAAACACGTATTTTTGGATTTTAAAAAACGACCCTTAAGGAGGGGTGCAACGGGGTGTAGAAATTTGTATAGGGAAATCGTATTACCTGCGTGTATCAACTTGAAACTTGGTACAAATATTCTTCAAAACAAATAATAAAACACGTATTTTTGGATTTTTAAAAACGACCCTCATGGAGGGGTGCAACGGGGTGTAGAAGTTTGCAAAGGGAAATCGTGTAGGTATCAACTTGAAACTTGGTACAAATCATCTTCAAAACAAATAATAAAACACGTATTTTTTGATTTTTAAAAACTACCCTTAAGGAGGGTGCAACGGGGTGTAGAAGTTTGTATATGGAAAGCCTACGTGTATCAACTTGAAACTTGGTAAAAATATTATTCAAAACAAATAAAAAAGCACGTATTTTTGGATTTTAAAAAACGACCCTTACGGAGGGGTGTAAAGGAGTGTAGAAGTTTGTATAGGGAAATCGTATTACCTGCGTGTATCAACTTGAAACTTGGTACAAATATTCTTCAAAACAAATAATAAAACACGTATTTTTGGATTTTTAAAAACTATCCTTAATGAGGGGTGCAACGGGGTGTAGAAGTTTGTATAGGGAAATCGTATTACCTGCGTGTATCAATCAACTTGAAACTTGGTACAAATATTCTTCAAAACAAATTATAAAACACGTATTTTTGGATTTTAAAAAACGACCTTTAAGGAGCACCGGGGTGTAGAAATTTGTATGGGGAAAAATGTTGTTTTGGACGAATCTACTTGAAACTTAGCTAGAGAACATAGGAGTTGACCTAAAGGATTTTTTAAAACAACCCTTAAGAAATTGTTAAATTGGACATGGGGACATATTTTTACGGGACTGGGAAGATATTAATTTATAGGTAGGTACCGAATTTATACTTTTTTGAACTTCTGACTGACGGGGAATTTACGGATTTTACGAATTTACATAAATTACGTCATTATTCCTAATTCTACGCGGACGAAGTCGCGGGCAAAAGCTAGTACCTACATAAAAAAGTCTAACTAGTATAACTATAATTCCACAGAGCACGGTATTATGTATATGAGCGTTCAAAAAAGTTTGGCTGGCATTTGGCATACAGCTGCAATCTTGCGAAGAGGCTTCCCGGATACAGGGATCGTCTGCAGTACTTCGGCATGAGTTCTCTGCGGAATCGTAGATGCAGACTGGATGCCGAATTCTTCTACAAACTGGTCAACTCCAAGGTCGACTGTCCAAACTTGTTGGGACAGTTGAATCTATGTGCTCCTATACGAAATCCCAGAGCTAGCGCATTTAATCCCTTCCTGCTAGCTAGATCGAAAACGGTCCTCGGTCTGGTCTCTCCTCTTAAGGCGCCCACTGATTGGATCAATCCCCGGCCGGTCGCCGGCCGGTCCACCGAAATCCACCACAGACTGTACGCGCGGCCCACCATCAGTTTCAAATCGTTTAAATCTGTGGTTGATTTCGATGACCGGAGCGATCTGTCACACACACACATCCATACCCATTACACATATACCTGATAGTTTGACACTTTGTTTAATCGAATGATATGTGTCTGTGTGAATTGTATGCGATCTAGATCGTATGATTTTCATCGCCAATGTGGGGCCTTATTCAATCTCGATCATAAGGCGGCCGGAACGAAAATTTTCGGTGCGATGCCGGACCAGTCTGTGGGCTACTTTAACCGTATGGTCGGACAGTATAACAAGATGCATAAGCGACACGACTTAGATGTGTTTGGTTCTCGGGCCACTTTCCTTGGAAAAAATGTTTTTTGAGTGTTCTTAGTTATTAGTTTAGAAATTGTTTTCGTGTAAATTATTATTATTGTATTTTTTGTGTTATTATTATTATTATTCAATTACTTTTTTTTTCTTATCAATGTTGTGTTGTTGTTATAAAAATGTTAATAGCCCTATAATTGACACTGCGTCTACTAAGTTACAAAAATGTACAATGCACATGTGTGGACGTAGGTGTTGTTGGGCTATTTATAATAAATAAATAAATATATAGATGTATAATTCATACTCTAAAGTAAAACAACAAATAGTTAAAACCGGCAAAGTGTGAGTGGGCATCGCGCTAATTTGTTCCTGCGCCATACAGGAGGGTCGAACTTGGTCTGACCTTAGTGCATACTATTGAGTGTACGGAACCCTTCGTGTGGGAGTCCAACTCGCACTTTGCCGGTTTTTTATTTATTCGACATGCTTATTGTCTAGGAGAAATTATGAAATTCACCCCTAACTCACATCATAGTGAGTGGTATATAATTTGAGTGCTGCCACCCCGTCCTCTTGTATTGAATTTCCGACAATTCATACGTCACTAAATTCTGTTAATGAAATTCATTTCATTTTTAACGGAACAAAGCATCTATATTTTAGCTTCATTGTTCCGCGTGACTTCACTTGAGAGGATTCTAATCAATCTGATATCATCATCTAACTTCAAATATCATTTTATATTGCTACCGGCTTACTACGAGTAAGACATACGTATACATACCTACCTTCACCCCTGATTTCTATAGAAGTAGACAGATTATGGATGTCTATTTTTAACATGTTTTTTTATTAGCTTAAGTACTTTAGAACTTACCTTACATCCACTTTCAGATTAGGTATATAGACTTAAGATTTCAGACTTGATCATAATTACAATATTTTATGACAATTTAAGCTGATAATTACTTCGTCAGATGAACTTCTCAACGGTTAACAATAGATTTGGACACATTTGATAGAACTCTTAAACTGTTAAAAGTTTTGCTCATTTGAATCATAATAGCTGTGATAATAGTTTGGTTGTTTCAACTAGCTGTGCCTTCCGGTTGCACCTGCGTTAATAGTTCCCGTCCCCGTGATTTTTTTTAAATGTGAAACAATTTCTTTATTTTAAAGAGTATTTGTACCAAGTTTCAAGTTGATACACGTGCATGGAATACAGTTCTTCATACATACGTTTACACCCCATTTCACCCCGTCAAGGGTTGATTTTCGAAAAATCCTTTCTTAGTGCACCTCTACAGCTACACCCCTAAATCAACTTTTTATATTTATTTCTTCAGTGGTTTAGGCTGTAGGTACGTTGATGTCAGTCAGTCACCAACACAAACTTAGGTAAGTTAATGAACACGCGGCTTTTATTAGCTTCACCTGTAACTAATTATGTAATATGTGTGTAAACAAATCTTGGAAGTCGAATTAACCAACTTCTAATTGTCATATCGATTTGCAAGTTTATGTTATTCGGATGACAATTTAATAATTTGGTACCATAGATCTTATCTGATGATGGAGCCAGAAGGTGGATAGTGGAACCCTGTACCGAATAAACTAAATTGTAGTCTGTCCCAATGCTTGTTCAGAATCAGCTTCGAAACGGCTAAATGGATTTTGATGAAACTTTTATGGATGATAGTGAGAACTTAGAATTACAATCACCTCTTTGTTTCATATAAGCCAAGGCGGAATGCTAGTTAAATTATTAAGTGTATATTTAGACCTTTTACACAGTTTATAGGGACAACATTTTGTGCACAGCACCGTGACAAATTGTCACCGATATAGCGTGCGGTTGACATTTCAACACCGGTTGGCCCCATGGTTGGAGCGAATTAATAACTTTAGGGAAATACTTGGAAACTACAGGTGTCATGTCCGATATAACTTTGTATTGCCCGTGACTTTGCTCACAATGACAATGTTTGTCTGACTCTCTACATATCTTCTATAAATGTTTTCATCACTTCATCCATATAACGTCACACATGCACTTCGGTTTCAAGCTACTCCTCCTCCACAGTCGGTTTATTCATCGGTTCATTACTAAGGATCGTGACTCCGACTCATCAGCTCCTCAATTATCTTCCTCTATCGGCTGCGGTCCTCTGCCTGAAAAGGGCTGTGGGAATAGAGGTGTCCAGGTTATCGGACACTTGATCGGACCATCGTTTGGGCTTCGTCCTCGAGGTCTCTTTCCCTCCACCCTGCCCATCCCTACAAGCTTTTCCAAGTTGTTGCCCTCTCATCGTGCAATGTGTCCGAAACACTACCGAACTCGTCCCATGCACACAGTGGAGAGCCGTGGCTTAGACCTGATGTTCAGTTTTGACATTCAAAAAATCAAACTAGAAATGAAAAAAATTATAACGGTTGCTCTTGGACTCCCGACATACCCAGTGACTTATATAAAAAAAATCAACATTACGAAAAAATTAAATCGCTCATCCTTATTTCGACCTTGCTGTTCGTTGCTTAACTACTGCTATAATGTACTTTTACATGTCAGTCTTTCATCACAAGTCTATATATAAATATCATTTCAGAATGTAAATCTTGGCTAAAAATAGGCAGTCATGAGTACTGCCGACAGAAGTAAAAACTTAAAACTATGAATAAAGTTTACACTTCAAAATAACGTCATCGCTAGACCGAGGACCGAGAATTGCCAAAAGTGCCTGACCCAAGCATACCTACGTGGAAGCCAGTACACGAATTCCTGCCCGGAGATTTTTGGGTCGGGTATGTCGCGAATCCGGATCAAAAATCTAGTCGGAATAATATTATAAATTAATTAGCCAACGATTTTACACAATATACGTAGTGATAGAAAATATTGGCAACAGCTAAATAGTATTTCAATAGAGAACTCGACAATTTAATATTGCGTATTTTTAATGTATAATTTGGGCCCTCTGTGACAAGTGTAATATGATCCGAGCAGCTGATGCGTACGTTGACAGCTTGCACCCCTGTGTGACGCACCCTGTACTTTTGTGGCTAGCCGTGACATGATTTTAGGTATGTTTTCCATGTTATGCGATGCTAGAAACTTATCTAGACGTATCAGATTCCGTAAAGAAATTATTTACAACAACTTACCCATGTCAATTCCGCACCAATTTACTGTACCTACCTTATTTTATTATGGGTAATTAAGACATAAGCATATCGATATCTATATCGATAACTATGAACTTTTATATAGAAGAAAGTGGTGTCAATTTTGATGACTGATTTTGAACTTTGATCAAAAAAATAAATTGAATTAAAAATATGGTTTTACTTAGTTTCAATATGAATAAATGAATTTGTTTTTGGGATCCATGGGGTTTAGTATCCAGTTCGAGCTTAAATCATAAACACCTGTCCAACGATTGCTTCCTCAATAAATCCAAATTAAAAACTTTTCATTAAACTTATAGCTAAAAGTGTGTTAAAGCTTTAGATAATTTTGTTCAAGTACCGAGACTGGGGTTACACATTCGCAATTCCATTATTTAGAAATCTAAGGGTTAGGTACGTTTTGATCTCCCGCTCTATTTAATATCAACTGGTTTTGGGGTCTTTGATTAACTTTAATATCAGGTTCTATTGTATTCGTCAAGATTATTGATCTGATGGTAGAAGTTAATATTTCTACTGCTTTTAATGACTAGATAAAAAAAATATGAAATCCTTCCTTCTTCTTTACTTTACTTACTTATAGGTATTATAAATGCAAAAGTGTCGTTGTTTTTACGTCATAACGGAGCAAAGGATCGACGCGATTTTTCGCACAGATTTAAAATGTATTTTTTTACTTGTCTTATTTGGTAAACAAACTTGGCATGCTTTTGCATTGCAAAATTTTTAAATATAAGCCTAAAAAATATTATAAGTAATTACTTCTGCAAATGTAATAGGTTAAAAATGTTAATTATTATTATGTAAAATTATGAATATTTTAAGAATTTTAAATGACAACTTATTTTAAAATGACATATAAAGTTTGTTTACCAAATAAGACAAGTAAAAAAAAACGCTTTACATAAGCTAATTTATAGGAAAATCATTATTATATTTTTGGCATCAAAATATCAAATAAAACATAATATTTTAAAATTTTCATTAGATTGACCAACAGCCTTGACCAGGGTAGGTACAAGTAGTTTTATAACATGCCAAAATATAGACTAATTTAGTATATTCAATGGAATTTTAAAATGTTTAAAAGAATATGTCTCAATGTCGTGGAAATTATTCGCAAAATATCCCCCTATTAATTACCAGGTATATTAGTATAAAGAGGGAGGTATCCACGCCGTTGCGTCGCAAAGCCGCCAAACTCGTTCTCCTCAAAGATGTTTCAAAGCTAATTAATGCTTGTCAAATTTCCCCCAGTTTTCGGTTTTATTCGTGTCTAATTGTTTTTAAAGCAGTTCCCGGTTTAATTTGTCATTTGTTACCGAAGAGGCGGCGATATCCTTTGTTTTCGTTGGGTGAATATTTAATTGTTTTTATATTGCACTTTTCGTTTTAACTTTTATTTACAAGCTTTTGATCTGTGATTTTGATCGGTACTTTTTTTGCAATGTAGATTTACTTACTTATTTGAAGTGCTAATTTATTACATTTTCTTCACGTTTACTTAAAAATATTCTGTTTATAAAAGGTGTTTGTAAACCTACTTTTACTTACTCAAGTAATTATAAATTGTTTATTAAGATGTGGTTTTAATGTAACGCATCACATAAATCTTTTGAAAAACCTGACTGTACATTGATACAAATTAATGTTATGATTGCGTGAATGACATCATTAAGCTTCTAGTCGATGCTACCGGATATGTCCTAATAAAGTTAGCAGACGCCATATTGTCTTCTAGGGGATTAATGGCGGCATTTCCTGTCGCGTCTACGCGGGAAAAGAATGGCGCTAATTAATCAAAAGTCGCCTTCCAGAGATTTCCATGGAGATGGTGGGCTCGTTGTGAAGTTTCGGCCACCTAATGGTTTCTTTTGTAATACGACAGTGATTGCGGGATTGAATTTTTGTTTGGCGTTTGGGTTTCGGCTCGCGTTTCAATATTATTAGGGCTCTCTCTCCCTTCCGAATTTGTTTTGGTATTAATTTTAATATCTTTGTTGATTAATGTTTGTTTATTGGAATACAATTTTTGAAGCAGCTAAGGCGTTCGCATTGATTTTTACTTTATCCTATGTTCTAATTCAGATTTTTTTTTCAATCAAACAAAACTTTAGATAAGTAAGGTTACTCGGCCTGTCATATTTACAAATCTGTGGACGGTTGCCTGTTTACTATCACTTTTATTAGTAACCGAAATTCGTTATATGAGCCAGTTATATGAACTATAAAGTTTGGACTGTTACTGAATTAAACAGACAAAACATTTTTTTCTTTCTTCTCTGGTTGCCTTACAGCTCACGAAACCGTGTACGGTCTAAGGGTACCCAGCGGAAGATCAAGTCTCCTCTGTTTAGCCGATGGTATTTGTGACGCTATACCTAACGAGTGGCCAGTTCTGTAGAGGTACATTTAGATAGAAAAGCCTGTAAGTGTGTTTCGTCGGATTATGTACATAAGTTTTTAATTATAAAAAAAACCATTGGTACATGGCCGGGATCCGGGATCGAACCCGTGGTATGCCTAATTAATACCAGACGGATAACTACCATATTGACGGCAAAAAATATTGTTGTCTAAAATACAAAAGAATTTTACCTCTATGTAGAAAAGAGTATAGAAATACTAGCACCGCTTTTCCTTTATCTATTTTACTAGACGGAGGAAACGTCACTACAAAGATAATGAGCCGCGTTGAAGGAAGTTACCTCTTTACAAAGCCACGTCAGCTCTTTGTTGTGTGTACGCTATCTATGTCTCTTGCTAACATTATTTCAACTATGAAACTAGGTTTTCGAGTTACTTAATATACCTACTTAAGCCTCACTGTTGTCTCTCTGTTTGTCTGGAATTGGCTCCGGAACAGCTATAAGTATTTTGATAAAACTTTCAGCGATCTCAGAGGGAAAATAGACTTAAAATGAAAAAGCATGAAGGCCGTCAAATGGAACATGACTGGAAAATCATTTATGATGTAGGTACTGCAGTCTCGTACATTCAAGTGATTTCATATCTTCACGAGTTATTGTGTTATCGATCCCATTGTACCTCTTTTAGCCGATTATATTTGTGAAACTATACCTAACGAGTGGCCAGTTCTGTTGAGGTATATTTAGATTAAAATTATGTTAATTTTGTTGTATAAAACTGAAAAATCAGAAATTACAAGTAAGTAGGGGGAATCCGGGAGACTTGCCCAGGTTGGAGAGTTGAACCATCTTTCAAAATTATATTTAAATTTAGCGCGAACGGAATGTCAATGCGTTCATTGGTCACATGCGAGAGGCCAATCACAAGTATGCCGCCATTTTGCATCAAAGCTCTTTTATTTAGCAGTGATGATGTAAAACGTGTTTTTGTTGCTGCAGAGTGTTTTTTTTATTTAGTTAATTTTGTGATTGCAGTCGTGTTTATTGAGGTACGTACGTTTGTTACTATTATTATATTACCAGATTAATATAGTTTGAGGTGTGCTGAGTAGTTTTTCTCTACGATTGGAGGTTTTTCTATGCCTTGAGCTAAATATGAAACTAGTGTGAGATGGAGAGTTGAACCAGGGAGGGTGCGGGAGACATGCTCAGTGGTTCATGTCTCCTTTTGTAGGAATTATAAATCATTTAAGTGTTTTTTTTCTGTCTTAATTTTCCATGTTTATTTACAGAACCTTCCTACACGACGCCCTTTCAATACAAGCCTCCTGAAAATGCACGCAAGCGAATAAAATACACAAAAACGGAGTTAGAAAATGCCATATGCGAAATTAAGGAAGGCGCTTCTATTAGAAAACCTTTATGTGATTTAAAATAAATTTGATACCGATCAAAGATTTATTAGAAATTATTTAATAGTTTTAAAAAAGTTAATAAAGACTGATTGTTACAAAGTTTGATAGTAATATGTTATCTGAGTTAATAATTAATGTTCGGCAATTTGGTTAAGGTAACGTTTATTTGAGAAAGATATAAATTAAAAAGATTACATGTTGATTTACAATAATTTTGAGACCAGCAAATTATGCAAAATTATTAGAAATAAGTTAATAATAAAAAAAAACTAAAATAAGTACTTAATAACATGTTTGTTTAAAAATGTTCTTCTTCTTTTTTATTATGGCTCCACCAATGTTCATCGGTGATTTGCCAATGTCAAGTATTATAGCCTTTATAGTGTTTATAGCCGATAAATCGGTATTTAAGATAATCCCGCCGACCGTGATATGTCTTATTAATCACTGATTAATCACAACCATCACAGCGCGAACAGGATTAAACTGGATTCCACATCACGCCACGACGAAAACGCGTGCGTATGTCGCCATGACCGGATGTGGAATCTTTAAAAATATTATTGTTGTAGTTTTGTTTATTTTGGAACATTTTATTACAATTTTATTGTTATGGAAATTTGTACTTTTTTATGTTTTCCTTGCTTACTAACTTAATAAAGCTATGATTCAATCTGAAAATTATTTTTCTTTTCCCCAAAATAGTATGGTCAACTCTCCCCATACCCCGGTTCAAGTGTCCCTGCTGGTGGGGAGACTTGACTCATATCTCATTTTTTATAAAAACTCAAATAAAATTTATACCTGCGTGTTATATTAAATTACAATTATGCACAAATGTAGAATACTATAATAAGGTATCGCAAAAACGTATAATCGATTCTCTAAACTCTATGAACAAAAAAATATGATGGTATATGTAAAAAGCGGTTCAACTCTCCCGGACTCCCCCTACCTACTTACCAAACTCCTCTTTTCTATGGAGTAGCTAGAGTGGACCTAGTGGACATCGCAACTTTCTCTTTCATCATTACTTCATCAACATCAATGGCTTTCAGACTACGACATTGTAATACAATGGACAACATTTCATTTTTTTAATCATCCATTTTTATTACTTCAATTAAAAATATATTAAAAATAAGTTACACGTATTTTTATATTTTAATTTTGGTTGAGTTTTTATATTTTTAATTTAATTAAGAATTTTTATAAATTCTGAGGACTTATAAACCAAAAACCTTAGCTAGGACTAAAATTAAGAAATAAAACTGTCACCCAAAGAAAGTGACAGATAGTGTCAGTCAAGCCACAGAGTATAGGTACGTTATAGAAATGCAAAGAGTATAATATACCGTGTTCCAAATAGGTGTTGCCGTAGCCGGAACTCAAATCGCCTACAACATTATTCATAATGTATATAATAATACTAGGTTTTGTGCGCGGTTTCACTCGTAAATATATTTCCTGTGATAGCCCATTCGAAACTAGCAAAACTTCCAAAAAAATATTATATGAAAGAAGTATTTTTATAATTATATTTAAAGAATAATTATTAATTTAGCTTCAAATGGAATAAAAATGGGTAAAATTAATAGAAGGCAACACCTGAGTTCAATAACTAACAACAGGCAAATGGACTTGTATCCAGCCTAAACCCAAATAAAAAAAAAAAAAAAAAAAATAACTAACAACTCAGCTAACAGACATTAGTACTTTTAAATTAGAGGGTTAGCACAGATTAGGGCACCTATTAATCCTTATTTTTCAATATTTCAGTATTTTTAAAATAACTCGAAAATTAAAGGATATAAAAAATAAAAAATAAATTAAAATAAGCATGTAATCTCCAAACGGTTTTCGAATTTTGGTACCTTACGAAAAATGAAATGGAAATGATGTCCATTTGAAATCGATTCCTAGTAACGGGATCACCCATCCTTAATTTAACCATAATGTAGATATTTAACAGCCGTTATCGATCTACCATTTAATTTCATTGCAGCACACAACTCAGCAATATGATTCAACTTCCATGATTTATTATTAAGCCTCAAGGTATATCCAGCAATATTACTCGCGCATATGCCTTATGTAAACTTACCTCTCCCGAAAACTCCCGTTTTATTAATAATACCGAGATTTATGTTACCAACTTTTTAATATTTATGTCTTGGGCAATAAATTTCTTGGCGACGACTGCAAAGGGGTGTCCCAATTACCGTTTTCGAAGGGGATGGATTTCTTTAAAGGGTTCAAGTTTTACTTAGGAGGTAGGTATATTATTTTTGATGTTAAGTTTAATTATTTGTTATTACCCACGACGGAACGGAAGGCGTTTAAGCTGAGAGGTTGCTTGTTTGTTTGTTTGTTTGTTTGTTTGTGCAAAAAACGAATGTTCCCATTTATTTCCAAAACGGCTTGACCGATTTAGATACGGTTTTCTGTAAAAGATTTGTGATTCGTCGGCGATGGTTCTTAGATAGGTGTTATGGTCTTGACTCGCCAGAGGGCGCCGCCTCCTTGCTTCTGTATATGAACTGATGAGGCTCTGATGATAGAGCAGAATAACATATTCGGAAACTATGTGGAAGCACGTTGTTAGTAGGTAAACCATGTTTGAGCTCTTTTTTTGATAAATTCAAATAATAAAAAAATGTAGGGCTATAATATTTTGTAAGACATCAAACATACAGGACAATTATTTAGACAGTAACGTAGGAATTCTCTAAAAACTTTAAAATAAAAAGCATTTTAAAAGGGGTTTATTTGTCGCGAGGTCTGTCATATAAACAACTAATTATGACTTTCCTTAGTCCTTCCTATCTTTATGTACCTATTTATTTTTCGAAGAGATAGACACAGGAATAATATCAAATATAGGTACTACACCTACCTATTAATATAATTACAAACCCAAGTAATTCCGTCGAGGGCTGCCATTCCCTGCCCTGATATGAACTAAAATTTTGCAGTTTTATGAGTTTGTGACTAATTGAAATTGCGTTGGGTACGTAAATAAATCGAATCTTTTACATTAACATCTGTCGTGGGTTTTTTCAAAATTTTCAATTTAGCTTTTTATTTTAAAGATTTCTTGTACTTACAACTAAACCGCTTGAGTCTTGTAGCGTTTGCCTCAATAGCCCAAATTGAGGACATATATTTTCCATAAGATAACACATGAGGAATGGGTTTGTTTGTCCACCTCTCACATCAAAACAGAACAACAAAAGTGATTTGAGGTGACATAGGCTACTTTTTACCTCACTTCACGATACATTATTATGTCACAATAGCACCGTGAAAACTAAAATAATTTTAATAATGACTTTACATCTTCCATAAGAAACTTCAACTAGTGATTTATTGTTCGCAGAAGCGGTCTTTAGAACAGTCATACACATTCCTATCAATTTGTCATTCAGAATATGGGACATCCAAATCTTGCCTCAAGCGATACCCTATTCTCTCTAACTAGAAATCATCTTAAAAGGGACACCCGCATTACATTAATTTCTGAGACGTCTGCTACGGACTTAACAATCACATTATTAGCTTTGCACAATGTAGGGGGAGGGGGTTCCTGAAAGCTTTAGGCGGGGTGTGGATTCAGATTTTCAGATTCAGGTTGGGTGGAACGGAAGCGAACGAGATAAAATTTGAAGGAATTTGCGATAATAGATCGCTTGGTAACTGACTTGACTGATTTTGTATAATAAAGGCATATTTAGCAATAAATTATTTACTTATATATTACTTAAATTCTGCTCTTTTATTCAATAACACCAATGATGATATCGATGATACCAAAAAAGGAATTACTCAGGGAAATTTAAAAAAAAAATTTACAAGATCTCAAAGTATTTTGAAATGGATATTCAGGAAAATGGGGTTTTCTGGTGAAAATGACCTTTTATATATGAGATTTTATTTAAACTCGTACACCTAAGTTAGCATTTGTATATTTCATAATTTTTTTTTCATTTAATAACTCTACATTTTCAATTCCTATAAAACCTTGATGACTCTCAGAGACTCATTGTTGCGAGTGCATTGATGGCTGCCAGAGAATATAATGATAACTCCCACAAAAATATAGAATTTGCATCTTATTTTAACAAGAATAAAGCATAAATTTACATGATAGAAAGTGTGAATTACGTCGTTTTTTCAGAATTAAAAAGGTCCCTCAAGAACCCCTTGCATTTAGATCACAATATGTACTTCACGTGAATATCTTTAAATGACAGAAGCGCTAACAAAGATTATGTTCTCTTCAGAACTGAATTATTATATTATGTCAGTTTCGTCGCAATTTGCATTTGATTGTTCCTGCTTACATGGAATAAAAAAGGCGTGATTGTAAATACACGAAGGTAGATGGATCGATCGTAATAAGACACTTGGGATGGGCCCTAACTAATATTGTAAATGAGAAAGTGTTGTTTGTTTGTTTGATTGTCCTTTTATCACGCCAGCAAACGAATCAAATTGATTTTTTGCGTAGAGTTAGGCTGACATGATATCCCGTGACAATATTTGGCTCCTCATGGCACATCGTATTTCATAAATTTCAGCCGTGCGCATAATATGACCGCGAAGAGAGACACGTTGACAAAATCTCAGTTAGAAAAATTACCGGTTTCCGCGACGCTACTCTTTGTCTTGCTTTGTCACTAGGGAAAATGATATCCTTCTCTTTCTAACTGCGATTCTGTCTACGTAGAGATATTATTTCTACATCGTCAAGCTTGCACGGCAGTGATTATAATTTTCATTTATTACAATTTTAACGTATCTGTATTTAGTTTTTCTATGTCGCCACTCAAACAGCGCGTGTCGTTCCTTGTCGTTCAGTACAAAGAGACTTCCCACTGTCACCCATTATTAGAACATTATCTTCTATACGTAGGATTCCCAAAAATATTTCGCAAAATAAACTAAGCAATGTAAGCATATCATTTTAAGCCCCTCTTAAGAGCAATGATATATTAAACTTTTTAAAAAGCTTTATGTTTTTGCTTTTCTCTAATGTATTCAGAAAATTCCAGACAAATTTAAAGTAGTAGAATATTTACCTCATTTATTTTAAGCTTACATCCTAGGCAACATATTTAATGAGAGCGGGCTACCGGAAAACTTTTTCTCAATACCATTATTGCTAAGCCTTATTGAGATTATTAATGGTATTGAGAAAACGTTTTCCGGTAGCCCGCTCTCATTAAATATGTTGCCTAGAATGTAAGCTTAAAATAAATGAGGTAAATATTTTTCTGAATACATTAGAGAAAAGCAAGAACATAAATAGTTTACCTGGTAGAGCAATGATAAGACACAAACCTTGCTCGATAAATTTTGATCATAACCGTGGAAATCACATTCAAATCAATTCAGTCGTTTTGTACTATATTCATACAAAGGTACGTA
This sequence comes from Nemapogon koenigi, assembly GCA_963924495.1. Classification (NCBI taxonomy): domain Eukaryota; kingdom Metazoa; phylum Arthropoda; class Insecta; order Lepidoptera; family Tineidae; genus Nemapogon; species Nemapogon koenigi. The sequence continues at coordinate 7,717,529 of OZ004644.1, read as the reverse complement.
TGCACTATGCTTTAAGGCTTGGCCAGAGGTAGATATATAAAAAAAATATATATCGGTGCCTTCAAACTTAGAAAATACAGACTCTTTATATACCTACATTGTAATAGAAATGAAATGTCTCCTGGGAAATCTTTGAAATGGTCCTATTTAGATAAGACAATAAAAGGACGTTGCGAACAGGATGGCATAGCATTAAGTACTAACAAAAGTTCCTTTATAGTAAAACTCGGTGTAAAAGAGCTGGCATCACCATCCGGCATACAAAACAATGAAGCTTTCAATCTATGCGAAATGTATAGGAGTCCAATGAAAAGCCGTATGGAAATGTAATGAAACAGCTTTTAATTCTCGGTTTCAATTCCTTATGCTACTAACTTTAATATCATCAGATATTTTCTTCCTAGATAAATGTTTAAAACCGTCACAGAGTTGAGAAAGATAACTTACTAATCTGCCTCCATACATCTCGTCGGCTATTGTTCAAAGCTTCACGCTGGGAAATCACTCTCGTAGACTACAATGCTTTTTTTATTTACTTTAGGTGCCTAGGGGATTTTTTATTTGCAGTCCGTATCGATTACTTGATGACAATATGGTTAGAAGAGAAAATAGTTTGTGTATTGTCTTGAGTCGATTTGCTTAAATTGGTATTTAAAGTAAGTATGACTCAAATGAGATTAATTAAGATGGTGAAAAACGATTTAAAAGTTGTAAATTTTTTTTTTGATATTTAATTCCTAGGTTTCCGTTCCGGCTTCGCCCGTTGAATATTTTGAAATGTGACGTAAAAATGAATCGCGAATGATTTCTGGGGTAAAAAAAATATCTGTGCAAAAAATCACGTAGATCCTTTGCTCTGTTCTGGTGTGAAAAAAATACTGACAAATAAACAATATAATTATATACTTAGACACACTTTTAAATAGCGTTTAGCATTGGCCCACAATAAAAAAAATCTACAAACTTTTACTGAATGGATTCGGATCAAATAAATGGAAATAGATCCATCGTGTCATTGAAGCGAGATAATTCCTTTTTATTTATTTCAGGTGAAATCACAAAAGCTAAAATCCAGAATGCAAGCAAGTGGGAATCCTGATATAATTTTCAAATTTGAATATGTTTCTCTTTGTAAAATGTAGACTGTAGGCACTTAAGGATAGCTACGACTCCACTCTATTTGAAAAGGGTCTATTCATTGTCTCGACGGTGTCTTTTCGTGGTTATAGGTAGCATTTTTAAATCGCTGATAGTTCATACTACGGGTACTTGGCTAGATAAGATGTGTGAGCCGCTGTATGGATGTAGTTGAAGTGAGGTTTGTGTGGATTGATGGAAATGGTGCTTTGTATTTTTAGTTGCACTTCAAATAATATAATAGGATATTCTTTAAAATGGGCAACTGGTTAAAAGTAAACACGGTTGGTGCTTCTGTACACACCGCAAGGTATAAAATCCGTGAAGGTGTGTTTTTAGCTGTGTTTATAATAGTATTAATTTTACGTAGTAGGTAAACGAATCCGTAGCAAAATAATTCTTATTCTTATGTCTTGCATGAGGCGTGACCATTTTTTTAATAAATAAATTTTAATTTGAATTTTGAATATTATCTATACTTACGAAGACTTAAGAAAGCTGAAGAGTTTGTTTGTTTGTTTGTTTGTTTGTTTGTTTGAACGCGCCGATCTCAGGAACTACTAGTCATGATTTTGCATTTGATAGCCTAATTCTTGAGGAATGTTATAGGATATATAACATCACGCTACGACCCAAAGGAGCGAAGCAGTAACCATTATCGTGGGTGCAACCGCAAGGCACAGCTAGTTTATTTATATAACACTGAATAAACTACGTAGTAATCAAATTCGTAGCACCGTTGGTAGTACTTGGTAGTATACGTTTATATGCCGTTTGCAGCGTGACGGTGTAGAAAGAATATTTGTACGTAGACAAAATCTAAGTTACAAAGAGAAAACATAATGTCCAATAGAGATAAAGCGAGACAAAAAATACCGGTTTTGTGCAGTGGCTATATAACATTAAAATAAATAAAAACATATAAATACGAATTGGGGCTCACGTCTCCCTAGCGTTAACAATCTAATTGATGAAAATAAACCATATTTTACCTAAATCCACTCAGCAGTTACGGTACGATTGACATTTCATAACTGAAACAGCATTCTTGTTAGATACCTACTGGAAATTTTAACAGTGTAAATATTCAAATGTATCATGTATGCACACACACCGAAAGCCGGAGAAATCCCTTCCCCCAGTAAAGCAAACACAAGATTCAATTTTGGTCGTCTCTGTGTTTGTTCTTCAGATTTAGTATTACATCCACGATCTGCTTAAACCCTTCGAATAAGAACAATGAGTGCACCTTGGATGGATAATACCAACTTAATTACGTAAAATATATGGAATATCAGTCAATCAGCGTTAATTTTAAGTTTGCTCTAAACTTTTAGCACGAATCCTATTCTTCTAATATTATAAACACGAAAGTTTGTGAGGATGGAAGAATGTTTGTTACTCCTTCACGCAAAAACTACTAGACGGATTTTTATGAAACTTTACATTGTTATAGCTTATATAAGAAGAAAGGCTATAAAAAGAAAAAAAAGTCCGCGGTATCATATATCTGTAGCATACCATATTGTACCATACTGAAATTATTTATTATTTAATTTAATTATTAATCGATGAAAATATTAAAAGTACACACAACCGCCGAGCATTTAAAAGGTATCATGAATATAAAAGAAGCGAAAGAGGTATGTCAGTATCGTAGCAAGTGGCATTCGATTGTCTCTGCCTATACCCCTCTTGGAATAAAAGGCGTGATGATAGATAGATCAATTACAATACCCCAAGTTTGACGTCAAAGAATGACAAATAAACACACACTTTTGCATTTGAACTACATGTTTGACGATGCACGCTTTGTAATCGAGATCTGTAGAAAAAAATACTTAGGTACAGCAGGTGTCTAACGGCTACAGCAAATTACAGCTACGCAAAGGATAAAAGCAATAAAAAATATTTTCGTAAATAAATCCGTCTTATTCCACTTGCAATGCTAATATTTGATACGATGGAATGAAAATAACAAAAATTGCGAGACATTCAAAAGCTACGTACGTCACATCAGTTTATTCAAACAGCGTCGCTCCGAGAGTGTGTTTGCATGTTACAGTCAATCGATTCATCGTCGGAGTGATGTGAAGTTGATATGTAATGCGACACCTCCGCACTTTGTAACAAGATGGAAGATACTTTCAAATATTTAATATATAAACTAGCAATTTCCCGCGACTTCCTGTATTAGGAATACAAAGTTTACACCTCATTTCATCCTTTTATAGTGCACCTCTACACCCCCTGTGGTTTAGGCTGTGTTTTGATTGTCACAGTCAGCGACACGATGGTTTTATATATTTAGATATCTATCCCCTAGGCTTCGCCCGTGAAATATTAAAAAAATGCGATATAACTACCTTTCGGATTTGGTTACAAATATTGCTACATCTTACGGAACACTACATAACGGAACATACAGCCTTTTAATGTTAACAATCTCCAATGAAAAAACGGTAAACCTTATAGGATCACTCTTGTGTTCGTCTGTCCGTCTGTCACACCTTATTTTCTCCGAATCTACTGGACGAAAAAAGTTATTACATATATATAGAGTTTGTTGACCCAATCACGTATAAAGTAAATAGTCGAATTTCGATTTTGGGGTTAACTTTGGAGAAAAAATTAAAAAGTTTAAAGTTTTTTAAGTGCATCATGTGACATATCAAATAAAAGCGTTCGTTGTAAGAAATACAAATATATTTTTTTATAATTTTAAAGTTAATAGTTTAAGAAAAATACGAAAATTTACCATTTTCCTCCACCTTATCTCCAAAACTAGTCTAAAATTTTGAAAATTTTGAGGGCCTCGTATAGTTTACAGGGAAACCTAAATAAACAATATATTTGTTATGTCATATGAAATCGAAAAAAAATTTTTGTTACATTTTTATATTTTCCCCAAAAATTAACCCCCAAAATCAAAATAAGTTTATTTATGCTATACATCCGTGATTGGGTCATCAAACTGTATATATGTACCATGTTTCGACAGACAGACAGACATACACAAAAGTGATTCGGAGATGTACGAAACCCTAATAAGTTGAAGTTAATACCAATACACTCAGCTCGTAGCAAAAGTCGTAGGCCATCGCGTTCGTAGCACACTATGATTGCACCTGGGTAGAAAGTATAAATTATTCTTTTATTCTCTAATACAACCTACATCCTTGAGTTTGAGTCCTTCAAGCATACCTACAGTAATAGAGTGCAAGTTTTTTAAAATTAATCATTAATCATCATATACAATACATAATATTACTTAAAATTACTACTAATTACGACTAAAATAACTATGAATTATTTACAAATAGTAATTAAGAAAGTCTCGTTAGTTTAATGTTACCTATTAATTTATAGTTGCTTACCCAGTGACGTGAAAACGTATGTCATTAGACAAGATATTTAGTTATTCGTTAATTATATTAAACCATGGCTTTCTAAAGGGTGTAAGGAACACGCTTCTAAAATGTGGCGATGATCATAGAAAATTGGAAACGTGCCATTTAATTTTTGATTTTTATCTGTGTTATTACTAGATTATGAATAATATTAATAATTGACAAAAATACTATACAGAAATTTTGCTCGATATGGGATTCGAAAACTAATCTTTTTGTATTTGCCAATTGTAATTTCATAGAAAGAAAGTATCACAACTGAAAAATTTTGGTGATATCATACCTATTCACGGAGGTACTTACCAACGTTCACTTCGCAATAAATCATAATTTCTTTCAATGAAAAGGTAAAGTGGGGGAATATGGCACACTCAAACAGATAATCGGGAACATTTTAAAGCCGTCATTCACGCGGCTTAACTCTCACCCCCTCTCCCTAACTCATCCCACGTTGTCAACCCGCGCCACTTTACGTGCGTTTTGACGCGATTATCATACTCCCCGTCGTATCTCTGCAATATTGTTTGTTAACCACCTGATTCACAACGAACATGGATGCGGCATTCAAAGATTTAGTTTTCATAATTTAATTAATGATATTTATTTATGTTATGTTTATGTTTAGATTATTAGGTAGGTACGTAGGGAATCTGATTTCTGAATTGCAGTAATTTACAAAGAAACAGCAAAAAAAGTAAATACTTATTCAAAACATTAACTTATCCGTCTTTTCCCGTATAATTAGCAAATTATATATAATTTTATTGTCTTAATATATTTATATCTAGACTAGCTTTCCGCTCCTGGAGTTCCTGAGATTAGCGCGTTTGCCAGATTACTAGTTGACGTTTATGATTACTGCCTTTGGGCAATAGGGTGATGTTATATAGCTTATAACCATCCTCAATAAACAGGCTATATAACGCAAAAAATAGATTTTTAAATTGGACTGGTAGTTTCTAGATTAGCGCTTTCAAACATACAAACAAGCTCTTAACATAGTAGATAATAGATAGATAGAAGTAGATACCTACATTCACATGAGTACTTAAAATTTTTATTATCTCCAATAAAAATAAAGAAACTGTTTGATTCTTAACTCCATGATAAAACGGTGTAACTCCCTCATGGACGAGGTTTTTGAAATCTGCTTCCTTTGTGGCTGTTTTAATATGGAAATTAACAGTAGGTGCCGACTGCCGAGTGAGGCTTGTCGGAGGAAACCCTGTAAAAGATCCATCCTAAATCTGTATCATTTAATTTATTATTTGAAAAATTGTGGGAATTAACGCGATAAGTTAACGATAAAGATATAAAATAAACCAGACCAGAATATTATTTTTTAAAAGAAAATCAATATTTTTCATTTTGTTTGTTTCCGTAAGAGGCGTATTTTGATTTGTACCAGATTTTTATCTCTCTTTGACACGGCTGCCTTCATTTCATTCAAATATTTTTCCTCATCAATTTTTTTTTCATATCATAATATTTAATCTTTTATATAGATATTTAAAAAAATACGAAAGTTTACAATTTAAAATGTAATATTTTATAAACCATTCATTATTTTAATAAAATCGCATGCATCATTCATATCTAAAAGCTTTTCTGCAATAGGCAGTGGCAGCCTTTTTTCAATTTGTTTTCCCGGCAAAGGGAACGTTGCCACTCGCGTTGTGACGAGGTATTTCCGGCGAACCGGCTGTCTGTGAACATTGATTTTTAAGCTCATCGAGGTTTTATTGCCGTACACTAATATTCCAATGACTGATTTCTGTTTTCACGAAATATGAAACCAATGCTGAATGATTTTTTTTAAATCCCATCCCAAGCTAATCATTTAAATGACAACCATTGCTAGATAAAGCCGTCTCTACGATTATGAGAACCCAGGTGGAGTTGCGGGAAAAGTCTAGTGATTTATAATAAGGACGAGTTCCAATTAATTTGCCCTTAATATAGACATTAGGTTATAAATAGGAGTTACACACCACTCAACGAGTTTGAAGTGAAAGCGATACATTGGATTTGGTTGACAATAGAGCGACGGGAGCGACGTGGGGGGTGAATTCACAATAAATTTAGACGCGCGTATCTCTATTCAAACAGTTGATACGGACCGTGAAGCGGCAGAATGCAAATCTTACGTACGCGACGATGAGCAAACATGACGAGTGTGCGAACTACCCCGCTCTCCCCCATACCAAGAGTCTCCGTCTACCTCGGAATTATATTTAAAATTATGTTTTTATTCACAGCACTCGTAGATTTAGCTGTAGATACTTTAGAGGGGTAGGCAGAAATAATTAAATGCCGTTTGCTACGATCTCCTTTCGCTTCTTTTATATTTATGATACCTTTTATTTTTGAAATGAAAACTTCTTTAGGCGCGTTGAGCGATTTTTCGTATTGGCAAATTTTATGGATTCGCGACCTGTTTTCGGAATAAGACCATGGATTGCCCGGCCGGAGAATGTCCGGGCAGGAGTTCGTGTACTGGCTTCCACGTATCCATGGGTCGGGCATTTTGGCTGCGTATTTCTGGCCGGACGGACACTGATGCCTTTTTTTGCTTGCTCTGCGATTGTGTGCACTTCCATCAATAAAGTTTTTATATGTATAAAAGTACATCTTTTTATATCAATGATCTTAGTCACATTTCCTGACTTCACGTCACGTATCCATTCTTTCGAAGTATTTAAACTACATCTTTCACTCCGCATTTTTGTAATTACATACATAGTTCCGAATGCGGTCAATTACGGCTTCCGGTACAATAGAAAGTTTGTTGATCAGCATTTGGGTAAAGTATATTTTCAGTCTGGATAAACGAGGTTCGTCAAAGGTATGCAGACTGTAAACTTCTCTCTGACAGAGATCGCTCTCTTAATTTTTATAAATTTGATGAAGGGGACTCAAAACACTTACCTATTTATTGTGTTGATCCAAAATAGATATGTCGGGATCGTAGCAATGGAATTCGAATCGTGATAAATGGCATAATTATAGTTGTTTTTTGCATTTTACCTACATTCTATAGAAGTTACTTATATAATTTGTTACAATTTATCTAATACTAGCTTTCCGCCCCCAGATTCGCCCGCGGATATTTTCTAAAAAAATAAAAGGAATAATGTAGCTTCCTTTTAGTGAAACAAAAATATAAACCTTTAGGTATAGAAATTGCAAATATTGTTCTCGATTTATTTGCGTTCATACAGACAGACAAACAGTTACATTTCTATATATCTAGATTTAACGATATCGTTTACTGTCGAGATATGTGGACTGTGTGTCAATTCGACATCAATTTTCCATGCAGCTCCCCCAGTCATTGTTTCCGCGAGGAGGACGATTATCGTCGCTTCATCAACGTCTCATTCCAAGTTTCAATTAAATGCCGCCCTTCATTCACATTGGTTTGCGCTTAGCCGTTTAGATAGTACCGATCTGAGGTTTTAGTTACAATGCTTATATTATTTTCTTCTGGGTTCATTGAGTTGGACCAACTTTTGCATGTCGATTTTTCTACATGCCATTGAATGTATTATTATTGATTGAATTGAAGCATATCGCATCGCATATTACATTTTGCCGTTTTGGGGCCTATTTTAACAAATAACCAGAGTTCCAGATATTTTAATACAGAAGTATACAAAACTATTAGGGACACTTTGGGATAGCCGCCAACGCCATAGGTAGTAGTATACATTAAATACGATCCTTACATTACAATTTTTGTTTCAGAGATAATGAATTCCTTGCAAGAGGAGAAAGTTCCATCAGAAACCACTGCCAAAACTCGCACTCATGATATACGAAATGCAGAGCTGGTGTCCAGACTACTGGCAGCAACGCCTCCATATTTGTATAGCGCACTACCTCTACAACCACACGCATTCTTCTTCAGTGAAATGCTACGCTCCTTCGTCAACGCTCGATATGGTTGCCGTCCCCCTCATTATCAACGCAGATTCAAACGAAGATCTCACAAATATTTTTCAGAGAACGAGCCAGATCATTGGCAGCGTCGCGCTGATCATTGGCCAGTTAAAATTGATGACGAAAAGAAAGAAATGGACCAACCGCGACCGGAGGTTCCTCTCGAATTGACTGTGGACAAACCCACTCGAACACTTGGTGAAATATCACCGAGGCGATTGTCTCCAAAAGCAGAGTTGACAAAGTCAAACAGCCCGGGACCTCCCGGAAGACCGCCATCTTTTGTTGATGTGGGCACAGAGGAAGGGCTGGCCAAACCATCACCATGCGTAGGTCGACCTATAGAAACTACAACGGCAGGAATACCACCGTCAAATTTAATCCTGCCTCCACCACCGCCAATGTGGTACCCACCAATTTATAACCCTCAATTCGGGGTGGATCCTCTGAATTTCTTTATAGACCTGCGTGTCTCTGGACATATTTATGATAGGAAGCGTCTATCCGAAGGCTTGGAAGCTAATGTCAGCCAAGAAATTAAAAGCGACGACCCTAATGTTGACAAACGTATGGGACGAGATTTAGGCCAGCGTCAAAGGCATCTTTCAGCTTTTTCTGTTCCAATTCGCTCGTCGGCTTTGAATGTCGATCCATCAACTAAGTACTTTGACAACACTCCGTCAAATAATAATGCTAGCGGAAAAATTAATGGAACTTCGTACATTATGCGTCACTTGAAGAGTGTATATGAGCATGTAAAGGTCCATCAAAATGAGCAGAGAGACGTTAAAGATGATAAGGATGAAGCAAAAGTAGAGTCGTCTGACGTCGAAGAAGATATCATGGAATAAATTAATTAGTATAGGCAAATGTTTTAATCGGCAGATAAGCCCTCACTAAAGAAAACATGTGCCGAAGTTTGTCGAAAATTTGAAATCAGAGAAACATTGTTTCTCTTACTCGAACGCATTATACATTGTTTAAATCTCACCGTAATGAGTGCACGTACGTACAGCTTTCGGAGAGAACATTTTTCATTATTTAAATATTTGAGTATATGTATCTACAAATCACTTAAGACTTTTATAGGTAGTAGTACATTTTATATTTCTCTTTGAATATGATAATATACAAAAATGTACTATAAAGTTTGCCAATATTCTATAATACCTACCTCTACATAGATACTATAATGTAACTGATATAGTCAACACGACGTATTTTATAAAAAATATACTTCTCTATATAAATATCTACTTTACGCACGTAGCTACAATAATCTAATCTAATATATAAAAATTAATATTTGTTTGTTCGTATTCAATAAACTCAACAACTACTGGACCGTTTTGCATTTGATTCTTGAGTAAGGTTATAGGCTATTTTAACATCACGCTACCTACCCAAGGGGGGCAATCAGCTAATATTCAATAGAAAGGACTTAATGTGAAATATTGTTGCTATCGTCCAATTTCTTGCTGGGATGGGAGGCAGGCAAAGTGATTCACTTTAATTCTGCGATGATGGGCACACAAGCATTCTGAAGGATTATGTCTAGTCTAGGACCGTTTCTGTATGCGTAGGTATAGGTAAGTATTTATATCGATGATTACAGGGCATAAATGCCATAATATTAGGTACCTACAGTCGAATTCATACTCTATACTCTATATAAATATCAAGAGATAATTTATAAAATAAGCTAGCTGGATCTCATAGAATATTAAGAAAATCCTAGTTGATATCTCTATTAGTCGTTTATTGTACTACGTAGATTGCAAAGTAAAATAATTATTTAATGATCTATTTAAAATATTATATCTCTACAAATGTAATGTAATACCAAAATAAATATTTAAAATTCAGAATGTTTTTAATTGTATTTATCTTACCTCCTCCCTCCCCCTGCCGCCATAGTAGTACGGTAACATGGTCCAAAAAACAGCCAATTTTGAATTTTGACGTTCCGTACCTTCCCAAAGGGTGCCAACGGAAACCATATTATTACTAAGGCTCCCTGTCCGTATGTCCGTTCCGTCCATCCGTCAACTTTTAAACCGTCAGTAGACACTTGAAATTTGAACGCATTTGGCCGCTATAACAACAATTAATAACAAAAATAAAATAAAGTTAAAAGTTAAAGAAACATGTAAGAAACGTGTTTTTTTACTAACTAACCGTAATAGGTAGATACCTACTTTAAATTTTCACAGAGTGTAAATTCAGAGTACTAGAGTCAGACTCGCGCCATACATACAGGGGCGTCAAACTTGGTCTAATCTTAGTGCATACCTTGGCCGGTCCTTTTGTAAAGTATAACTTTGGAACCTGACCACCAGTCTGAAATTTTATATAGGGCATACCGTACCATTCGAAAACCCACTTTACTTCAAAATGGACCAGAACACCCAAGATTCCCTTTGTGTGATGTGATGAGGTGGTGCGGGGCATCACCAGCAGTCATATATTTCACAGAGAGCAGACGGATTTGTTACCTTTGGTTAAATTAAGGTCAGGTCCCTCCTGACCATGTAGGTATGTACACACCTTAAAAAAACACCTTCACAGCCTTTATACCTTGCGGTGTGGCCAGAGACACCGGTTGCCAGTTGTCCATTTATCAGAACAGATGGCAAGCCTGTTGCTGCACTTAATGGACTTAAATGTGTCATCCCGGGTTTTTTAATTAAAAACTTATGTATGCACATAATCCGACAAACCACACTTATAGAGGCTTTTCCATCTAAATGTATCTCAACAGAACTAGCCACTCGTTAGTAATATAGCCTCACAAATACCATCGGCTAAACGAGCGAGACTAGGTCTTCCGCTGGGTACCCTGGAACCGTAACACTGTTTCGGGAGCTGTAAGGCAACCCGTGAAGAAAGAAAGAAAAAAAATGTGTCACTTTTTTAACAGACGTATATATCTGTTAATTTTATTATTACCAAAGGACATTAGGAACCCAAAGGACCCAAGGGATACTTTCCCTACAATTTATTAATATTATCACGTCTGGTCACAAACAACATACTGTGTTACAACATCTTTCAAAGGTACTAACGTTCATAAGGTACATAAATTCAAAGTGTATATCTGCTATATTTGCGGAGTATATAATTTTCGTATTTTGAATTTGGTTGGATTATGAAGTAATTGTATCAATAAAAAGCAAAATGTCAAATGAATAAGTGTTGCTAGCGCAGATATATATTTTAAAAGGTACCCTGCGTTATTAATTTTCTCAATATTTAGTAATTTAGATAGTTAATAATCTTAATTATAATATAATATCGTAGAATTAAAATATCAATTTGTATTTTGAAGCATTAGTGATTATTACTCAAATGTTTTTATAAATGTGCGGGAGAAATAATTTTTAATAAGACAACACAGTTCACCACGCGATTTTTGACTTGATTCTGGATTCGATTGACTTAAATTTTTCTTTCTGGAAGTTGAATTTGTTTTAGCTAAAAAGTAAACTAACAATTTTCAAAATGATGAGCTCGCAGCCTATATTAGTTTTAAGTGAGTATTATTCTTTAATGACTATAACACTTCAAGCATTACCTTCCAAATATTAACTGCAAAAACCGATTTCAGGTCAAAACACAAAACGTGACTCCGGCAGAAAAGTTCAGCTGGAAAACATCAATGCTGGAAAGGTAATTGCCGGTTTTTTTTAGTTTTATGTTAAAATTTGCGTTATTTCCTATTGTTTGCCATTCATTATTACCCTTAAAATGTATTATTTTAGATGATAGCTGATGTTATAAGAACATGCCTCGGGCCGCAAGCAATGTTAAAAATGTTGATGGACCCCATGGGAGGCATTGTAATGACGAATGATGGTAATGCTATACTTCGTGAGATCACAGTGCAGCATCCTGCAGCAAAATCTATGATTGAAATAGCTAGAACTCAAGATGAAGAGGTTAGTTTATATATATTCTATGAATGACTAATGATGTAAAAAAAATTGTGATTAGTGTGTTTAAGATTTTCCATTTAAAGTACTAAAAATATGTGTATGTACCCAAAATTATGCATTGGAAGCATTTTGTGTAAAAAGTAATAGTAAACAAAGGAGATATAGGTTTTGACATAAATATAATTGATGTACTTGGTACTTACTTGGTACTTGGTGATCGGCTCGTTTTCCGCAACTCGACGTCTAAAGGCGCCTATTTTGCGTGTGGTAAATAAAGAAACATGCATTTTGTTTTTGCTGCAGTTATAATTACAGAAACCAAATAGTTTTCTGTCTATAAAATTATCTATACATGCTTGAACCCACTCAAAAATGTTTCAGTGAAAGTCCCCAATTCACTAGAATAGCTTTTGGAGCACATATGAGCGTATTCTATTTTTATGTTTATCTAATTAAATGTAATAATTTTATGTCAAATGAGAGATATTACAAAGTTGAGTGCATAGGTTGCCAAGTGGATAGTCTTTGGGGGTAGCATACCTAGTTCAAATCCCACAGATGCTAAAGTATGTATGTACATTATCTGAAAAGCCACTCTAAGATTTCAAATCCTTCTTTTATGTATCAAATTGGGCACTCTGGTTCGGCAAGCATATTTTAAACTACAACCAACACATTTTTGTTAGCAACAGAGATAAGGAATAGAGGGGTTGGATTCTGTATGATACTGCAGAGTGACATGGAATATAATCAATAAGAGATATTTCTAATTACTTCCTACAATATTCCAGGTTGGTGATGGCACAACATCAGTTATTGTCTTGGCCGGTGAGATGTTGGCTGTTGCAGAGCCATTCCTTGCCCAAAATATACATCCCACTATTATTATAAGGGAGTACAGACAGGCCCTGGAGGATGCTGTTAAGTTGCTTAATGATAAAATCTCAGTACCTATTGACATGAACGACAGAGAAAAACTTAAGGAAGTGGTAAGATTATTGCTTTACTGCAACATTACACATTATTTATTAGATGTATACCCTGGCTTTGCCCTTGAAAAGTATTTAATGTCAAAAAATAAAGACCCTCCTATTTTTTTATTACAAATTTATATTTCCAAACATACTTTTCAACAAATATATATATATATACTTTCAAACATATTTTATTTGATGGGCAGCTAAGAAAAATCTGTCCTGAATTACTGAGGATCAAAATTATGAAAATTGATGATGTCTGTGCAGTCAAATTCCCATTGAAATTGGCTTTACAGGAAAGATGATGCAACAACTAAAGATATCTTGTGCTAGCCTTAGCTGCTGTGACTATGCTTTAAGAAGTGCTGTAATTCACAGTGAAAACATATTTTACAGAGTTTTTAGATCTCAAATTCTCAAGACTTGATAATAATAGAAGGAAATTGATTTTTTCAGATTCGTTCATGTGTGGGCACCAAGTATATAGGTCGCTGGGCCGATCTTGCTGTGGACATTGCTCTGGACGCTGTCAACACTGTCACCATTACTGAAAATGGCAGAACTGAAGTTGACATTAAGAAGTAAGTCAAGGGACTAATTTTATATTCAAATATGTACTTTTTCTTTAACAAATACCTCAAAATTATACCAAGTAAGTAAGTAAGTAATGGATATTTTTCTTTACCTTTGTTGTAAGGCACCCCTTTTGACTCTTAGGATCAAAGCTCCTGATTCAGGGTACCCAGCTGAAAACAAACTATCTAGTTACGGTATTTTGTTGGATTATAAACATATTTTTTTAATATTAAGAACCATGGGGATCTGTGAAGTCCAGTACAGTCAGCAGCAATAATATTGATATATTCCATGATTTAATATAGATTTGTTTTTCCTATAAAGTTTTGTAAGAGAGATAAAATATAGTTTAGCTAAACACTTGTTAAACACCGTTTTGTGGTAAGTCCCATGTCTATGTCTTTATGTAAAGATGAAAATTTTTTGAGCCGTCATCGGGGTGAACTATGTGGTCGATTTAGAACACAGTATATTCCTTGGTCAGTACATTTTGGATTCAGGAAATTTAGATGTGTAGTTTTAGTAAGTGTATGACAGTATTAGTGCGTACTCTATTCTTTTGTATATAAAAAAGTCTAACTAAACAATTTTTCCCATTTGTAGCTATGCGAAGGTGGAGAAGATCCCCGGCGGCACCATCGAGGAGTCTCGCGTACTGAACGGCGTCATGATCAACAAGGACGTGACTCACCCCAAGATGAGGAGGTACATAGAGAACCCCAGGATCGTGCTGCTCGACTGCTCGTTGGAGTACAAGAAGGGCGAGAGCCAGACCAATATTGAGATTCTTGCTGAGAAAGTAAGAATATTATTTATGTAACTTCTATATATAATAAATCGATAGTAAGCCGCCCCCCAGCCTAGACATACACAGCGCAGGGTAGGGCAGCACAGATTGAACTGCGTATTCAAACTTTAATAAAATAAGTGCACTACTCTGCTCTCCGCCAGGTCTTCGCTGTCCCCAATACTACTTTTCAACTGGAATACTTTTTAAAGGCATAGTGTGCAGGAGCAGAAGAGCTAGACACTTATAGATGGGACCGACTGCTTCCACTCATAGACTTCTTATATCTTATGTCGTCACTACATATTATAAAGCAAAGTCCACCGCGTCAGTCTGTCTGTCTGTGGGGGGTAGTTTTCATGGCGTATGCTGTCTAATCTGCCCAGAGTTATAACAAAATGATGTAGCAAAGAAATGTGTAGAATAAAATGATTTATAAAAAAGTCCACGGTAGCATAAATAGATAAGTGGTAATAAGCGTATTTGTGTGGGTATTACATTTTTTATAAACCGATGTTGACATATAAAAGAAGCTCTTCCATACTTCTTTGTATTTCTAAAAATCACTGTAGTATCAGGTAGTTATAGGTAATCAAAGTACCATTTGAATCCGCTATAGAAATGTCCTGAGATATTTTGTTATTATTATTCTCATAAAATATTAAACAAGGAAGTCTGAACTTTAAGCTTTGGTATTAGCACTTGTGTGCTTGTTTAGGACAAGCGTCATGCTATCTGAAATTGATCTTACAAAATGCTAGCAAGAGTATCTTAATAAGCGATAGCCACGTCACCTCTTATGGCTGGTATTATCTCCCGCAGGACTTTACCAAGTTGCTGGAGCTCGAGGAGGAGTTTGTGCTGCGTCAGTGCGCTGACATTATGGCCGTTAAGCCTGACCTCGTGTTTACCGAGAAGGGAGTGTCGGATCTCGCTCAGCATTATCTACTTAAAGCCGGGATTACGGCTATTCGCAGGTATTGGACAATTATTTGCGAAGCTAGATAGGTTAGGTTAGGTCAAATAAGCCTCATTTATTACTGTGTTCCAGAGTTTTAAAATTTGGCATAGCTATTTTTAAAGATGACTGACTCTTCTAGGTTAGGTTTTTTGCATGTATCTTCGTAAGTATAAATCCTAGCGAAAACTATTCTACAATTTAGAGGATAACATTTCCAACAAAATGGTCCTACACATTTTTACCCGATTGTCCCAATAGAAGGGTAATGTTATTTGGGTGTATACATACTTGCGCGCTCTGTATAAATATAATCTGAATAATGTAGAACAGTGAAATATTTAAAATTAATCGCTCCAATAGTTTCCGATGTTTATTTCCCACAAATAAAACAAAATCACATTCTCTTTACAATATTAGTATAGACAAATGGGTTACAAACTAGGTTTTATTTTGTTAGCCATTCGTTACGAAACTTCAAACCTACGATTCTTCCAGACTCCGCAAGACAGACAACAATCGTTTGGCTCGCGCCTGTGGTGCTACCATCGTGAACCGTACTGAGGAACTGAAGGAGAGCGACGTGGGCACCGGCGCTGGGAAGTTCGAGATTAAGAAGATAGGGGATGACTACTTCACTTTCGTTACTGAGTGCAAGAACCCTAAGGTATATTTCATTTTACAAAACCATGGCTACTGCGAAAATATTGCTCAATCCACAGTGTATCAAATATATAAAATGGCGGACTTGCGTGGGGCCATAAAGCGGCGTCCAGCATGGCTAGCATGACTGGAGAAGTCTCTATGCTTTTGTCTACAGTCTACAGGTAGAGTAGACAAAAGTTGACGTGTAACCGCGACGCGACACTTTGTCCTGCTATGTCTGTATGGGACGTTATCTCTTTCTAATGGTGTAGAAATTTGTCTTTTTTCTCGCGGAATACAAAAATCGGCGCTGTCATTTTCGGGCAGCTGATATTATGCAATACAACTTGCTAACCAATTGCAGAGGGCTACGTGCGCGCTTTAGGCTTGTAAACGGCATTCGCGCCGGAGCTGCGCTGATTTCAATTTTCAAACAAAATACACTATTACGGGATCCTGCGAACGAATACTAATGAAATTGAGAATAAAATAATTATTATTTTGAATTTTCAATAAGCTACAAAAAAACGCAAGATGTTTAAGACGATACATTCAAATAAAATCATAGTTTGAGGGGCGTGGCCTAGCTGCATACGATACTCTAGCGCTACCCTAGCGCTACGTGATCGATTGGTCTCTCCGCTGAATCTCTCTCTGTCGCATTGAATAGAAACAAAAGAGAAGAGGCGCACGGAAGGTTCTTGGAACAAACGTCCTAAGTGACAAATCAAAAATAATTTATTTAAATTAAAGGAGTAGCTTTATTGAAAATCTAAATTAACATCTTACTTTAGTAATAGATGATACAAATTTGTACTTAATTTAATAAACAATACTTCATGTACTACTGAGAAATTTGGAAAGGAGACTATTGTCATAGGCTACTTTGCAATTTTTTTCTATCGAGCAAAGTTTCTTTAAACATGTTTTATGATTAACAGATTATTATGAAATATGATTAATTATAACATGTAATTTTTTCTATATTTCTAAGAGCTTTAGGTTTCACTCAAAACGATTTGAAAATATGATTTAATTAAGCGTTTTAAAATTGAGAGCTTTGTTAATTTGTTATAGATTATGAAAGAGAAAACAGGGGCAAAGTTTAACCACCCATATTTCCTATTCTATAAAACCCATTGACTATTTGACTTACATATATTGAATAAGTAACTATATGCTAAATTACAGTGACACAGGTGGATTATTTACAGTCAAATTGGGAATAGTTTATCCCAGAAAAATTATGGATATATGTGCCTTAATAGTTCATCAACACCAATAATCGAGCCATAATTTTGAACATTACCTTCACCGCTAATGAAGAATAATAAACAAACCGGTCAATAGATGGAGCTTGATGCGAATTATTCGCACGGACCAACTAGTAATTTAAAATAGTGATAACATCAGTGATTAATTTTATTAATATAATTTATATGTTTACTTGATTTTCAGGCGTGCACGATTCTGCTACGTGGCGCTTCCAAGGATATCCTAAACGAGGTTGAGAGGAATCTTCAAGATGCTCTACATGTTGCGCGCAATTTGGTTAGTTGATTTTTTTATAATGAAGTGTCATGACATGTCACAAGCTGGTATATAACAGTAATTCTATATTCCGTTTTTCGCTTCCTATTATGTAATGCTCCCGGAACCGTGTTCTTCCTTAGCCCATGACATTTTTGAGGCTGCATAATAATTCGGTACAGTAGAAAGTAAATACTTCCCATTCTGCATGTACTTTTTAGGGTTCCATACCCAAAGTGTACCAACGGAAACCCTATTACTAAAGCTCTGCTTTCTGTCACAGGGCTGTATCTTTTGAACCGTAATAGGTAGACACTTGAAATTTTCACAAAGTGTATTACTATGGCGGCTATAACAACAAATAAAAATAAAATAAAAAATGAAAGGAGTATGGTAAGAAACATTTTTTCGGCGTTTTTTGATCGATCTTAATAATGTTTTGGCGTGATTTAGTTTTCGTATTTATGATATTAGTTAGATTCGCGATAGAGTTCTGTTTCGAATAATTTACTCTAATGTTGCAGATTTTTTTTATATTATATATTTTATTTTATAGGTGCTAAGTCCTAGACTGCTGTCCGGAGGTGGCGCCGTAGAGATGTCTGTGTCGCAGGCGCTCACGGCCAACGCCGCTCACAATACACCTTATCGCGCAGTGGCACAAGCTCTCGGTAAGGGGAAAGCTACTAAATTTCTTTATTTTATTTTTTATTCTTCACGGGTTGTCTTACAGCTCCCGGGAACCGTTGCCGGCCCCAGGGTACCCAGTGGAATACAAAGTCTTCCTCATTTAGCCAATGATTTTTTGAAGCTATACCTAACGAGTGGCCAGCTCTGTTGAGGTATATAGATCATTCGCAACTGAGAAGTCGCGGGTTCGATTCCTACATCCGACCATGTACCAATGCGTTTTTTAAAATAAAAAACAAGCTACTAAAATATATGAGAAAATGGTATATAGGATGTAACATCAAGAATGGTCAGTATGGTGAACTCTGAAACACCGCTCGACACGATTTTTGGGTTTGAGTTCTATATTTGAGGTATCAAATTTCGATTTTTCTTACGTAACTAATAAAGGAAAAATAGATTTTTTGGTTAGTTTGTTTTTGTAGAAATCAGAGCCACCTGTTGCTCATACAATCAATTAAAATCTTCAAAACTTGCTTATGGACGTAAAACGAACAAAAGCAAACTTTAAAAGCTAAAAATGGAATTTAAGTGTTTTTCGATGTCTAGTCAGAATTCATGCATTAGAACAGAAACCCATTTTTTGTCAACCTAAAGAAACCAAGAAAAAATAATGTAGGGTATGATTTATAATATTATCTCTATTCGTTATCGATGTTACACCCTCACACAGAATGGAGACATTAACTTACAGTCGATGAGCGAGGTTTTGGTTTACTTATTTGAGTAGTAAGTTTGGCGTGTGCAGATTTTTGCAATCCACTAAGTATGTTGGTGATCTTAGTCTAGAATAGACTGCTTCGCTTTAAAGCAGGGGGGGGGGGATAGAAAGCATAAAAAATGGTCTGCCATAATCTCGTGCCGGCCGGATGTTCTACATTGACTCTCCGTCAGCCAACGTAATGAGAAATTCATACCTTTTTTTGGAAATATCGTGGTAAGACCATCTTTGACTTCATATTTCCACATAATTTGTATTGTAGTGTATTTTTTAAATCTCTTGGGCCGGGACCCCTTGGACCCTTTTCCCTTTTTATACGCGCCTGATCTCTAGGCTGCGATTTTGTCGATCGCTGAAAGAGGTATATCTGACAACCTATTTGATTTTTATACTCTAGTAATTTACGAACTTTACCTTTACAGAGATTATTCCTCGCACTCTGGCTCAAAACTGCGGGGCGAACACGATCCGCACCCTGACGGCGTTGCGGGCGCGTCACGCCGCCGCCGGGTCAGCTCCATGTTCCGCCGGAATTGACGGAGAGACGGGAGAAATTGTAGACATGGCTGCAAAGGGAATCTGGGAACCACTCAGTGTCAAGCTTCAGGTAATATTTAATCATCAAGAGTTAAAGGTTAAAATTTCACGTTTATGATGAATCACAAGAAAAGATGAGGGAGGGAGGGTATGGATAGGAGGAATATTTTTGTACTATGGAAACAATAATCTATGAACGAAATGTAAAAATAACGCAACATCTCAGTCTCGACTCGGTAAAACCCTCGGCTCGTGCTTAGACTTTCAGACTCGACTATTACAGTCGCAATTTTGCACAATTTTATCACAAATTCACAAATGTACTTACTATTCTTGTTTTCCCAACAATTGAAATCTTATATTTCGAGTATTTTTTACAATATGTCCTTTGGGCTGGAAGCTGGAATACCAAAGGCCGTTAACGGCGCTTCTATTGGATTCCTTATTTTATTACGTTTCTAGACGCATGTAATTAGTGTGAGGCAGCTAAAACAGCTCGAGTTTTATCATCGTTATCGCTGTCGTGCCAATTTCATGATCATTGCTTGATTCATGACTTGTACGAGACGGTTAAAGGTGTTCCAAGCTGTCGAGCAGTATTAATTAAACCTGATACGTACTTAAAACATTTTTTACCTATTTCCAGGTGTACAAAACTGCTGTCGAGACGGCAATCTTACTGTTGAGAATCGACGACATCGTCTCCGGTACTAAGAGGAAGGATAGCAAGGAACCGACTGCACCCGCCCAGGCTGCCGCCATGCAAGAATAAACAAGGATCAATTTCTACAATAGATATAGCAAACAATTGTTGATGACAAATTGCAATTTGGAATGTACAAAAGTTTTAACATTTCAAAATACCCAGTCGAGGTATGATAGCCTAAAAATACAATAGGCTAGTCTTATTTCCGTTGGGTACCCTGTGGCCGATAATAAGGGTCCGAGAGCCCTGAGAAAAAAACCAGGTCACGATTATGGTTACACATATTGTATCCATATTATACCTCTAATTATGTTATACAATTCCATTTCTATTTGTTTGTTAAGTGTGGTTTTTTTTGTTAAGTTGGCGGAATACTAAACTTCATTCCAGAGGGAAAGTAGTCTCAGTTCCTTGGGTTCTTATTTTGTGTTATAGTCTGCGGTTCGTATTGGCCAATAGGCGCACATTTTTTTTGGGAGTTCCTTATCTGGAATGGGGTTGACAGATTACATAGGCGTTAGTGTAATTGCAATTTGTTAACAATGGTATTTTACACGCTTAGAACTCATATACATTTTGTAAACATTAAGTTTCACCTTGAAGGAAGATAGTGAATAAAGTCGTGTTAACGAAACACTAATTTATTTTAATGTCATTTTACTTACTCACATTTATTATTTTTAATATTTTGGTCACAAGCGGTATTAAGCAAACTAGCTTTTTAATTAATTTGCATTGTAAAGCATTTAATTTTGCGATTGTTATTATCTGACCAATAAGTAATAATAGTATTAAATTTTATAATATGTACTAAACTGATTTGTTTTAATTTAACTAGCGATTTCAAATACCTCTAATTCAAAAAGTATATTTATTCAACTCAGTTTAGCTTTTATCCATAGAATATTACAATTTTGGCAGCAGTTTTCACCAAACATGTCGGCCATCTTATATCTGTCAAAAATATGGCAAAACAAATAACTTTTTTAAAACAAACATTGCTATTGCGTTTTATAAACTATGGCTATTTAGAGCTCTTAATAATGAAAATATGGCTAAATCCCATATAAACTATTTTTTCTAGGATTAATTTAGATTTGCCATATTTATGACAGGAGTAAGATGGCCGACTGCTAAGGACCCTTAACTTTTAAAATCGCTTAAGAAAAGGCTTGTTCAAAATACTTTAATTGAGGTTACCAATATTTCCAATAGTAACGTTTCCACATACATGGTATATGTGTATCTGTTATCTGTCACTATCTTTCCAGTTAGTCATGAAAGCATCCTGGCGAAGCATAATTAGGTACTACATAACTTAATATTATATAGTTCTTGGGTGAATTCTAAAAAAACAAACCGTACTGACCTGGGAAATTACTTAAAACGTTCGGTGCGCAATTCATATACCTATTATTTTTAAACTTTGTATTCCGCACCGAATGTCAATGTGCTAGTTATTTGCCGGTATCTAATATTATTGTAGTGGTTAGTGATCACCACACTAACGGTACCACGTTCGATATTCAGCAGATTCATAGAGTTAGGTTTTTTATACACAAAAGAAGCTAACTAATCCTCTTACCAAAATGTTCAAAGTATACTGACGCAAGTTTGTTCTAATTCGCCCCGCATACTTCACCCCGCGGCTTACAACGTTTTCTTACTTCATAAATAATTGTTCATATTCTATAATTATGAACAAATACAAA
Organism: Nemapogon koenigi; assembly: GCA_963924495.1. Classification (NCBI taxonomy): domain Eukaryota; kingdom Metazoa; phylum Arthropoda; class Insecta; order Lepidoptera; family Tineidae; genus Nemapogon; species Nemapogon koenigi. The sequence goes on along the minus strand of OZ004644.1, from coordinate 7,695,266 downwards.
ATAATAAATATTTATATGAAGTACATTGGGACCAGAGCAATATACCTACATGAGTAAAAAAATTACAGTCAATGAACTGAGTTTGTGCACAATGACCACTGAAATTAGCGACAAGTGACACGCATGCAAGTCCCTTTTGTTTGTGACCCTATACCGTTACATTTGTTTCCAATATCAGCTCAACCGACATTTTTATCGTTGTACGGTATGATATTTTGTACGATGATCTCCGTAGCTTCCAGATTTATAAATAACTAGTGACCCCGCCCCCGGCTCCGCACGGTTACAATAAGGTATATGTGCTATTCTGATATATAAGCTATAACATTGTGAAGTTTCATTAAAATCCGTCCAGTAGTTTTTGCGTGAAGGAGTAACAAACATCCATCCATCCTCACAAACTTTCGCGTTTATAATATTAGTAGGACAAGCTTTCCGCTCCCAGCTTCGCCCGTGGGTATTTTCGAACAAAATAAAATATAGCCTATAGCACTAGCAGATAATGTAGCTTCCTATTAGTGAAATAATTTTCAGAATAGGATCTGTGGTTTTGGAGATTGCCCTCCACATACACACAAACTCATAAAATTAAAAGAAACTTATTCAGCAGTACCTACGAGGCGCTGGATAAAAAGCTCTTCAGAAATTCAATTCACGTTTAGTGCAGCATATACTTAATAATTCAACATTTAGATATTAATTTGTAGGAAGTGATTTCCTGAAATAGGATGGAAGTGAAATGCGACCGTAATGTCCAATGTGAAGGAAATTTGTAACAGTAGGTAAGTACATTCAAATTATATCTACTATACCGCTAACTCTTCTACACACGGACCGGCGATATCTTTCGTTTCGACTCGAAGGCCAAAACGACGGGGCCGCACTCTGCACCAATGGCCACCCAAGAAATGCCCGGCCCGAGAATGTCCAACACCAGAATGCCGAGCAAATTGCTGGGTCGGGCAAAGACAGTACACGGATTTATCCGGACATTGTAAGGTTGGACATTCTCAAGCCGGGCATGTATGCAGAGATGGGCATTAATACTTTCCGCTTATACTTATGATATTGAGTACGTGCGTACTGATGAAAACGGAGCGGACGGATTGTCGCGGTTACCGGTCAATATTAAAGGAAATAATTTAGAGTCACCGCCTGAACAAACTTATTTACATTTTGTACAACAAGAATTATTATTAGATTACAACGAAATTAAACGTCAAACGTTACGGGATGCATCCCTAACTAAAATTTTACACTATATTAGGGATGGGTGGCCAGCACAAAATGAAATAGATATACCTAGGTACCTACTAATAGTTCGTAAGCTTCATCTCCCATAACCGAAATTAAAATGGGTACTTTCAAATCTTCTATCGTGTCGTTTACTTTGAAGTAGATTTCAAGTCTGTCTGTATATGACGACCACACTCCCTCTTCCATTTTAAATTCTGGGATCTTCCCGATCGACATTTTCAATTATGATACGTATCCGTCTCGTCGCCACTGTGATGTTTGTAGGAGCAATGAAAGATATTGTATGGCACAAGTATTTATTAGGAACTGATGCACACTATAAAATATTGTACTACCTACAAGTAATAATATATAACTTACTACCTATTAGTACCTACCTATATCTATAATATATACATAACTATACTACACATATTATTGGCGACTACTGTAAAGCTCGCTCTTTTTTTAAATGAAATATGTGGGTATTTACTTGTTTGTATACCTACCATAAAAAATATTTATTTCTGTATCAGAATTGGGCAATAATAGGAACAATGGGAAGGTGATTCTGATTCTCAGGAACGAGCGACAACACTCTTTTAGATACGTAAGGTAGGTTTTTCAGAAATACCCAAACATTTTACAGTAATGAAATATGTGGTAATGACCTAGGCTCTAAAGATCTAAAAAAATAGTTTATATGGCTGAAGTGAAAGGAAATGCTGGCAGAGGACGACCTAGGTGTACCTACTTTTATTGAACATAGTTGTTTCCCACGACTTCGTACGTGACTATTTCAGAATGTTGGCAAACATACACTTCATATAGCTTTTGTCATGTTGACCTCTGCCAACCCCGTTCCCGTCGTCATGCCGTGATGGTATATAGCCTATGTTACTCAGGGATAATGTAGCATTCCAATGGTGAAAGAATGATCAAAATCCGTCCATTAGTTTTTGCGTTTATTCGTAACAAACATACAAAAATACAAATCTTTCCTCTTTATAATATTAGTATAGATATAAAACTGTATTGAACGATGGAAATATTAAAAGTACACACAATCGTCGAGCATGTATGAAATGTATGATGAATATAAAAGAAGAGAAATAGGTATGTCAGGAACGTAACAAATGGTATTCGATTGTCTCTGCCTACCGCTTTTGGGATAAAAGGCGTGATGATAGATAGACCTAGGCTCTTTTCGTCTATTTCTGAGAGTTCGGGTTTGAAACCTTCCCTTGTTATAGACGTTGCATATGACGTTGCCAGACGTGGTCAAACATTGGAAACAGTTTCCAATTGTGTCCACAATAGATGTCTAGCCACCATGACGATCATACAGTCTGATTATTCATTGTTTGGATGAATCCCTAAGTGGTAGTTTGTCAATTTGTTTGAAGTGAATTTTATTTTTGGAAAATATTTTGGTGGTATGTAAGGTAAATACATTTTTAATTTAAAATTAGAAACAATACATAATAGTTATAGTGCGCGCAGCCGCCAAATAAGTTGAGCTAAGTTAAGCCTACGACTTACAAATAGTAGTATGCAACGCAACCTCGGCTCAATTTGTTCTCACTTTAGGCTATTCTTATTTGACGCGAGTTGTACCAAACTTTATCAAAATCCATTTAGGCGTGATGTTTTAAATTGTATACGCCTTCGTTTTGTAGATATAATTATGTTTGTACATAACTATGTTGGTGTTGGGCAGGAAATTTGATAATTTATATCTACCAACTTTCATTATTTACCCCCACCATGGCCGCGGCGGTCACTACGGAGGTAAAAGACCAAACCTTCCACACCAACCACTCTACTCTAAAGTGTATTTTTTGACTTGTCTTATTAAAATTAGTTCTGCAAATGTAAAATAGGTATTTTTTTAAAATTAATATGTGAAATTGTTAATATAATGTCTTTTTAGATTTTTAAAAATACATACATAGTTTGTTTACCAAATAAGAGAAGTAAAAAGAAATGCACTTTAAAATCACATCGATCTGTCACTCTGTTGCGGGGGTAAAAGAAACAAACAAAGATACACACGCCCGTATTTATAATATTTAGGATTACAATTCACCCCCTTGGGTAGGTAGCGTAATGTTAAAATTAAAATATACAAGTAAAAAAAAATATTAAATCAGTCCCTGTAGTTTTGAGTTTATTCATTATAGTTTTTGAGTCTATAGAATACCTACGAACAAACATATTAATTTGTGTATATTAATTATTATTTAATCTATGATATTAGATAGATTATGTTACTCAGTGATAATATAGCATTCTACAGGTGCAATCTTTTTTAAAACCGGTCCCGTAGTTTTTGTGTTTATTCATTACAATTAAAAAACCAAAAAATCAAATCTTTTCTCTTTATAATATTAGTACGTATAGATAAATATATAAAGATGTCGTGTCGCTGACTGACTGACAATCAACGCACAGCCTAAACCACTGACGAAGTAAATATGAAAATTTGTAGGGGGTGCACTAGAAGTGCACTAAGAAAGGATTTTTCGAAAATCAACCCCTAAGGGGGTGAAATGGGGTGAACGTTGTTTTCCTAATGCAACGCGTACGAAGTCGCGGGCAACTGCTAGTAATATTATAGATGGAGATGATGACCACATATTTTGTTATCACAGCGAACCAAAAGGTCAATAGTTGGTTTTATTATAAAAAATAAACATAAGCTAAATATAGAGAGATTAATACACTATGCATCTTAAACGACGCTTTCAATCGTTCAAATCCACACGCCAACGTCTATATTGGACTCTGAATATGTGATAATCTCTTTTTACAACCAACTGCAAGGAGCCTGAAAATAATGATAAACAACAAATAAATTGGTGAAGAAAGAGTATTGGGTTTGTAACCACTGCTACATAGAGACATAAGAGGTGAAACCCTCTGACAATTTAAAATTAAACCTATTTAAAAATAATACAGAAAACATGTGGACATTGATAGTATCTGCTATAAACCTTTTAAAAAAAAGTGCACCGACTTCAAAAATTTGCACTGAAAAGTAAGAAATAATAAATATTTCGTCGTAGAATTTGAAGACGGTTGGTGCCAAATTAGGATAAAGGTTTATTTTACTCTTTTAAGTGATTTTGCTGCCTTGAGAGACAAATAATAATGCAACTAAAAAAATATTGATGGAAAATTAAAAAAAAATACCCCTGTGGATGTGATTTGAACCATGTAATGTGTTTGTGCATCCTATGCACCCCATTACATTATCTTCGTGTCAATAGCAACCGTTGCTAAGGCTTTTTCTGATACATAATTTCAGTCGTAAACAGAAATTAATTACTGAATTTCTGAAAAACTACTGAACCGATTTTCGTCATATGTCTGTGAGATAATGTCGAGAAATTATTATGTCTTCAAAAAAATAAGTTGTGTAAAGAGACGATGATGGATTGAATAAAATTAACGTCTTTACTAATTACTGTCTTTAATTTCCACTTTGGACACAATTAAACAATTAAACAGAATTAAAATATTACACAGTTAAAACAAAGCGACCATTTCATTTGCTGGCCAACGCACCTCTCTCTCTGCCACCTGGCGGGCAAAAGACGTAACTACTAATCAATTGACTGTCTTCTTACATACTCCCCCTTTTGACCAAATATAGGACCACCAGTTTGGTCAAACAAACACAAAAGTAACACAAAGAGAAAGTCAGTAAGAACAATTAACAATAACAAAAAACAATTAGAACAAGGAACTTAAACATAATCTAATAGTTTAAGAGGTCGACCGCGTCTCCGTTTTGGGTTGACGGGTCGTGGCTTGGACTGATCACCCTCACACTCACGTGCATGGTAGCGAGTAAGATCGGACACGTGATACTTACCGATCGATTCATCAGGAGCTTCACGATGCGAAATTAAGTAAGTGGTGGGACTCACCTTCATTTTTATACAGTAGGGCCCATCTCTTCTTGGGACGAGTTTCGAGGTTATACCCTTACCGGCATTACTCAAAACATGGCTACGTAGAAGGATTAGGTCACCAGGTGAATAGTCTTCCCCCACACGACGGGTCTCGTCTTTAGTAGTTTTAGGAAAATGGTTACCTGTATCGATGGTATGCTCGGCGAAAGGCGTCGCTCCTCCCCCTTCACCAAAGATGTCCTCGTACTCGTGAACTAAGGTTGACAACGCAGTTCGCTCCATTGACGACAGCATCGCCCCCTCATCAGGTCGAATCACGTCTGCAGCTGCACAACTCACCTTGACGCTTGACTTCTCGCCTTGCAAAGGATACACAGCCTGCGGGTGATCAGTCATAAACCATGAGTTCGCGTGTAAGTTAAGAACAATACGAGCACTACATAAAAAATCGATACCAAAAAGTGTTTCATTATTTACGGCGTTAGGTAAAACAATGAAGGTAGTTGGTACAACCTTACCCTCAAGTTTAACGTCGACGTCAACAAGTTTGACATTCATATCGCGCACAATCCCGTCTGCAAATTTTACACGAAAATTACTTTTACGAAACGGGTGACCTTGATCGCGTAGCAACGTATACAAACTATAACCAGCTATACATCGTTTGGCCGCTGTGTCCACTAAACCGGTACCACGAACCCCATTAATCTCGACATTGAGAATAGGTCGGTTACTGGTGCCGTTACTGTTGGAGTCAGACGCAAAGGCAACCTTCATTAATGGTAGCTTGTTACAATTTTGAATAGGCGACTTGCCTCTGAGAGGCAAACTCCCATTAGGTACAAAAGTGTTAGTACACAACTCGGTGATCTTTGACAGATGACCTTGCTTAATCTTTGACAAATTTGTATTAAACGAAAACGGACTCTTCTTTGGGCTACGATTGCTACGATTTACAGACATATTGTTACAACATGTACAACTACGATCGTTACTACGATTTATAAAATTAGGTTCATGACTAAGATCTGTAAATGGGTAGGTATCATCGCTCAAAGACTTGTCCAAAGAATGAAAATTACAAGAATAAAATGTATGACTAGTGTCTTTAGGTTTACTGTCCCCAGCATTACAATTAGCACACTTAGAACGAATGATGCCCTTAGCACCACAACCATAACACTTGATTTCACTATCACTTTTAATTTTAAGTCGCAGACACTCAGAGCGAGCGTGACCACTTTTACGACAATAAACACAATAACTTTTGTTACCTTGAAGAGGTTGAATTACTTGGTTACACTGTGTCGCCCGAGGAACTTCACACGTCGAAGACCGAAGCGGAGTCTCGACCGAGTTACGAGCAGTCGTTGACCCGTGAAACACAGGTGACCGGAGTGAGGTGCTCGGCGCAGGCGCCGCCGTAGAGCGCGGCTCATGCCGGCCGGCACGAAGCTCCCGTTGTCCCTGATCAGGCACCGACGCTGCTTCGTCGAACTCGTCCTCCACCTGTCTGGCGCGCTCGATGAGCTCGTCGACACTATTAACCAGGTCTCGAGGTATTCGCTTTCGAATATTGATGTTTAGCAAGCCGTAAAGAAGGTCTAATATAATTCGTTCATCAAGAACATACGGTAGACTCGCGAGTTCCGCGCGTTGACGGCTGATATAAATATCGGCGCGCTCATGTCCTTGATCTGCACTAAACACGCCACGAAATATTTTGTAGGGAGGTTTCGGCGCACCATACATGGATCGCAAACGTTGTATTGCCTCTGTCCACGAAGAAATGGAGCCCTTTACTCCCTTGTACCAAACAGCAGCATCTGCCTCTAGTAATATTGGCAGGCCGCGGAGCGCATGCTCGTCACTTATATTTGTACACTCTTTGTATACTATGATTGTATCAATAAAAGCATCCACGACACGTGGATCTTGATGAGCTCTCCCGCTGAAACGCGCTGTACAGTTAGCGAAGTTTCCCATAAGCGCGGAGGGCGGTGCGATGTGTGATGTCGGAGACAGGCTTGGAGCGCCGCTGTCACTGTTGGAATCCTTGGAAGCTAGGATAGCTGATATTAACTCTCTGTTAGACTCAGCTTGAGCCCTAGCAAAGGACGCGAACATCGCTGACATGCGCGACTCCACCTCGAAGTCCGCCTCGTGGCTACTTTGCGCACTTTTTCTTCTTGGCATTTTCACTTTCACTTAACACCTCGAAGATTGAGACAGTCACACATAAAACCAGCAAAATGCTTGTTGAAAACTGAATATATTTTAGAAACAAAATTTAAGAGTTCGTAAAAATTCGTTATTTTGGTTCGAAACTTTTATTGGCCACTAGTTGGGCTGCCACTTGTAAAGAGACGATGATGGATTGAATAAAATTAACGTCTTTACTAATTACTGTCTTTAATTTCCACTTTGGACACAATTAAACAATTAAACAGAATTAAAATATTACACAGTTAAAACAAAGCGACCATTTCATTTGCTGGCCAACGCACCTCTCTCTCTGCCACCTGGCGGGCAAAAGACGTAACTACTAATCAATTGACTGTCTTCTTACAGTTGTCAAAAACGTACCGTATTTTATCGAGATATCAAGAAAAATGTACTTATAAAGTCTTCTTCTTCTTCTTTTTTATTATGGCTCCGCCAATGTTCATCGGTGATTTGCCAATGTCAAGTATTATAGCCTTTATAGTGTTTATAGCCGATAAATCGGTATTTAAGATAATCCCGCCGACCGTGATATGTCTTATTAATCACTGATTAATCACAACCATCACAGCGCGAACAGGATTAAACTGGATTCCACATCACGCCACGACGAAAACGCGTGCGTATGTCGCCATGACCGGATGTGGAATCTACTTATAAAGTCAGTTTTCTCAAAATTTCTGAAAAACTAATGAACCAATTTTTATGAGATAAAATTGGGACCAATCCGGAAGAATTATCTGTCGATTAAAAAAGAAACCATCAAAATCGGTTTACAATTGGCGGAGTTATCGATGTACATACATACATAAATTAAAAAAAATACGGTCCGAATTGAGAACCTTCTCCTTCTTTTTTTGGAAGTCGGTTAAAAAGTTAGATGGACTCAGGACTACATTTTAAACACTACAAGAAAAATGTCACTAATATCGAGATATTAAATAGACTGGTCCTTTCCTAGCGACCTATAAGACGCTCTGTTTTAATATCAAAAACAAGGAAAAACAAAGAAAATGTTCCTAAACAATTTAAGGGCTTTATTTGTATGGGATTCTAATTCTAATTCTAAAGTACCTACTAAAATAATTTTAACATGTCATTTTATATTTATTATAACATTAATTTTGCCTCTCGCTCACCAGCCATTATGCCATTCATATGATGACTTTACCTTGCAATCACTTTGCAGTCAAAATTAAATTAGTGTAGCGATAGGTTTGCCACTAGTTCTGTTAATATGGCAGTTGCTAACTAAAATTGAACATTTATTAAATCTTCACTTCCATCCACATAAATTCATGTAATCTGAAAACCGCTTACCATCAGATGAATGTGTATGAAAAATAAAGTACCTACTTATGTACCTGGTCAAATAGAACCCAGTTAACGGTAATCGATTATAAAATCGTTGAACCGCATTTTGTTGTTGATATGTGGAGCGGAACTGCTCGTTTTAACGCTTGCGGTGCGTGCTCGTGTCCTATGAGAATTTTGGCAATACATTGAATTGAATTTATATACATTGTTGATTGAATTGATTCGGGTTACTAGTTCATTGATGAACCATGTGAACTTATAATGAATACTACAGCTGGTTCTATTGATGTGTAACATCTTACCTCTCGCTATGTGCTATAGCATAACGAGTAATTTCGTGAAATGGGACGGAAATTTGTAATGTCAAATGGGAAAGAAATTCTAATTCTAATTTCGACCGTCTTATCATTTTTAAGGTTTTTCAGATGTATCTTTTTAATATTCGAATTTTTGAGGTCTTTTAAATATTACACGTCATTGGTTGTAAAACTCGCTGTTTTTATCGTCATCTTAGCATATATATATATAAAATTATAATAAACCTAACCAACGTCTAAAAGAAATGATTTCTTTCAAGTATCAAACGTTACGCAACATGTTTAGAAAACGTTAGTTTGTTATCTACCTACAAAATCCACTGAGGTCAAAATAGTAGTAAGTACCTAGGTACTTTAAAAAATAACTTATCCTCGTCAGTGCTGTGCGGCGAAACGTTCGCCGGTGCTGTGATGATAGATTGAATTAGATGAATTACCATTTTCACACGGTTCATATTTCATTCGACCTTCAAACTTCCAAATAAATCTAACATTATTGCGGTTGAAAAATTAGGAATCGTAACAAAATGATTAAATAACAATTGTAATTATGCTAAACATTGCAGTGTCCTCTTCCAAACAATAAGCCTCAGATAAGGCCTCAAAAATTTAGAAAAAATTGAACATTCGAGGTCAGTTGTCACCAAAGTTTATTTAAAATGCTCATATACATAAAATTCACAGTTGGCCGCACATTTGGTCGTAGCTTCCGTTGATTTCATCACTATTTCCGCTGTTGTTGACCCGCGGTTTACCTATATTGTAATTTTTACTTTTGTCTGCTTTTGCGCAGATCTAAGCGTTAGCACTCACTGCTTAGGTTCATAATGAATAATACTTAAATTTAAATATTCCTAACCATTGTTACAGCTATAAGTAAGTAATACTGCATAAGCTTTTGTTAAATATTATTTTAATTTTAAATTACCCATAATTATGTAGTGGTGTGTGTTCGATTCCCGGCAACCGACTTTAAAAATAAAGGATTGTTTCTTTTGAGTAAAATTTACTGCGTCTGAGGGGTGGTAACACGGTTTTCTGGAGTCATAACCATGGCATCCGTGATGGTAAAAATAGTTGACAGAAAAACTATTTACTTAGTTTCTGCTGTCACTTCTGAAAACTACTGATGCGTTAATTTTAATAACGTTCTTTAACTTTAAAATTCCAGCACAAGAAGAACATGAAGAATATGAAAAGTGTCATAATATGGTCTCTGAGTTCATTGTTCATACTGCAGCCAGCATTCGGTTTAGATATTAGTCGTGAAGATAATACTAAATTGGAGGTAAGATGTTTTGTTACTTGCAAATAAAATTTAGAACGATTGTAGTTAGAGATTAGCCGTAGTTTCGCTATGTTATAACACATATTTATAACGATTTTAGGACGCGAGCATTGTTCTATGATTTCAGACGGTCTCATCAGAATTAGTCCCCTAAAACATAGTTTGCATTTTAATTATTTTTTTAAGTAATCTTACTTATATAAAATCTAATATGTTAATAATATTTTTGTATGTACGATATGATTAGACTGGCAATTTAATGTTGTAAATTCAAAATAATGTAATAGGTTTTACAAGATATATAGTAAGTAATAATTGTATAATATTTTCAGTATGCTCGCGAATCCGAATTACCAGAGACAGCCAGAGGTAGAAGAGATGTTATAGAAGAAGAAAGATATTACAACATCCGATCTGAAGGTCCTAATAAAGTGAACACTTTAAATGACCCAACACCATGGGTTCCTCAACCACTGCCACCAGATGAAGATCCAACGACAAAAATATCTATCACGAATGAAGTTAAAGAAGTTATGCCCTTATATCAGACCACCGAGAGAGTTACCGACAAACCTACTGGTCGAGGTGCCCGTGCTTCCAACGAAAACTGGATTAAACTGCCACACCAAAATAGAGAATATGATGACGATAGAGACCCTATTCTGACACCACCACAAATGTCTGGCGACTTGATAAACTCAAGAATGCCAAGGATAAATTTTGTAACACAAAATAAACCTTTGGAGGCGTCAGAATCTAGAAATGAAAAGGAAGCAATGCAAAGATCTATCAGAAACGATGATAATATCAGAACAGAATTCGTTCGACCAGAAGAAAAACAAGGAAATCAAAATTATAAGCCGGTGTATCCAAGACAAGCAGTATACTATCCTGAAGAATCAAGAAGATATAATTATGGTGATCGATATGTCCCTGTGGATGATTTCTATAGACGTGATACATACAATGATGCCTATGATTCGAGAAGAAATTACTATACCCGCCCTGGACCAAGAATTGATAGATTTGACGAAGGTTACGACAACTATGCATCCAGGAAACCGAAACGTATCATTTACTATGCTCATCTACCTGAGGTTGTCCGTACTCCCCCTAGTGTGGACTTGAGATATAGATATTCTGTGGACCCTAATAGACGACTCGACGATGACTACTATGCACGAAATGGAAGATATGATTATAGATTTAGGAACAGATATCCATATGCTCCTTTGAGGAAAGAAGAAAGAAATTACAGAGACCTAACAGGATCAGGTACAATAAGTAAAGATAAGAAGTTAGACGACAAAGTTACTGCTTCACCTGTACTTCCTAAGAAAGAAGAAAAATACATACCCAGAGATAGCAGTGTAAACAGGGACAGAAATAATGTTTTAAATAATATTAACAGTCACCAATATCATGATGGTGGCGACGTTCGGTATGGTAATTCTATTTCAAGCAAAAATTATCAAGATGTCATAAGATCTGATGAAGCGTACCTAAGGTATGATGAACCGTTGTTCCAAGGTGCTATTGATGATCCATATCGTAAAAGATATTAAAAATGCAGTGAGTTTGCATACATTTTCGTAATTTTACTGTAAGGAAAACATTGAATGATTGTCATTAGTAAATTTAAATATGGAAATAAAGAGTAAAATAATTGTGCAATTGTACCTCAATAAATGTAATTATAACTGACGAGTAAAAATTATTTAAAGGTTAGGCTCGCGAGGACGGGACAAATTACGCGGGTAATAAATCGCGTGTTTAAATTAAAACACTGGAGGGTGAAGATGAATTTCATTAAGAATTAATTAATGTCATTCTTAAGCAGTTTTGTTTTTCGCACCGCTCACTCCTTCGCTGAATAAAAAACATCTGTCGAGGAGGCTTAAGCGAGGACGCGTTCTGAAGGTAATTAAGCAATAAATTTGGTGGCTGGCAACATCCCGAGGTGGGGGCCAATTACACAGCGCGTTTAAGAAAATAGATGGCGCTCTCCAACATGGTTTTGTACAAAACCAACATGACTAATTAGAATGGAGGGCTTAGAAAAAAATCCTACGACGTGACAGCTTGTAATCAAGGGGATAGATTTGGTGTTCTTTCTTTTTTTTAATAGCAAGGCCAGCCGCGGTCTTAGATTAATGGGGTGGCTATAAATTATGATGTAATTAAATGTCTTGTCTGGTGAGGGCCCGTCGCCCCGTCCCGCACTGCACGAAACTTGTGGAAATCTGAATTAACTTTATAACCAACAAGTTGTTTCCAAAAGTTTTAGACCAATGACCTGATGGCCTTAGAAATTATTATCGGCAACTAACCTACTTTATAGCTAATTTAGGATTAGCTAGGCGTAATTTGACAAATTGCAGAGGTCTTAGGTACTTGCTCGTTACATAGCCTGAAATATTATCGGCTAAATGAAGAAGACTTGTCCTTTACTGGGCGTCCGGTGTTCTGTAAGGAATCCGTGATGATATTAAAAGAGTATATGTGCAATTTAGTAAGGTCATAACTGCAACAAGGCTTATTGATTCTTAAGAAACTTTGACATTCCAATATGGTAAGGTATGCAGCTGATTTACATTTTTAATTCTAATTTGTCAATTGGAATTGGAAGAGAAATGCTATCAAAGTTTCTAATGAATTAGTTTGACCAAGTTTACATAATATATCACAATCAATTTAAATCCGGCTAAGCATAGACTATTTTAGATATCTATACTTATAAGTACCAAATTAAAAAACCTGTTGAAACAGAGACTTTCATTAAGAATGTAAACAAATTGTTATTCAGTAAAAATATTTTTCTGGTATCTGAGTAAATATTGACAGTCCGGTTATTAAAGCGATCCTTTCTGAATCACCGGGGATAGGTACTGGATAGCGCCACAATATTCTGTGATGAGTTGAATTATTTATAGGGTCGCATCTCTATGATGTAACCACAATTAATGTCCTAATTGTGGGATAAATAATACGACCGACAAAGGTTTTCAATACCCACGTTTTTTTTTCGAATATCAAGACTAATAAAAAAATTGTACCTATCAAAAAATGCAAATGTACAAATGTATCTATGTAACAACTTTAAATGTTTAATTGTCACTTTACGAACTGTGTAGTTCTCGAAGTTGGCTTTGGCTACGACAAAATCAAAATGTTATTCAAATCAGGGTTGTCGTTCGAGAATAAAAAAATATTAGGTAGGAATATAAAATAAATATGTTTTCGGATGCGTCTTCAACGAATGAAGGAACTTTATTAGAAAGAAGAGATTTTCCTGAGAAGGTAGTAACAGTATGGTAACCCTACATAAAAGGGTAACGACATTTGTTGGCTCGGGGGCAGTTGTTGTATAACATTATATAATTTTGGGAAATAGTTACTGCTAAGGGTCGTAGGCTTGTCTTGAGGCAAAATTCATTACAGTAGCGGCACAATTTGTTGGCGTCTCAGGGAATTAACAGGCATTACGTGGTTTCTAACTCAGATTGCATATTCAATGTGGGTTATGTTGGTGAAAAGTTTATTGTTTCTAAGAAGCCTAATGTTAAGTTCAAGTCTTGTACGTGATTTCATCTGTCAGCTTTTTCACGCATCACTTGAAGAACCCTTCTTCTCCGTCGGCATCTTCACTGCTGAAGGTCGTGCCTATCATAAAGAGGCAGAGTTCATCACTTTCTGGACAATATGTCTCCATGTGCCGCGGTCCTGGGTTAGATAGCATAGTGAAGAACCCTATAGGTAAACATTATTGGCTCGAGTAGGTATAGCCTACAAATACCATCGGCTAAAATAGGGATACTTGGTCTTCCATTGGGTACCCTGGAACCGATAACACGGTTTCGGGAGCTGTAAGGCGGTTGCGGTTGTGAACCCATTGCTAAACCTGTCGTAAAGCTCAAAATCACCTAGGTGTCTAATTGTTGCAAAGTAAAAATAATTAGGTGTACCTAATTTTACTTAAAAACTGCTGCTGTTTTACGAATTAGGTCATGATTAGCAATCGCGGCCGATTACTAAACAGTATAACATCATCCTACAATATTTAGAAAAAAAAATAAATTTAACCAAGCTAATATCGATTTCCCTGAATTTCGAGGGTCAAAGTTCAGATAACTACGTCTAAACAATCTTTGCGTAAGATAATCCTAAAACACTTGTAAACAGTTGTTAGAGCTATTTAGTTAATGAAAGCAGCGAGGTCAACTATAGGGTGACATATTGACACAAGGGAGTATCTTTATGCCTATAACAATTTACTCAAGTGCCTCGAGTCATGTCGTGATGGGCTATATGAGCGCATTCTGTATATGACAAGCGGGACATGTAGAAAGGGGTGAGATTAGGGATGGCAAGATTTAAATTTTATACTATTTTTATATTCCATTTTTATAATCCTGATTAATCTGTATTGACGAATTTATGATATCTAATGCTGCTTTTGTTCCTTTTAAATATTGTCAACCTATTTAACTTAACATGCACTACTCCATTAAACATCCATCCATAGTTCGCAAGAAACGTTCTATTTTTTTAACAAGTATTTTGGTTGGCTGACCATGATCCTGACCTTTATTTGTACTGGAAGGGACAAAAGCTAATATTATTTCTTAGTTTGATTTTGTTCTCCTATGAAGGTAAGATATTGTGAAAAACAGTAAACATTGGCAACCCTAGCGATCAGTCGCAAAAGTCAAAGATCCGCGTCCTCTGCAAACAGAGTCTAAAGCGCGTGGGACGGCGACTATCCCCGCTATCCCGGAAATTGATAATTTTCACTTCGCATAATGTCATAACCGTTTCATTAGATATTCATTAAAGTGTATCCGAATATTTGCTATGATCTGGGTAGGGATCGCCTTAGTTTTAATATTTATTGGCTTTGTCCTTTGTCGGTCGGTTTTAAATTAATTAATTGTGGGACCGACAGTATTTTAGGTTGGGGAGATATTCATTTTAAAGTTTCATAAACGGTTATGTTAACGGGGTTTCTCATATCATATGTGGATATTAGGTATATGAATTGTAATCCATATTAACTACATTTTAAATAATTGGTCAACGAAAAATTTAACGACGAAAAAGGAAGGTGATATAATATGTGGCGTCTGTCTGTGGCATTGTACCTACCTCCAAACGGATGGACCAATTGCAATGCGGTTTTTATTACTTGAGGGTTGGTTTAATTTGGATAGTTCATAGCTGTATTTGATAAAAATCGGGTAAGCAGTTTCCAAAATCTTCAGGTTTCGTTAGAGCCTGTGTACGGACGGATCTCTCTATTACTGAATGAGGTTCTATGTTCTGAGATGGCTTTAGAATTTAAAAATAAATTAGTCACAACGTATCGAAGGAGTTTGTATATATCTTTAGTTTTAAATCATCGTATAGACAAAAGGTTTAGAATCCAAAAATATGTTCGATATGGAAATGATTTGTAAACGTGTACGAATATTTATGCAAATATCGACAACAAAGTTTGTGTGTCCATTCTGAGAACGCAGCGAGAGCACGCTGTATATTATATGACAAAGATACTAATTTATGTTTATGTGACATTTTATTAAAAGTATTTAGAATTTTGTCCCAGGACAAAGGGAGGCACTGACGTGTCTCGAACTCTTCCCCGAAATTCGCTAAACAGTTTTGGTGAACGAATAATTTGCATTCCTTGGAAACAACAATATTCGGATACCGAAGCTCTTTAGATAAATACCCATGTCCTTAATGACGAATGTTTACATAAATCAGACAAATGTGGGCATGTACGACGCAAAACATTGCAAAGCACGCGATTTATGCATATAAGTACTTAGATATATTATTACTTTTATTGGAAAACCTGCATCTGCTTGGTGCTTAACAATTATGGTTACGCAATGAATTACCATACTAAACTAAGTCACGGTTTGCAGATGTTGTCACTTCTTAAATAGAAGTATTTACTATTTTCAAAAGAAGTTTCTAATTTTCCGAATTCTGCTTTCCGAAGCTTGAAAACTTTTCTATTTTCAAAAGGAAAATGGTGCTTATCTTTTTCTCCCAGGAACTGTTTTCTTTAATTTGTGGATCTGTACGAAGCTTTCTCTAAATTCTTAGAGTAGGCTAGGCATCTACCTATTTTCCGTTTATGACTAGACTAGGTATAGATAAGAGTAAATTATGTATTAGTTTTGTATCTATGTACAATTTACCAGTACATTCAACAAATCATCAGTTCGTAAGCTCCGAGTTTCACTCACCGTGTCACGCGTCGAACAAGATATGTCATATCAACACACCCGCTGAGCCAATGGTCTATTGTAACCATGATTTCTATCATATTTCCGGGATTTAACAAAAAATAATAATTCATAAACAGGTATTTCAGGACATCGGAAGTAGCATCCGATCATCTTGATTAACTGCTATAGATATAATTAAGGTTTAGAAGCAAACGATCTTGGGTTCGTTGGGTTCCAGGTTGAGCAGAATAAAAATGCAATATGCTATTTTGGGGCAAGGTTTGTTGATGGAAAAGAAAATGTGCTTTCAGTTTTAGATTATTTTGCCAAACAAGAATTTCTATTAAGAATTTTGACTGCATTTTTATAGTTTGTTTACCTATATGAAGAATAAATTCAATATTAGATAGGTATTTAATTCCTTTAGGATGATAGAAATATCAATTTTGTTCTTACCCCAAACGGTGCAAATAAGTAATCTTGTGCAAGGTTTGCGTACTTACGCCGTTTGAGGTTTTCAGCTGTTGTTGCTGCTGCACCAGCATTACCAGCACGGAGCGAAGAAATTATATAAGGAACTATCATCTCGTCTAATCGACATTTCAGGTGACAAGAGGGCTGGAGCATACCTTGGACAACGTATTAGCATAGCTATACAGCGAGGAAACGCTGCTAGCCTTCTTGGCACTTTACCGCAGGACAGTGATTTCGAGAAAGTTTTCTACTTATGAGTATGTATCACTACATATTCATGATTAGAGAGCCACTCATGGGGTTCCCTGTGTTTAATTTTTATTATATTTAAACTTTGTATGTAGATATATATTATTTAATATTGTTTTTTTTAAATAAATATAATTTTGTTCTTTGACTTTTTGGTTGACACCATGTTTTTAAATACTCACACTTTAACGGAGGCTGTTTGGGTGACATACTATGTCCTGATATTTGTTAATTATTTTTGAAGTCTGACACAGTAAATACTGAACGTCTAAACCGTATATTTATATTATAATAGAAGCATTTATTTCCGAATTTAAAAGTTAACAAGTAATGTTCTAGGGTCGTCGCACTAAGTGCTGGGAATCTTAGAAAAGGTAAATATTCAGGACTCCTCGACCATTTGAGTTTATGGCATTTGCAGTTGAGACTATGGGCAGGCCTGGATTTACACTAGGGGCCACAGGGGCCAGTGCCCAGGGCGGCAAATTTCCAGGAGCGGCAAAATTCGGAGGGAGAGAAAAAAAAATATTTCGCGTTATCGAAAATACTTTAAAAAGTATTGAATTTAAGAATTGAAAACATTTGCACAATTAACGTTTATTTATTCCATTTATATTAAAAAGATTAAATAATTTTATTTATTTAATTTTTTTTATTCACAGTGCCCCAGGGCGGCACTAAGGATAAATCCGGCCCTGACTATGGGTGTGTAGTTACCGGACGCAAAGATATATTTAACTTTTAATTGATGCATCTGGTGATCGCAGATCTACAGCTCTAGAAATTAGAGGTAACGCAATTAGTGTTCTCGGCACTCTAGGCCAGTCGTCGGAGTTCCTAGAACAAATATTTTATTTATAAGTTTAGGTAGGTAGGTAACCACTTTTAATTTATTAATTTTTATGTAGATATTAATATTATATAATATAACATAAATATGTTTATTTTTAGTTTGAATAAAAATGTTAACACAATATTAGCAGATATTGGTAACCTCTACACTCGGTTTGCTTTTCGGCATAGGCCTCCTCCATGGAGGAAACCGTATTTACATAAATCGTTTACTCTCGAGGAAATTTGGCATTACATTACTATGTTGAAACCTAAGTAGTTAAAGTCCGTTTTAACCAAATCTGATTAAAAATGTCCCGTTTTTGTTTGAAGTATTTGCAGCATTATGGGCCGCGGGCGTGTCGCGGTGTGCACAAAGACGCTCTCAGACCATTAACCGATATGACACGACTATAAAATAACCGCGCCGTGGGACGATGATGCCTCCCTCCTGTGACATGAAATATGCTCTATAAGCAACTTGTAGACTGCCGTTTTTCCAAAAATAAAAATCATTTGATCCTTGATTTTTGCTTTGTCTAGCATTGTCATCCACACCGTTGACAAAAGGATTTAGTACTGTCATTAAAAAAATATTAAGTAGACTTATTTTAAATTAAAAGTACCTATGCGTACCTAAATTCGGTACCACATGAAATCAAATTATCATTGAATATTCTGTATTGTGTTTCAAAACATTTTGGTCGAGTATATTATAGCATCAACTCAGGAAGATAAATGGAGCCGAATCTGAAAAAAACGAGCAAAATAAAATTTAGATATTTTTGTTTTGGGAATAAGACGTACTTTAATAGACTCTCGTGCTGGTATTTTTATAATAAGTACGCATTCTATTAGGAATAGTTATTATTAATTTTATTTTATGCAGGGAATACGATTTTTAATATTTAAACGTTGGTTGATTTTCGAAAAATCCTTTCTTAGCACACTTCTACACCCTCTAAGGAATATACCATCCAATTTTTATATTATATCTTCAGTGGTTAAGGGTGTGCGTTGATCAGTCAGTCAGCGACACGACAGTTTTATATACGTATTTAGATTTAAAAGTATAGGTATACTGACAATCAACGCACAGCCTAAACCACTGAAGAAGCCAAAATTAAAAATTAATTAATTAACCCGAATTCTATGTATAACGTCATAGGCGTTATTTTGAGTTATCTCATAAACACACAATACACATCATTGTCTCGATTGTATTTCTTAGCATAAGATTTTTTTAGTTTTTGGCAAAGCATATTTCCAGTCAGATGGACTGCACTTCAATATTTTGCACCATACGCACATTATGGGGATCATTTTGCATTATATTACCAAGTTCGCTGTCGTGCATTGTATCTGCATTCGCTCTGTGTCCTTTTTGTGTCTTCCCGGTAAACAGTTCGTGTCGATGAGCACAGTGCCCATAAATACGCGTCCAGTCTACAAGGCGCGGCCTGTAACGTATCAATTGACTTTATGATTCATATTTTATAGTTTGTTCATTACTGTCAACTATTCGTCTATTCATCCAGTGGGCATATCTCCCTTCACATATCGCAGATCCCATAAAAACTATCTTTATCAATCTCTATTCGAACCAAAAAATGTTAAGTAGGTACCTACCTGGTTTCCTTTAAGAATAAGTGGTACTGAAAACAGCCTTCACACTTGTGAAAATAATAGATTCTTAAACCAACTTAAGTATGCCGCGATGATGTGTTTTAAAAAGTGCCATGAATAAGTTTGCAAAGTTAATTATTGTCAATTTTCTAGAGATAAATACTGCACTGAAGTTATTTTTTTATTGCCAGAGCTCAAAAAGATTATTACTTAGTATTTGATACGGCAGACGTTGTCCTGCCCAAACGTTGGCTTGCCTGCACTACCCCTACCCCTACCACTAACTTTGGCTATATTATTTCTCGTAAAAAGTAAAGGATAAAAAATGGTTATTGTGGGTTATCCCTAAGAGATAGACATATACCATTCCTGACTTTTTTGTAGACCTTTTTAAGAGCGTAGTGTACCGCGTCCATGTTCATACAAACGGAGAAAACGTTTTACTACCCCTAAATATCATTTAATTTTAACAATTTTGTAATATGTTACTGACATAATGAAAAACTACGTACGTATTTTTTCCTTTTTTCAAAATTCGTAATAGGTCAAAAGTTATAAGCCCCTCAAATCTCGGTTTTTTTGGTTCATAACTTGCTCGTAATAAACCGTCTGTATTTGAGAAACAAAGCAAAATTTCAAAAAAAGCAAAACGTACGTACGTAGATTATAATCTGCTAAAACGTTTGACACCAAAATTATAAGGTTTCGTTATAGTTTAGTAGGTGTAAATCGTTTTCCCCCAAAACGCAATTTTCAACGAAGAACATACCTAAGAAAACTCACGAGCTGCAGTGTTCTCTGTCGCACTGATGCCCGTGGGAAGAGCGCGCTTGAGACAGAATATGATTTTATAAATACCTATTTCGCTGCGTACGCTGAGCTACACGATCCTCTTAAGGTGTACAATACTGTAGTATATTATTTTGATCTATCTCGTAGGGTTCAGCCAGCGTTTGCAATGTAAGCGCAAAAAATGTGTTTATTTACGACATCACATTAGAAACCTCTAAAATTATCAGTGTTTCTCTACTATATTATGCATGTTATATGCATATAAACCTTCCTCTTGAATCACTCTATCTATTAAAATCCGTTGCGTAGTTTTAAAGATTTAAGCATACATAGGGATATAGGGACAGAGAAAGCGACTTTGTTTTATACTATGTAGTGATTAGGTATTAAATGCGAGAAATACTGAAGATGGACGTTCATTAAAAAAGTTCATTGTACCTAATTGAAAAGAAAATGGACGTTTGACTAAGGGCTCATACTCAAGAACTAAACACTGATGTTAATAAAAGACAGAAACTTAAAGGCTTACAGCTAAGAAAACTTTGAAATAGTTCAACCAAGGTAGGTATCGTAAGCCTTGAGTGCACAGGGTGAGGGTGGCAATAAATTAGATCTGCGCGGTCAGAAGTCCTATCGGCTGAGACTGATAAAAGTCCTCCTGTTGGACTAGTGATGTATTTAAACATAATATCGATAGATTTGGAAAAGAAAACAATACTTAGCATTTGCTATAAAAAAAATACAATCAAAAACCATACAAAAGTCGATGTGGATGATGCAGAAATTCTGAAAGAAGCTTTTATTCTAAAGGTGGCCACACATTTGTCCAATCCCCGGCGCATCGATGTACGTTCCACCGAAACCAACCACAGACTCGTCCAATTCTTGTAACGTACGGTCCGCCTAGATCATAATGGGAAATTTTCTATGCCCTACTTAAGATCTAAAGTGTGAAATGTTATTATATATATTAACACTATTGTGGTGTTCGTAAACAAGTTTCAAATAGAGTAGGGCTGTTTTTTCAGTCTTTAATAACGACCTAACATAGTGAATCAAAGCCTCTGATATTGTCACTTTTTTGCATAACATTATTATTTCAAATGATAATAACGTTTCTATAAATGCATCAGGAACAACAAGTTATTAAGCAGGTAATAATATGAAGACATTATCGTCATTTTATCGAGCCAACACTATGATAAAGTTTGCGTTCAAGACACGTCCGGGTCAGCTGCGGGCTTTTGTCTGTTTTCTTTTTAATTACCTCGAATAAATGCTTGTTCACGACCTCTTGTAGGGGGAGAGTAAGTGGGTGGTGGTCAATAAAGAACCTTTTCAACGGTCCCTATAGTCCTACAATAAGTAATTAACGAATTTTGTGGACAAAATTATGGCTTTTTGGGCAAAATTTGGCAGTCACACTGATGGTCATATAATACTAAAGACAACTCTGAAATTTTGAATGAAAAGATGTTAAAAAAATTGATACATGATAACAAGTTGACTCTGTGCAATAATGCAATTCGTCAGTTTTTTAGTTTAGTCATAAAATAATTTGCCAAGCTAAAGTATACTTACCTCTTCTTACTCTTATAAATAAGACTGATTAAAAAATAAGTGGGTCCAGTGTTACAAAAATGACCTGCTGGTTCTTATCCTTCAAAGACGGCTCTTTCCAAAAATATTCCTTAAGGAGTAAAGCAGACAAAACGAATGAATCAATCGACTCCATAATTTCCACACAAGTCAATCTAATGCTCATAAAGCACTCTCATATAACTCAGATCTAATAGCCATTCCAAAAAATAAAGTGTCCCATCAAAAGGCCAGGGTCGCACTTCCAAGTCATTTGTATTTTCGTGGCACGTAGAACGAGTCCCATGTGGCGGAGAGTCGTGGTGCGCGGAGTGAAGTGCCGTTTGTGTTTTATTGATATTTTAGCGGCGGAATGATTTCGGTAGCGATCCTAGTGGCCTCCAGGGGCGCCATCGTTCGTATTGATGGCAGTGCATGGTGACGTACTTGAAGAATTTTATTTTTTTCTATATTCTAATCTCTAACTAACCTAGAATTATTTAATATTTATTAAGATTTTCTTTAGATTACATGATTGCAATGTTAGAACGAGGGGGCACATTCAATATTTATGAAACTTGTAATTTTTATTTAAAAGTCATTCAGCTGTTTAGGAGCCTATTCTGTATAATCATTGACTGCCATGCTTTTATAATTAAATATCAGGTAAATAGTAACTAAGTAAGTATTTATTTTGAAATCAAAGACAGATATTTCAATGTTAACTTTCCCAAACAGAACCTAATATTTCGATTTCAAGTTCGCCCCTGTACAGTCACATGCTAGTGATTCAAGCGGGTCATATCAACCAATCGTCCTCTATTTCACGCGAGTTACCTGAAACATTGATACCACTTACAGCTGTAAAACATGATTATGATAGCCCCCGAGGCGTTTTACGACACAATCTAAAATGGTACACGGAAAGCTTTGGGTTCTCAGAGAAGTGACTTTTATTTATAAGCTTACCTTTTTTAGTTTAGTGACTCTTGCGGCAAAGTTGAGTCTTGCCTTTGGGGAGACCAGAAATTTTCAGTTTTTGCGTTTCGAAATGGTAAGCAACTAGTTTTCCCGAAAGTATAAGAAGAGAGACAAGTAAAAACATATTAAATTGTATTTAGATACTAATTTATATCTAATAGGAAATTACATGATCCTACAGTCAATCTGGAAAACAGTTTTTATTAAATTGTATGAAAATTTGTGTAAAATAACAATAATAAACAAATAAATAAATAAAATAAAATCTATCTAATTTAGTGTTACAAAAAAAAACACATCTTTGCGGGAAAATTTCAGAATTGACCCATTTTTTTTTACTAAAAATGTGTTCAAACGCCATTGTTTATTTTTAAATAATTTAGCAAAAACATTTTTTATTAGACATTGGAGTAATATTTCTGCATGTCTTATTTGTGTAAATCCAGGACATGACGTATTCAGGTATTCCAAACGAACAGATTTATATTTGGTATCAATTTTGAAATCATTGACACTTCAATTTCATTTATTTGTATAAAGATAAAATTATTTTTATACATATAACTAATAAGTAAAGAATATTCTGCTGAACTTTAAACTGCAATGCGATTTGAACGGATCGTACAAGTTATTATCTACGTAAACCGTAACTATCAATGTCGGCATGCGTCGGTGACTCGGTGCACATAAATCGGATTGTAAACAAAATAAAGCACAACTTGATTGTCGTACAAGAATGTTCACTCACGGGCAGATAGTGCGACATTGGTATTATCTTTCACACTGGTGACAAATACTGGCGGTGTGCTTTAAGGAGGCCATACACGTTAGGGTTTGCATGATGGTTTATGCTTAACCTACAGGCAAATTGCAAACCCTAGCTAGTTGTTATAAAACTGTACAGTTATCGACGCCTGTACATGCAACTTGATAAATATTAATATAGTGTGGCGGCACATCGCGTCGCGTCGATAGATGTCGCAACGTTACTAACTCATTGCAACCTGTATCGCGCCATTGAAAATATTTAATAGATTGGCATATATGCAACTTTCCAACGATGTGCGTCGGGGAGTATTCCTTTTACTCACACATTCGTCCAAACTCCGGCGCGTCGCCGTTCGGTCCACCCAAACCGCCCACAGATTCGTCTAATTCTTGTAACGAATAGTCCGCCTAGATTATCTTTTCCTAAAGTGGTCTATATAGATCCCCAGGGGTTGATTTCTACTTTCTGAGGGGTCCACGTCAGCAAGGAAAAGGTACTACGGGGGTATACAGAATAGAAAAAAAATTAACAAGGGGGGGCATTTGGCCTTGGAATGGGAAATTTTTAGTGCGATGCCTGAATAAAGTGTGGCCCACTTAAGAGCCTATGTCAACTGATAGAGATGGGTAAATTGTGCATGCAAACTTTAGCTTGTATGTGTTTTATGAAACTCGGTTATACCTGTCGGTTACGCTTATAAGGTTGTAACTCTAACGTGTATGGCCTCCATTACGTTTAAGGGTGTACAGAATTTATAGTCGAAGTTCGATTCTCGTAGATGATATCGACGAAAGACAATAAAAGTCAAAAAGTAGTAAGTATTTTAATTTCTATTGACGTCTTTAGAAGAGAATTCGTATTGTTTTCCAGGCCACGAAAATAACAAAATTAGTATTGCTTTAAAACAAAGACCACATTCAGCGAGTTGCTTTGCTATGAATACATTAGTGAGGGTAAACTTGGAATAATTATAAAAAAGGCATGGAGACTGTCGACAGACTTGAATACTTAATTTATAACGCCATCTAGCGATCAGTTCACACATATATATATATATATAGTAGGTAATCGAAATACAGTCTCTTATACAGTAATCAAAATTTTGTACTTTTCCTTTGATCTCAACTATAAAACTTTTTTTTTTTTTTTTTGTTTACGTGGGGAAATGCATCATGCATACCCGCGCCCTCGGGGGTGAGGGAACGGGTTATGTGGGACTTTAACCCACTAAAACCCCACGGTACTCCATCTCGCCGGTTAGTCGGCGGGCCACGGGGACGCGTTAGCATTCTTCCGCGACTCGCCGCCGGGTGGCCGTAAGGCCCCATCTCGCTCTGGTTTTACCCAGAGCTGGCGCAGCAGCGAGTACAAACTGCTGCGCCTTCCACCTTGATCAGCGGCTTCAACTATAAGATTTTTTTTTCAGAACTATGGACAGTCAAATGAAGGAAAAATCTTTTGCGATCTTTACGTTTAAAAATCCAAAAAATAGAAGATAATGCTATAGTAGACGAATTCCTGCCCGGACTTACTCGGGCCGGACAATACATCCATAAGATTAGTTTTCACTATAATAATAATTTGCCACATTATCACAAACCGGTGCGATACTTAAAAAAATTTAGGTAGGTATGTGTTCAACTTGCTTTTACTCGAAAAGGGAAAATCAATCATGAATACCTGAATGGAGACGGATTTAAAGAGACTAAACAAAAATTCCTTTTGTAAGTAATAAGATAATTTTCAATTTAATAGTATCAGGTAGGCTAAAATACAGTAGGTTCACGTCCTAAGCCACTCAATTCGCAATAAATACAACCATCAGTATCACTAATCTTATAAAGATAAGTGCTGGGGTTAGAAAGAGCGGGTTGGTGCAATTCTTTTTTGTAAATTTACTTACTTTGCGCACAACACAGTGTCTACTTTACGATTATTAGCACAACATTTATTGATTCTGGGATGTCGGGGTGCTTTTCTGAGAGAAATAAGTGAAAATGGATTAAAAGTGAACGGGGAAACTTTTATACCATGTTTAGAATGGTTATTTTAGCTTTGTTTGGGTACTTGTGGTAGCTAATATAATCAAATTGATTATAGGTTCAAATGTTACTATAGTTTGGTGTTTGAAAGTTTTATTGCTAAAGCATTGAATAATTTTCCTGGCATTGCAACATCATAAAATAGTTTTCAATACACTTGCTTGTAAACTGGCTCTTTATCACAGTTTTTTGACAGACAAAGTAGCAGCAGCAGTTGTGCTTTTTCATTACAGTTTAGTTTTAATATGCTACATAAAAAGGTAAAAAGTTTTGGATTAATGAACGAAAAGTTTTACATATTTTTCTTTCTAATTTATTTTATAACTTCTATAATAAACTGTGCCGAAAAGCACGCGCTAGTGAAAAAAACCTAATATTATAAGTATGAATGAAAAATTCAGGAATATTTATTATTCTGTCAACACCTATGTTTCTCAAATGTATTGAAGAACTTCACATAAACCTGGGCTATGGTAATTACAGTCTCGGCTCCGTAGAAACCTCGCCTTCGTTACGGCTTGGGCTTATACTTTCAGTATAATGCACTAACTATAACATATTTTTATTCTGAGTTATTGTATGTATTGTATAAATAATATAAAAATCTTTAAATTAATCAAAATAAAATAATAACTAAATACAGGTCCGCATGGAATAGTGGCAAGAATGCTGGCTGCATTTCCCCGCTGAATTGCGATGCTGATTTTTGTGATGAGATGATCAATAGTGGGGATATAATTATCTTAATAAACTTTTTTGTGTTGTAAAATTACAATACAATCTTGAAACATGCGTGTCTAAGTCAGTAACTAAACTAGATGCATTTAGTCAATAATTTAATTGACTAAATGAGATGACAGGTTAGGTAATGCCAATTGACTAAATGAGATGACAGGTTAGGTAATGCCAATTGACTAAATGAGATGACAGGTTAGGTAATGCCAATTCCAGTCATGCAATAAACAATTTTTAATAATAGTTTGGGAATTATGCTACCTAGAGAACGTAGGTATTGATGGAAGATAAAATATTATTTTTATAAAGTCTAGATAACATAATTTTTATTAGGTGTTTTAATATACTTAGCTACCTATGTTTATTATATAAGTGAGTTTCTCAATTCGATATTTTTATGCCAATTATTTACCAATTTGGATATTGTTTCGTATTATGTTAATTATTCCGAAATGACTGCATTTTTTATAATTGGTTCAGTAGTTTTACGTTATTGATAACGACTGTACATATCACAGTAAAAAGGTATATTTTTGTATACAGATACAAACCTGCATCGTATGTTGTATAAGACAAAGCACTGCCATCCGTCAAAGGGGGGAAGAAAAGCTCTACGAAATATGCCGTCGCTAACTAGTAATTTCTCAATAGCTATTTAGGTCCCGTGTTTATTATCCCGTGTTGTCCCTGTTTAATTTATAGGGTCCTTAACACCCTACGCTGCCCTCTCTAGATCTATTACCTAATTTAACGTAAATGTGCTTTGACCAAAATATAACTTCTTTAGACACAAAATAGCCATTCTTACATCTAAGCAGTGATGTGAGAAAATAATCGATAAACACTAATAAAATGAAAATTTAAAGTAAAAATGGGTAAAAGTAGGATCTTATGAATAAAATATATTCATTGATATCCATTGATATATTTTATAGTAGGTAACTATTTTAACACATGCGGAGTTAAATATAACAAGAAAATAAGTACTACCTTAATATTATTTGTTGTTTACAGTTTTACATGTACCTACTATTTACATAAAAAAAATGTTACAAAATACTATGTAATTTATGTCTATCAATACCTACATAAAAGTAAAACAATTGTTTTTAAGATCACCAGTCAAAACAATATTTAGGGATTCCAGGTGGCCAAGGATCTCTAAAAATGAAATGAAACTTGTAAATTTTGTCAGCCTTAAGTAATAACTTGATCTTATGACTACAATCATTAATCTTCATTAAGATAACATACTCAGTTTAAATATTAATACGATAATAATGGAGGACTATTTTGTACATAATATGAACACTTGGCCGTAATTAAGAACTTAGTAACCTTGATTATATGTTGACTTTTATTTTTCATAAAAGGTACCTAATAGTGAAGATTTGTTTAAGTAAGTGTATAGAAAATGCCAAGTTGCACATACGACTCGAACGCAGACGGGCCTCTGGAATGACAATCATAAAATATTTTTCAGTATTTTACCTAAATAATAAAAATAAAATCATTGTCTAATACAAATGATTCATGATGATTTTAGTCAATGATTTAGCATTTAAGGTCGCTCGTATAGAAAAACCATCTTAATAAAGTTTACATGAAAATATATTCTTACGAATTCTGTATTCTTCCAATTGTCAACACGTACAAAACCAAATTTTCACTTTACATCTAACCTAACACTGTGTTACAAAATAGCCATTCTTACATCTAAGCAGTGATGTGAGAAAATAATCGATAAACACCAATAAAATGAAAATTTAAAGTAAAAATGGGTAAAGGTAGGATCTTATGAATAAAATATATCCATTGATATCCATTGATATATTTTATAGTAGGTAATTATTTTAACACATGCGGAGTTAAATATAACAAGAAAATAAGTACTACCTTAATATTAATTTTGTATTAGTTGTTTACAGTTTTACATGTACCTCCTATATTAGTCACATTAAAACATAGTCATGAGTTAAGAAAGCCGATTTGAAAGCTAGGTCAAATATATGAGGAAGGCGACAGAATTTAAGTTACATAATGGTGTAGTATATTTTCATGATACAACACACGATAGGTTACTGAAAAAAATAATTCAAATCCCATACAAAAAAATTATGACGTCATAACCCCCCCTGGGAATATTTTTAACTAAAGTACACCTGTGTGCCAAACGGCTATGCTGTATCTACATCGATTTGCGGTTTTCGAGCCCTATTGGCGTTGTACACTGTCCACTAGAAGCGCACGCCGTGGAAGCTCCCAAGTGGCACGACTTTTTCCGACTTGGTTGACGAATAATATCATAAAGTTATCAGTTATTTATTTTGTAGTTTATACCATTATAGACTCAAAGAATTTTAAATCGATTCATTATAAAAATGGATTATTTTGTTACGTATTGAAAGGTGAATAACCTTGTGAGAATTGTCAAATCGCGCTTCTTAAAAAAAAAAAAAGTTATTATAGTATCCTACCTACAAGAAAAAAAATAGCATACCCGTTTATTTATTTTGTATTTGTATTTATAAAATTAAATATGAAAATCCTTGAATTTTTAATTTAACCATAACATACTAGATCTGTCTTAGTTACAAAATTAATTGAAACAATATTTTTGAGGTTCAGGTCTTTTTAAAAATATAGTTCCTTCTTTCATTAATTCATTTTAGTACTACCCTCAATATTGTTTAGTATTGCGCTGCTATGTTTCCGTGTACCTACATTATTTTCAGTTCAGTTGTTATCGTGTAAAAAATAAATCTTGTGCTCATGTAATATTGTGATATTATGTTTTGTTTAAATAATGTGATACAATAACACTAAAGTGAAAATGTGAGTATGTGCAATGTGCAGTGTTTGTACGCATCTGTTGAAAGTGGCAGGAGACAGAACCAGTGAGTATTTATTTTATTGAAATTGTCTTTCTAACACCACACGTGAAGTGAACCCTAATATAAATTTTGCCGGAATTAGCTTCCTTCCACAACAGGAATTTACTTCGGTTAACCTGAACTAGAGAAGCAAAATAAAAACTATAACCAAATATCAGGATTTCGGGCGAGGGTTTGATCCTCTCAAAAGCCATGCTGCTGCTACTACTATAAGGCTTAACTCAGACGTACCACTTTCTACCCACATTAGAACCACAAAAAAGTGGTCGTGTGTTGAGAGTACTAAATTAGTATGGAATGTCGTGATAGCGCTCAGACGGACGACAAATTGTGGTCGGTGTCAACAACTGTCGCCAAATCCCATTCACATACAACAATCCAAACTGTTGTTGGAAAGTGGTCGATACGATCGACAGTTCAACCACATTAGAACCACTTTTGTTTTCGCCACTTGGCTACTGAACCCTAAAAATGGGCTCAAGTTAAGATAGAAATAATAATTTATTAAAACTTATAATATAATGATAAACAATATAAAACAAAACCACCAAACAAACGCCTAACAAAAATTACACTCTAACTAATAATGCTAACGTTCTAACTTACAGGCGGTAGATTAAATATCTAGTACCTACCGAATAAGTATATTATTTTTTATCACTCAATGAGATAAGCCTTGAATGAATATGAATAAACATATCTTCATAGAAGTAAGTAGTGATGAGAGAGGCTTATTCCTTAAATTCTGAATTCCTAACACTTTTCGCACTTGACCTTGTCGATGAAAATATGAAAAAGTTTATAATAATTGTTATCTGGACGTTACTCAATGACGCCTAAACGGATTTCGATGAAATTAGGAAAGGAAATGGATTGTCCTGATCACAATTTATTTTGATTTCTAAAAAACGGTCGAGGAAGGGTTTTATAGTACATTATGATACAAGGGAGCTAATTTGGTCATTACAGTCGAGGCTGGATTACGGCCCGAGCCGCGAGGCAAAAAAAAATTTAATCTAAATATACCTAGGTACTTATTTTCAGAACAGCGTGAAATGGCGCGCGTTTCGTGTTTTCGGATCGTGTTTGATATAGTTTTAAGCGCGCGCAGATGTTTATGTACGGAACCCTACAAGATATAGAAACGAAATATGTACCCACTACCATCCCTGAAAGTTTTATGAAAATCCATTAGGCCGTTTCGAAGTCATGCTGCTGTACTTGGTTTTTTTAAATGTTTCTCTATTTTACAAATTGTGTAGTGTATATGCCTTCGGTGTACAAGATAATGATAGTTTCTTCATCATGTTGGGAGGGTCACTCCTAAGGGTGCAAGGGGTCAAACTCACACTAAAGGGAGTCGGGTGGCCACAAACAAGTAACGACGTCTTCACATTAATTATCTCGGGAAACTGTTCGTGTAGATATAGTAGCGGTGGTCGAGATTCGGGGAAGTTTTGCGTGCTCTGTCAATCTTTTGCAAGTTTTGTTAGACACTTAGAGGTAGGTATTTCTTTATGTTTAAATATACAAAATAACTAGAAATTATTACGTGGTATAGATCAATATTATGGTTTCGCGTCACCGATATGCTATGGTATCTTATGATAATGGTATATCTTAGAATGACAACGCCCGTGGAACAGCTATAGCCGCGTCATCTATCCGCTGAACTGGACCGGGAATGACCGGGATGGACCCTACAATCAATGATAGATATATATTTTATATGTAAAATGCTTGCTAGTTCCCACCGACTTCGGTATTTTTTTTATTTTTCCATATTTTTTTTATTTGCGTTATAATTTGTCTCTCAGGGCAGGAAAAATAAACCTTTTAAAAAAAGTGTAACGACTTCAAAAATTGTGCACTGAAAAGTAATAAATAATTAATATTTAGTCGTAGAATTTAAAGACGGTTGGTGCCAAATTAAAAACAACTCTGTTCCCAAATTCACTAATTTAGAAAATTATTTAGGTACCTACGATCATCAGTACAAACATAGGTAATATTGAACAGATATTTATCTTGTTACATGTTTACTTAATTTTTTAGCCTAATTTGGCACCAACCGTCTTACCGTCAAGAAATATATAATTCCGTGTTACCGAATATTAGCGGAATGAGAGGACAGCATTGTAAAAAGACTTAGTACTGTACTACCAACTACTTAGACGCTGAATAGCGGAAGCCAGGGAAGTTGGTACCTCCAATAAAGATGTATATCTCTCTGCTTATTCTTTTGGGAGTCAGTCGTGAATGTATAATTAATTAAAATTATTTTAGGAGCTACGATAAAGTGTTGACAATATTTTTGATGCTTGTAGGTTGAGTATGTCCCAATAGCTAAAATAATGAAGTGAATTTCAATAACGCAATATTTTCCAATTCCAGAGAAGCTCATAAAACACCCTCAGGCTGTTGTAGGTATCCACCAGGCGGACCGAGTGACAAACTCATAATCATTTGTCACAGAAGGAACAGGGCACTTGGGTCAGATAATTGGAATCCGCATTACTTATTGATGCCCGAAACGTTTAGTCGATCCTGTTCTAAATTTGAACAAATAATTTACAACCGGACAGTCTTGACACAGAATGTTTAAGGCTTTCTTTCAGGGATGTCAGTAACAGAGTTTTTAAACTTTAGGTATAATAATAAATAAACTAGTTATTTGTTCTACAAGTTGAGCAAAGTTATTTTTTTATATCAAATGAAAAGGCTCGTTATAAGGATTACAAATATATTTTATATATTTATATATGTATATGTGGGATTACGTAGTAATAATAATAACACTTAGGTTCACTTTGATATTTGATATATTCTTGTTTAACATTGAATTGCACATTGAAAAAAAAAACATTAATTCTCCAAGTCTTTTTGCATCTTCCTCTTGACATTTTTCTCTACCAAATCAAACGTCTTCCTCTTTTTAAACTGAACCATAAGCGAATATAAAAAAAACTAATTAAACTCCACATAAAATGCATAGTTTATACGAGTCGTATTCGCAACTTGGCTAATTATTTCAATAACCGTTTATTTTACGATAAAATTCGAATCATGATAAATTTTACCGATGTATTATTTTGGTGTCAACCCTAGCAGTGTAGTGAGTAATTATGTAGATGGCCCGGGACCGTTGTCCGTCTCTGTTATTGATGTCCACGTAGGGTCATCAACGACCAAAACATTGCTAACTCTAAAATGAATAGCTTGAAAAATGCTTAGGGCATCTGTCTTGGTTGCGATTTAGGACCCTCCATTAAATATTCAAATATAAGTAAATCCCTCTAGGTAATTTGAAATAACCTTGCATCATTTTTACGGGATGATCACATTTATCACAACGGCTCCATACGATCCTCTAATTCTGCCATTCTAGAAAACCAGTAAAGGAGTACCTATCCATAGAAAGCGCAATCAACTTTGAAAACATCAAAATTAATAAATAATTAAATTATGGGATGTACCTAATCTTTTTATCGTAAGTAGAAAGAAACAAGTCGCTTAATTGTTTTGACTCATGCAAAAATTAGTTAGATGGTAGGTAGTAGTACTAAATTATATAAAAGAATAAATAAGTAGTAAAAAGAAGTGTAAAATAAAACATTTGATTTAACACAAAAAATATGAAATACGGCAGCCAAATTTCGCATATAAAATGCAGCCCTCGAATTATGCAGATTGATATTAGATGATTTTACTGAATTTGATAATATGTATAATTTTAGCTGTTTAATGCTGAAAATACGTCGTTTGTTGTCCGATGAGACGTGATCGTTAAGGTAATGACCGCAAATGAAGCACCGTACATCTGCAAGCGAGCAATTCTGAATTTGTCTTGCTACCGAACAGAGCACTTTTGCTTTATGGCTTTTTTATCGGGCCTGCTTCAAAGATTTTTTTTGCAAAGGACAAGGCCAAGGGATATATCCGACATGGAGGCATTTTATATTTTACAAAAGAAGGTTGCTTTCAGGCAGTTAAATACAAATTCATGTAGGATCATCGGCGAAATGAGGAAAGCTTGTCTTAGTTCCGGTAAAGTATAAAAAAATACTTTTCGATTTTGTTATGTTATACTAACGTAGGCAATTCATTTTTGATTCAAGTGCGCATAGTCAGAAGTTGTAAACACTCTACAAGTATATCTAGCCATAAATAAGCAAAAACAAATAGAACATCAGGTGTCCGTAAACCAACTTAACCACAAAATGACATCTACTCCCCCACGCCTGAACTGGTCAAGTTGATTTTGGTACAACTTACTAAGGTTCCGCAGATATAATAAAATAAAAGATGAATATAGATCATTCTACGGTTAGCTGGACATTAGATTCAGACTGATGAGGTCAGAAATAGGAACTCTGGACTCTGGAGGAGCATAGTTTCTGTACATATTCTTATGATGACACTCCTTGTCTTTTTTCTATCTATATAACTAAAAAATAAATAGTAGATTGAATCACAAGGGAGCATAGAGCCGAGCGCGTTATTTTGAATCCGATGGATTGATACACTCTAATACTTTTCCATCTCATTCAGCTGACGCGTATAGGAGCTTTATTTAAATATTGTATAATATTTGCGTTCGACCTCTATGGTCGCGGAATAATAAGAAGAAACATTCATGTTTCAAATTCAAAATACATTACTGTGAAAGTATCTTGGAGAAAATACCTACCTTGCTTGCTCACACTTATTGAGGAACTAATTGTCGTTTTTCAAATAGATGAAATGAATTGTTTTATTATTATTTATTACTAGCTATCGTCCGCGTTGTATTAGAAATACAACTCACCTATTATATGGGTAGATAGCGTTATGTTAAATAACCTATAATCTTCCTCAAGAATTGGGCTATCAAATGCTTTTCAAATCGGTGCAGTAGTTTTTGAGTCTATAGAACACGAACAAACAAACAAAATTTTTATATATTAGTTTCACTAGTGATTTAACTCCACAAGATTTTATATTTATTTAATATGTAAGTACCTAATAACTTTCATAACATTCAGCCGCGACATTTATGACTATTGTTGCTAAAAAGAAAAAGTCTTTGTTAGTCTTAAAAAAATAGAAAAATGAGATTTCTATTTCAAAATAACTTTTTTTAATATTTTGCTTAGGTTATTGAAACTTTATAATATAATCTCTAGATCGAATATTGTGATAATTTCTAATTTACAAATAACTTTGTATTGCCGTGTGCCTACGGATCTACGACAACATTTTACAGTAGTTCGTAGGCAATCATTCTCTCGTAGAGCGTGCGTGCAAACTATCTCACGTAATTACTAGGGCGTCCGTCTGTCTGTCCCTTGCGTCGTCAACGCGGTCGTCTAACGTACACTTCATTAGTGAAACTCGTAAACGAACTATTGGGGAGTTTGTGGGAAACAAATGCTGCTAATTTTTTTCAGCTATGTCATCTATAGTGCTCCTCCAGCTAAAGCTATATCAAGAAAATTGATTAAAAAAATTACGGCGTTGCCAGGACCCAAGTAACAATTTCCATATTTAGCTCGTTGCTCAAATTAATCAGGACAGATAAGTATGCACTTTATCAGTGTTGCTAATGACATTATTTTAATGTCTTCTTCTTCTTCAATTATGGCTCAACCAATGTTAATCGATGTGTGGCGGCACATCGCGTCGATAGATGTCGCACCGTTACTATCTCATTGAAACCTGTATCGCGCCATTGAAAATATTTAATAGATTGGCATATGTGCAACTTTCCAACGATGTGTGTTGGGAGTATTCCTTTTACTCATGATCGTTGGATTGTTGTAACGTATATAGCCATTTGTGTAGATGATTTGCCAATGACAAGTATTATAGATGTTATAGTATCAATATGCTGATTAATCGCTAGCTGACAGTGATCACATACTTTTTCAGCGCGGGCGAGATCAAACCATGCATCGGTCGCCATGACATGACGTAGAATCATTTTGATGTCTTATCAGTGTCACTGGGACGAAATGGTATGCAAAGACACAGGCTAGAGCGACCTGGAATTTGTAAGAAGGTGGGAGAGGCATATTATATTCAGCAGTGGACAGTCGCAAGATATCATTTCGTCATTTACCCTGGATATTTTTAGAAGATATTAGGACCCCATATAATTAATATAATACAATCGTAAAAGAGTTGCTGTCTGTTTGCCTGTTTGCGTTTGTGTATTGTGTATTGCGGAACCAATTTGGATATGGTTTTCAGTGATGTATTGAGATAAACTTGGGCCAAAATTTTGTGTTTTATAAATTCAAATCAGTTGACAAATAAAAAAGACACGTCAATTTTATTACGTAGATACAGATAGTGTATAAAATAAATACGTATTCGTAATTTAGTCGAAATAATTTAATGGAAGTGATAAATGACGAAGTATCAAAGTATACACAAACAAAACAGGGATAATAATATGTAACTCACATACAAACACGCACGTCCGGATTCGTACGGAATTAGTCGGACGATTTGCTCTACACAATGTGTGAGGCACGCTCCGTTTATTTTTCT
This sequence comes from Nemapogon koenigi, assembly GCA_963924495.1. Taxonomy (NCBI): domain Eukaryota; kingdom Metazoa; phylum Arthropoda; class Insecta; order Lepidoptera; family Tineidae; genus Nemapogon; species Nemapogon koenigi. Next base: position 7,659,221 of record OZ004644.1, on the reverse strand, counting down.
TACGGAAGAGGAAATGACGGTCCCATCTTAGCCGGATGTCGCGCTTTCGGAATACTGTCTGCTTGCTGTACTATTTATTACTTTTATTAATATAAAATCGAGTATTTGTTTTTGATTTAATTTCTTTTATAATAAACTAGCTTTCTGATATTGGGTTAGGCCATGAAAATTTTGAGGGACCACAATTTTTGATGTAGTAGTAACCTACATTTATTAATACCTACTGTGATTTGAACCCAGGACTCTATGCTTCGTTTTATTTTATAGAGAAGACGACATGTGACCTTGCCACCTTGCCTGATTATTATATCGTGTTTAGGATCTCAATTTTTAATAACTAGGCAATTGGAAAGTCAGTTAGTTTCAGATTTTTTATGTAAAACACATCTTAACACTCCTTGGGGGTAAGACCGACTCGTATGCCGTCATACCCCTCTCCGCTGCTCTCTACTCCCTTGTGTGTGCGTGGCGCGTATACAGTATACTTTGTTGGTTCTCCTGGTGAGTGTGTGTACTGCGTGTGCCTCTCAGAGTCTCAGTATACTTGAGACGTTGGTCGCTTGTACACACAGAAACTTTCCTTTTAATAATTTTATTTATTTTGCTCCATATTTAATTATATAAATTATTTTAATATGCATCAATTTCGATGTTTCACATCCGGCCGTCCCGTGACGGTTACATTTTTTAAACAGAAATTTCATTTTTGCTGCTGAACAAATTTCAGTAGAAAATAAAAAGAAAATTTAGTGAGAAGGTTATGTGCATCTTCTGGAATAAAAATTACCACCTACAATTGACTTGTCTTTTCTTGTATCTCCAAATTAAACTGGTATTGTTAGTTTGATTTGCAAACCAGATTCATTGAACATTTCAATACATAGGTTCACTAGGATTTTACAGAGTGCCTTGAGTTTTGATATTTTCCACTGGGTATGGGTACCCTAAATTCTTGGGTAGTCGTGTACTAGATTGTTGAGGTCGCCGACTGTTAAGCGCCATATAAATAGGATGTATGTTTATGTTGATCAGCTGCACGTCATATTTCATTGACAGTTTGTTATTACAAGCAAGCGCCCGCCGCAGTGACGACAACTTGTTGTTTTTATATGAAATCGTGTTGGTCCGTTCGTTTACATTTATTCCTGTTGTCATACATTGTTCTATTTTTGCTTTCTCGTATCGAAATCGTGTGTATGCGTTTGTAGTTTCATGTTTCCTGTTTGAATTGGAGTTAGATGGGTCTTGCCACTGAACAGAACGTCGACAAGTCTTCCTCATTCAGCCAATGATGATATTTTTGAGGGCTAGGGCTATGATCAGCTGCGTTGAGGTCTTTTGACAACCCAATGGTAGACGAGCGCGCTCTGAAATGCCGCTTAGTACCTACAGTTTTTTAACCATGGTAAAAAATGTGTTGTCAGACCAAAATATTATTATACTATACTAATTCTTCGCGCCGTTAGTTCAACTGCTCTCCAACAGATGGCGTCTTTCACAAAATATATAAATTAGTCTAATTTTAAAAGAAACCTTCAATTTTGATTTAATATTTCGTCATTAGAGGGAAAAATAATCTTTAAAATGGTGTATCAAACATTAACTTTGATATTAGATACCGACAAAAAAACACCGTTGAGAAATAATATAGGTATAGAGATTGTTCCAGGATATTTTTGATAACATATTATAAAAAAACAATCTAAGTACATGGAAATAACTATAGTGCACATTATACCCACTAACCTACTTCCCTTGAACTGAAACATAATCTTCCTAGGCCAGCCATAGCAGACGACATTCTTATAGCCGTTGTAGTAGTATTTTATTGCATAATGCTTATGATATCCATTTTTGCTCAATAAATCAAAATTTATTATATCAATGTGGAAGACCAACATGTTTGTCTTGTTAACAAATTATTTTTAGTATACTGCCAAATGAAAAAAGTTGTGCCCACATACATCAACAATCAGTAAACAAAGGCGAAAATTCTTTCAACAGTAATCACATTACACCCCACAAAATGAAGAGGAGTCAAAAGAAATCTTCCAAAAGCAAAAGAACAAAGACAGTGGAAACTTCTAAAATATTTTCAACGAAATATTAACAGCAAGTAATATTAGCTATAAAAGTTTTCCCGCGCGAATTCCTCCATTTTGTTGGCAGTCAGGACATTTCACAGATGCCAAACAAACGTTTCTTTAGGGGGAGAGAGCTGGATTTTTGATGTTGTGCTATATATTTTGCATGATGTCGTGATAAAAACAACGGAGACGAGCAATACCTGGAACTAAATTATACTCGTAATATTTTTTTAGTTAATTTAGATCTGATTAAATAATAGTAAATAAAAAAGTCCCTTATTTTATAAACAATAGAAAAAATATATAAAAAATTACATGATATTTACAAAATTATGATATGACCCCCTCGCAGGTGAATGCCTCCTGAGATTGCCATTTGATTCTATCTTTGGCTATGGTACTACGAGTAGTATAAAAATAAATAAATCATATTTTCTTTAAAAAAATCGTGCCATTATAAATGTTCAAAAAGATAGACACTGTGTCTTTGGCTACACCAAGGTATAAACGTCGTGATGATGTGATTTTTGTTTGGTTTATTTCGTAATAATATAACGTAAGTTAATCAATATTAAAAATAATAAACTTATTAATCAACTTTCTTTCATCTTACGTACTTTTTTCATAATCCCATAAGAAGTGAACCACATTATTGAATACAATTATTATTTATTTATTGTATGTAATTTAAAGTACGAGTAAAGTCAAGCCAGGTTGCTTGATAGAATTATTATAAGTAAACATGATATTGGATATTTCATGGAACGTCGCGGCAGGCGCTGCGACCTCCCGCCGTGGTAATGAAATCTTGTATCACAGTTTCCGTCTAATATCATCTCTGGATTTACTCTAATTTGTTTTGTCTACCAAAAATACTAATAAATTTATCTGCACGTTCTATTACTATGACAAGGAAAAAGTTAGGAATTCAATTTAGCAATTTATGAAAACCATAAATTATGTCATCTTTGAGGTGTTTAATGAATACCTATTTATTTTAAAATCTGGGTATTTGTAACAAAAGGATATTTTCAATTGTGTGACAACATATAATAGCACGCCCCACCAGGAAAGTTGCAGTTTCGTGCATTGACCTCAGGAACTCAGAACCTCAGAAGAGAACAATTAAAAAGGTTTAGTGTATTGCACGCATTGAAAAGAAGAAGGATGAAAGATTTACTAAAAGGATTTGCATGGCAGAAATAACAGAAAATGCCGAAAGAATGTGCCCTGAATGTACTTTCGTTGAATACATAAATTAAACACTTGTTAAAATGTTGACGTTATGAGATGTGTGATGACTGGAAACGGCATTGGATTGTATATGTCTATCTTTCCTTAGCTAAAGGCTTGACGATAAAATAGAGAAAAACGCACAGCAATTCAAATATTACTGTTTCGTTAATTTTTTTATCAGAAACCAACACACGAGTTTTCATCAATCTTGACCAATCTGGTAGGTAATCTACCGAACACTGACACGTCCTGCATGTGCCCTTAAAAGAAATCCAATTGAAAATTTCCCGGTTTTCTTCTGAGAAGGGCAAACCAACGGAATCTCGTAGGAATGGTTTCCAAGAGATTAGGTTCAGTTTAAGAGGGTGCTCCCCAATCAAACTATTAGGATGTGTGTCACGGGAGCGCGTTGAGGCCACATTTCACGTTACGAAGGGCGCCGCCTTATCTTGGCCGTTTAAGATTTCTTTAAACACTTTATTGGTTTTTTAGTTGCGAGGGGAATGTCTAATCATGTCTTTAATGTATTAGTTGTAAGAATTATTGCAAGCATTGTGGTTTATACTATAATATAATTCGCTCGAATATATGTAACGGATTTAGATAAACCATATAACATAGTGTATCACCAAAAGGCGTACATGAGTCCATCCAAATAATTTAGAACTTACCGCTTACACTGGCGGTGCGGCGCTTTCTGCTCCGCGCGGGCTGAAACAATTTCAGAATTCACGTAGGCATATCTGATTAGGATGATTCAGGAAGGTTTTAGTAACGCTAAATAGGTTTGAATTATTACAAATTGGTTATAGAAAGGAATTGCATAAGCTTTTATGCAATGACTTTAGAACTTTTGTAATTACAAAACACAACTTTAACAAAAGCGAAATTTAATACAAATAATTAAAAAAGCCAATCATTACATAAAAAGGTCAGTAAGCAACCCCTCTCCAATCCCACAGAGAGCTTCATACAAAAGATCACTCATGTTAACTATGAATGACCGAAAAACAAGCGTGCACAAACACGAATGGAAATTAAAAAGAAAACCATTGGAAAACGGAAATAGGAATTGAATTTAAGTACATTTTAAATTCTGTACCCCTCGCTTTGACCGGGCGAAATGAAAGTTATACGTGTGCAACGGGGTTTTTCATTTCTATACCCGCGTGTAGCGTTCCCTTAACGATTAGGGCAGTACAGGCGACGCGAACTAAATGGATTATTTTCTTCGTACGTACACGTTTGTACGTTTTATTGGCTATTTTTTTTGTACATCTGCTTTGCGGTGTAGGAAACAAAACGGTGACAAGGTCGGAATGTGATTGGATTAGAGGGGTTGTCTTTATGGAAGTGCTATTTGGAAATTGACTTTTGGTTTATGGAATTGGATGGCATGTCTGGCTGTATTTTCTAAAAAATGTTATGAATTTCAAACTTGCCACTTGAAAATATATACCGTTGCTCTGTTTTGACGTGAAAGAGAGACAAACAAACAAACAAATAAACAAACACACTTTCGTATTTATATATCAGGAATACTAGCTGTGCTCCGCGGTTTCACCCCCGTTAATTTGAGGAAAATACCTACTAAAATATATTCCTCAGAATAACGTATTTATTTGGATATATAAACAGTAAAAATACCTTCGCAAATAATTTTAGAACAAATATTACCATAAAAAAGGTTATAGTGAGTCAACCTTAAAAGATAGACATATGTTGTCGCGGACTTTTTTTAGAACTTTTAAAGGGGAACAATTCCGTCATATATGATTTTTGCGTAACTTAACCGTTTATGCAGCGAACGCAACGGAAGCTCTCAAAAGGGATAATTTTCCTGTTTTTGCAACCTAACCTTTCTCGATAAATGACTATCTAACACAAAACCATGTACCTAGTTCCTTTAGCTTTATAATATTAGTATAGATATAGTTAGTTAGGATAAATTCGAAAGTTTGTACGTTATTACTACTCAATTTCGTGATAATGGCTGAACGGAGGTGAGTTTGATCCCGTGTAAGACTTCAAACTATTAAAACTAAAAAAATCTTTTAAAAAAGCCAAAGGCAGTCATGGGGACTGCCGACAGAAGTGAAAACTTAAAACTATGAATAACAGTGGTTTTTAATTTAAGTATAGTACCTATATAGTAAACATTATATAACGTATTATAACGCCATCTAGCGCGCGCCTAAAGAAGTTTTCACGTCAAAAAAATATCTCGGTCCGGACCGAGAATTGCCAACTAGAAATGCACAGTCATGCATGCCCGACCAAGGCCAGTACACAAATTCCTGCCCGGACAGTCTCGCGCGGGCCGGGCAATCCATGGTCGGCATTTGTACCGAGAGGATGATTCATGCCCGAGGTCAATATCTAAGGTATGGTTTAGTTCTTTAATACTAATAGTATCAAATTACAAATATATTAAAATAATTCTGCTTACATTTTCAATTTGATAGAACATATTCCCTCAGCATTAGCACAACAATGCTCAGCGATCCGTCATACGATGACTTCAGATATATTTTAATGGAGTCGACCACAACCTCTCTATCAATCATTTACCGAAATCTATCAGGGCACATCCATTATGCAGCAAGTGAACTTGTAGAATAACTGTTAGGATAACTTTTGTTACAAGGGAAAAGTTACTCTTTGTAACCGATACCAGTGCTGTGTCAGTATATCTTGATTCATCACTTTTGGTAATGAAAAGATTTCTTTCTGATATTGGAGTATTGTTTTCTAAACTATGAATTACTTAATATTGATATTTTCTTTCCATTCATAAAAACACACGGCCTTTATACGTTGCGGTGTGGCCAGAAGCACCAGTACCTAACAGTGTCCACTTATTGCCAGTTATCCATATTGAACAGAACAGGTGGCAAGCCTGTTACTACACTTAATGGACCTAGATGTGTCACTTCTTTAAATAACATACTTAAATATTTATCTGTTATTTTTAAAGAAAATTGGTGCGTAGTAGTTTTTTTGGAACGAGTGGGAATTAAACCCGGGACCTCCCTGATGTTCTAGCTGATATTCGTATATAAGTATATTTTGAATCAGAAGAAAATTGTTCTATTGTGAGGGTCTTCGATTGCGCCATTGAGCATATTGGACTTGAAAACGGTAGTGACAGCAACAGACGTGGACGTTGTTATCGGCCACGATGTAATGGAAGGCGCGCGTCTTCCTTAGATCAATGGTGTGAACACTGTGGTGAATAGGAAGTCCAATTACAACCAGAGCCTACTTAGAGAGGATTGGGAGAGCCGACCCCAAATTATTGGACGGTTAGGGCGAAGAAGATTCACATTTTGTACAAGGTAACACCTCAAATAATGCGGTTGAATAAACAGCTGAAACCCTGTTGAACAATGATAACAAAATAAAACGAGTGAAGCAATGAACAGCATCTAGGTTAAAAATAAACGTGATAATAAACTGAAGGTGTCGCACCCAGTAAAACATGAAAATAGTTTTTAACCTAAGTCAAATGCAACAACGGTCGTACAAAACCAAAACACGCTTCATATAATTCGATAACATCTGTTGAACATTGCCAAGACGCCCTCGTAACCCCATCTAAGTAGGATTACCATAACATTTATGGGTCGGAAAGGAAAAAAATAATGGCAACTTCCTCTAAAATGCCACATCAAGGGGTCAATATGAATTCCGATTGTGGGGGTCTTGTGATAAAATGCGACAATCTAAATGACGTGTGACACTTACGTGTGACCCTCGCAAGGGGTCCAACCCTACGTAGGGGTCCTTTGTCATTCTAGGGACCAAGAATCCTCTAGAGACCGCCTAGGTGAGCTAGTTACGAGTTCTGTGAGATTGTTGTGTACAAGCTACATATAAGCAAACAAACACACTCACATTATTATTATTATTTCAATATAGATAGTAGATACCTATCAAGCCCCCTTTCCTACCCCATTCCAGTTTACGAGATCAACGAGAGTCAATTCCAACTTTCATTCAAATCCGTTTAGCCATAGGCGTGAAACATCAAAAATTTCGCTTTATTATACATATTAGTAGACCTGCAGACAGCAGTAGGTAGACTTTCGAATATCTCACACAATAATTTGTAAATTCATAAGGTGCATAGTTTAAAAACTGGGCTGCTGTATCAAATGCTATGTTAAGCCTGTGATTCGATATGCAAAATAAAAATCTTACCTCTCTAATTAAAGAGTGAACAGTAATAAGCTAGTAGCTTAATTTTACATTCAAAATACGCAACTGGTATCATTATTCTAATGCTTGGCTACGAATGTGTCCAAAAAAATTAAAGGAAAGGCTCTCGTGTTGAGCAGTTTCTTCATAAGTGCCATTAAAGGACGAGCATCTTCGACTTATAGCCGAATTTGGACCGGATGTCCTATTAAAATAATCGCTATTTTTCAATATTCAATGGTTAAGTTTTGCTGTGCCATTATTTTTGGTTATATAGTTGGATTGTTTGAGTTTGATACATGATTAATAAGCTAAATTAATTGGTTAGATACTAACTCGAACCAAAAAGATCGAATTTACTGAATTCTCGTAGTTTAGAGGATCACAGTTCACAGCATCCGCACTTCTGAAAATATAATTATTCATTAATTGCAAGTTATAATTCTGTGGTGGAGGGACAGGTTTGCTATTTGGCTAAGTGCGGTCATTACGCCGCATAAAGGCCGCGATGGTAAGTTTGTTATATAATTTACAAATATTAGTTTTTTTTAAATGGATTTTTTCCGAATTTAAACTTCGTTACATTACAGAAAACTTTGAATTTATTTTCTTAAAATATCAAGATCACCTACTCGTATATAAGTTAAGAGGTCTAAATTAAACGATTGCTCTCAACCATGGCTACCTGTTTTACGCCGCAAGCAATGTTTTATTTTGTCGAAGAGTGCAGAACTCAGAAATTGAGAATAAATCCCTCTTGCAGTTAAAAATAAAGGAAAAAGTAAAAAAATTCATGCCAACAATACTTGATGCTGATAATAGGTACTTATTCCTGTGCATGTTGCACTCAATTTGGTGCGGTATGATTTGGTGATTGAAATGTAAATATATACCTTGTGTATGCGTAATTGTATGAAACAATAACAGGTAGTAAATATCGTCGGATTATAAAGTTATACACTATTATATTTTCCTTGTACAGGTACCGGGATGGTTCTTGAGCGCTCGACGAAAAAGTGGGGGAATGTTTGCGCATATGTAATAATGAGTGCAATATAACTTGTATATAAATATACAATAATTGATTTATTGGTGTTTGTTTTTACGATTGCTTTTTACTGCTGGTAAAATTAAAATTAATACCTCATACCGTCAAGCAGACCCAAAAATTGTGTTCTGCGCATCTAACGACCACCGCTCAAGAACCGTCCCGGTACCTATAACTTGCCTTGGGGGCAAGACAGACTCGTATGCCGTGATGGCAAACGGCACGACAGTCAATTATGCCGTCATGCTCCCTCTCTGTCGCCGCTCTTCACTCCTGACTTCCTTCACTTTTACTGTTAATGCTCAGCTCCTAAACTCGATAGGTCCTTGTTTAATACTCGTAAACTTTTCTCGTGAACCAACCTATCTAATAGTAAAAACCGCAACAAAGTTCATTCAGTAGTTCACGGGGCGGGGGACTTTATTTTATAATATGAAATGAAGTCATGATTGATATATTAATTAGAGTCGAGCTCATACATTTCCGATTTGTCAAAATCACCATAGGAATAATGAAGTAGTAAAATGAATTACAATAGCAAATACACTTTTAGTTAAACCACGACTAAAAGAACACAAAGGCTCGTTTAATATAAACTGTACGATGATCCATATTCATTATTATCCCAGATTGGTTGTAGAATAGAAAAGTTATATGCTGTGGTTACCACCATGGACCCAATGTTGTCTAAGATATTGATTAAAGTACGGGTCTGGGTAACTAACTAGAAAGTATAAAATTATGAGCAAAAATGGATGAGGCAGATTTCATACTTAATTGAACTAATATTGTAATCATTGGCTAATTGAGGAAGACTTTGTCAACCCGTGAAGAATAAAAAAAAAAAAAAGTAATATTGATAAAATAATAATAACGTTCTACATGACATCCCAGTATGAGGCTTTCTATAGATTTATTAAATAAGTACATACTACAAGAATCTAATTGAAAATAAGATATCATCGGCTATATGAAGAAATCTTTCCTTCCGATTGGTATCCTCTGAGGCACACATAATCAAAGGCAGAATTTTTGTTTGATAGCCATCTCCAACGCCCAATTTTCTCAAAATCTAGTCAAAGTTAATCAGTGATTAGTTAAATGACAACTGTCAAAATCACAAATGATCAAAAGTTCATCCACGATTAGTAAACAAAACAATTGTCAAATACATGAAAGTGTAAGGTCTTAACAGTTTAACAGTAAATAACTAATATTTGGTTAACTTTGAATAGACTTTCAGAAATTGGGTTATCAAAAGTATCGCTTTAAAAAATCAGTTGGTAGATTTTGCTTTTATGCCTCACGGAATCTTGTTGTATTTCGCTACGGCGTCAGGGTATCTACCTCAGTGGGAGACAAGTTTTCCTCCTTTAGCCGATGGTATTTGTTCAGCCAGCTCTATTAATCTAGCTTGGTTTTTGTTTTCATATTAATAAAGAACAGTTCATGAGCTTATATCTTCGTAACTTCATGTTCTAAATGGTCCGGTTAGTCTCTTGAGTATCGTAGGATTGGTATTCTTTATTACTGCCCGTTACACCCCTCCCTTCTCCCGCGACATCCCCGCGCCGTCACCCCTTCGGCAGTAAACAACTCTTTGGCACAAGTCCGAGTACGTAATTGAGGAAATATCGCCGGGTGTTAAGAAGTTTTGCGAAGGATGTATTGTAAACGTTTTGATTTTATTTCCTGTTTTTTGTAATTAGGTTATGTTATTCTACTTTTCTTTATATTGCAAAGGATGGTTAAACGACTTTGGATTTAATTTGGCACTATCATGGATTGCAAACTCGGGGTGAAGGATGGGAATAGTTATATAATGAGGTTATAAAAAATGTTTAAAGTAACCAGGGTTAAAGAGGTAAAGTCTCATTGCTATTGGTGAAAACAGACGGAAAAACAAGCGCAGATAAGTATATTTTGAAGAGTTAGTTAATTGAATCATCAATTAAATTGCTATTGAGTCATAAAAGTCAACCGGTAATTTGTTAAGATAATCTAAAAGAACTCCATTCAATAAAAAGGAAATGGCGAGCAAACTAAGTGAATTCCAATACAAAAACGATTAATACTCGAAACAATGAACAGGATTGCAATGCTCATTTATTATTCCCCGAGACAAACGCCCCTGTAAATACTCGACTAGTAAATAAACAAACAAAGAGACAACGCGAACGAACCACCCTGTTACTCCCTCGTTCACAATCTTCTTGCAAAAACGTCTCGAACAAATTCTCTTTTCAAATATTAAAATTTAATCGCAGGGTTGTCGCGAGTCAAATTAGGCTCTTTCTTATTGTGTCAAAGAATTTAAATAGAACAGATAGGCTAAACAAAAAAATACCAGTTTTATTTAAACTATGTGGGAAGTTGGGGACCAATTTAAAGTATCCGGCTCGAAGGACCAATTTTTTTTGGTTGGTCTCAAAGAAATTCCCAGATTATCTGGGACCCCAGCACTTTGGTTCAAAGAAAGATAAGTGAACTGTAGCTATTCATTAATTTGGCTGAAGTCGTTTTAAGAATGCACACTTAGATACTTGTTATGATCAATCCGGTGTCTATTGGAGCTACAATCATTGCAGGCAAGCGAAGCGGCGGGCTGTGTTGTCTTGTACAGTGTACAGCTATCGAGGCAATGTTAACTGTATCGCGATTGGCAGTAAAGAAAAAGTTCACATTCCCTAACGACTTTCAGAGTTCCTCGGGTCAAATACAAATGAAGGTTTAATAATATTAAAAGTGTTCAGTTTGTTCCATATTTTCGAAAGACTTTTAAAGTTATGTCACATCTGAAAATTACATAATCTTCGTAACCATCGGCAAGCAGTGATACCGACAACAGTGTAATTGCAGAAGCGACGAAACAACGAATATTAATTTTGTAGCGAACCCAGCGGGCGGAGAAATGCTGAATGATTTACAAGATGAACAATTTAAGAAAGAAAACGCCGATTTAATATCGCAATCACTTTTTAGAGATATGAGTGTCGTTGGAAAACAATTTGTTTCATTGTTTAAATATGCAATTCCCTTATGATTTGGATGACGACGGAAGAATCCGAAGAAGGTAGGTACAATAAGTAGTCAATGTGACTGGCAGGTCAATGGACAACATTTCATTTTTTTAATCACCCATTTTTATTACTTTAATTAAAAATATATTAAAAAATAAGTTACACGTATTTTTCTATTTTATTTTTGGTTGAGTTTTTATATTTTTAATTTAATTATGAATTTTTATAAATTCTGAGGACTTATAAACTAAAAACCATAGCTAGGACTAAAATTAAGAAATATAAACTGTCACTCAAAGAAAGTGACAGATAGTGTCAGTCAAGCCACAGAGTATACGTTATAGAAATGCAAAGAGTATAATATACCGTGTTCCAAATAGGTGTTGCCGTAGCCGGAACTCAAATCGCCTACAACATTATTCATAATGTATATAATAATACTAGCTTTTGTCCGCGGTTTCACTCGTAAATATATTTCCTGTGATAGCCCAGTCGAAACTAGCAAAACTTCCAAAAAAATATTATATAAAAGAAGTATTTTTATAATTATATTTAAAGAATAATTATTAAATTAGCTTTAAATGGAATAAAAATGGGTAAAATTAATAGAGGGCAACACCTGAGTTCAATAACTAACAACTCTGCCAACAGACATTAGTATTTTTAAATTAGAGGGTTAGCACAGATTAGGGCACCTATTAATCCTTAATTTTCAATATTTCAGTATTTTTAAAATAACTCGAAAATTAAAGGATATAAAAAATAAAAAAATGAAAAATAAGCTTTCTAGCATGTAATCTCCAAACGGTTTTCGAATTTTGGTACCTTACGAAAAATGAAATGTTGTCCATTATTGTTTTTTGCGTGATCATATCCAAGGAGCCAACAGTCCCAGGTTCAAATCTTACGTCTTCAGAAACAGGTAAACCACATTGATAGGTAGGTATACCCATTACGTAGCAATCCTTATTATAGTCTATGGTTTATCCTAAATGAAGCTAAAACAATACCTATGTAATATAAGGCTGTATTTACCATTCATTGAACAACGCTTTTTCACTTGAAATCGTGTTACACAACTCACATTTTTTTACAGTTTTCCTCCTAATTTAAAGGCTTTGATGGCTACTTAGTATGAATGTGTGTTACAAAGCGTACACAAGCTTTACCTTGGTCGTGTGCGTGACCCCGAGTTACTCTACGATCGATACAGCGTCTGCACTTCGAGTTTTTGTACGCCCTCTCAGCGACCGGGATAAAACTGGATTTTTTTACAGTATAGGTACAACTTGTAGATACTCAAATTATCTCGGGAAGGTTTTTAGTTATCTTAGACACCTACTTACTTTTGATCCCAAATGAAAATCGTTAAATTGTTTCTTTAGTATTCTGTAGTTTCCACGATGAAACCTTGTGTTGTACAATAACCTATAAATAGATAAGGGTAGATATGTACTTACTAAGCCGGCTTGTGAACTTCTTCTAAAAATCAGATAATTACGTCTGTTAAGTAGGCCATACATTGGTCCGGCATCGCACCGAAAATTTCCCATTCCGGCCACCGGATGATCTAGGCGGACCGTTCGTTACAAGAATTAGACGAGTCTGTGGCCGACCACCGATGCGCCGGGGATTGGACGAATGTATGGCCACCTTTACAGAAGTGACGCATCTAGGTCCATTGCGTGCAGCACAGGCTTAATTGCCATCTGTTCTGTTCAATATGGACAATTCCTGGTGTCTCTGGCCACACCGCAAGGTGTAAAGGCCGTGAAAATATGTGTGTGTGTATGTAACTACTTATTATATCAATAATTGAGTGAGTGATGGGAACTACGACGTTAATGCACAATCTCTTATACTTTGCGACGTGGCTTGAAGCGCTGTAATGTGTCCTATTTATTAGAAAAAAATATTATTAGAGAGAAGGCTCTACTTGCACTCATGCCTTTTATATAAATTAGGCAGGTGTTTTATCGAGTTGTTCACCATTTCATCATTATGGCCGTGAAGTTACCTATTTGTCTACTTACACTAATTTGTTTATGTTAAATGCTTCCCAATTAAAACTGTCTAACCAATTCGATTTCAAAACCCTAACTTAAATGTTTCTTTGTTTACGACGACTTAACAATGAAGTGAAAACTTAAATTATAATACTTAAGTTAATTGTTTTAATTAGTTAACTTTTGACCGTTCCAAAGTTATAATAGACTATTATGGTTTTGAACTTAGCTTTAATTTTAAAATAAAGTTTTAACTTTAATTTTAATAATGTAAAGACACACAATTTAGATAGATAGATATTTTAATATAGACAGTATTAAAATTATCTTAAATAGGTACTAAATTAAAAAAATAAAATAACAATAACAAGCTATCTATACTGGGAGAGTACCCGACTGGCTAAATTGCCTCATTGGGTGGCAATGCTTATTCTTTGACCGAAGTAAGAGCCAGCCCGTTGGTCATGTGAAAAGTATGATCTTGTAAAATATGTAGATATACCTTTAATAACTATGTAGGTATTAACCTTCATTCAAAGATTTTCAAAATAATTACAAATTTTGTTGCAAAGAAAGTGGTACATTTTAACATCCACACCTAAGTTACTTTGTCAGAAGCCAGTAATGACTATGTATCTAACATATTTACCCACCTCCGAGACCTAGAAGGGGGTGTATAAACAACCCACTTTCCATCCCGACTTACATAATCCGTAGTGTTGCAATAAAAAAAACCTAGTATAGTTTCATGATTGGTGGAAATTGTCGCGATGGGCGTGGTTTAAGGCTTTGTCGCCAATGGGCGTGTCGCGAAAGGGACAACTCGCTCTGTCACTGTGTTCACTCGCTTTTAAATTTCAACTTAGAATGAGTGCCTTGTGGGTGGTAGGAGGGCGCCTGAAACCTCTTACTCTCGGCCTGAAGGCTTTTTCTTCAGAGTACGTGCCTTTTTGTACTCGTTGACTTTGTATTTTCTTTGTACTCTAATGGGAAAATGTATAAAGAGAATGGCTGTGTGATGAACTAACATTTGGTAGGATTTATAATAGGCGAATCGTGTAAACTATGTTTTATGTTATGTTCAATATAATCACAGGCGCCAACAGTTTTATAAGAAAATCCCAATTGAACAATGTAATATTTTCGAGATGAAACAATGAGCATATATATAATAAAGCTAAAAACGCTCTAAGAACTAACAAACCATCAGTCGGATTTGAAAAAATATTTTTGCATTTGATAGCCCAATTCTTGAGGAATTATATAGCTACATAACATCAAGCTACGACCTAAAGGGGTGGACCAGTAACAATTAACGCGGGTGCAACCACAATGCACAGCTATAGTCACTTATATTATAAAACCAAGTCCCTCGCCGCCTCAGTCTGTCTGTGTAAAAATGTGTCTGTGTCAGTCAGTGTGTCTCAAGCTAAAATTACTGAACGAATTTCGTTCCTGTTTTCACTTTGATTCACCGAGAAGGTTTTTTAGTATTAAACATGAACCTATCATGTTTAGGAGCTGAGCAGTAACAGTATAAGTTAATCACGTGTGACCTGTCTAATTCGTCAGATATATAACAAAATAATGTAGGAATTAATTGTGTCTTGAATTCTAATAGTCTCTGATCCTATGGCCATCTGCGGCTATCGTTATGCCATTTTTAAGTAAACGTCATGATTATTAGATTATTTATGCAAAATGAATGAGTATAAAGTCTAAGTGAGTGCGCCATATTGTATTCTTATTTTGCAAGTAAAAGTATAGACACAAATTTCACCATTCATCTGCCTGCTCTTGGCCTGAGTGGGCTGTTCGGTGCCTACTCAGCCAATATACAGGATGGTGAAACGTAGATTTGGTAATAATTACAAAATAGTAATTATTATAATACTTAAACCAAATGCTAGATGAGATTTTAAGATATAGGTACATACCTAATTTCTTCTAATATATACATTTTGAATGAAATATGATAACATTGTTAGATATCAGTGGACAGATTAGACGTCAAAATAAAATTGCAAATTAAATTGCGTAGTAGTTTTTGAGTTAATCCAGAAAAAGTCGTTATTTTTTGGTTTGGAAAATATTTTTAACAGTCCAAATTGTGAAAATCAAAAACAAACCATATAGGTAGTGATATTTGTGTGCATTTTTAATAACACCTAATATAAAATTGAAGTATCCGTCTGTGATTTCAGTAAAAGTTCTGTATGACAGTTACAAAATTTCAGACCTTGTTCTGCTGGACAATCCAGAATAGGCTTCAAAACGGCTGAATTAATTTTGATGAATATTTCAAACAATCATAGATATACCCATCATATTATTACAGTCGCATCTACTTAGTTCTAAATTAATTTAAGTCAGGGCATGTAGCTAGTATAAGTAATAAAACTCCACGCTGTATTTATATGAAGAGCATAGATAGATATTTTTACCTTAACATTATGTAAGCAGAAAATGAAGCTGTATTCCTTTTTACGGAGGTAAAAGCGCCCATTCATGCTTTATACCGTCGGAGGCGATACATTTATTAAATAAAATGTATACAGGGTTAGAGTGAATGCCGTCTGAGTGCTCGCCGGGTTTCCTTTAGTTCTCTTTATTATCTTGGTAATGCAGGTAACTCTCAATTAGCCAAACTTCAAACATTGATAATACACATTTTCAGTATCAGCAAGGGTCCTTTTTAACTTGATTTATATAAGTAAAATGTTGCTTTATCTGTGTGTAAATTTAAGTATAAGTACATACCTATCTACCTCTACTTTTTTTAAAGTATACCGACTTCAAACTTTGTTCACTAAAACGCAAGAAATAATTAAATATTTCATTTCGCCGTTGAATTTGAAATCGGTTGGTGCCAAATTAGACTACAAAATTAAAATTGATTCTAAAGAAGATCTGTTCAATCTTACCTAGGTATGCTATTAGTGAAATTTAAAGCTAGGTAGTTTTTTAATTTGGCACAAACCGTCTTCAAATTAAACAGCGAAATGAAATATTTAATTATTTATTGCTTTTCAGTGAACAATGTTAGAAGTTGGTATACTTTTTTAAAAAGTTAATTTATTTTTCCCTTTTAAGTGTTTTTTATTACAAAAATAAATTATCGAAATCGGCATACCTACATTTCATCGAGTTATTTCAAAAATCGCCTTAAAAATAAGTTTTTTCAAAATTTATGAAAAACTACTTAACCAATTTTCACCAAAACAAAAATAGGACAAATCTTGAAGTAGGTATATCATTTCAAATATAATAATAATTCCTAATCGGTTTATAAATGACGGAGTTTTGAGGTAACAAACATTAAAAAAAACACAACCGAATTGGGAACCTCCTCCTCTTTTTGACGTCGGTTAATAAAATTAAAGTGTTTGTATGTGATTTTAAAATTAATATAGGTAATTAGGATATGCTATTTACACGATAATTATCTACTGAATTATAAATGACGGCTTATATCTTGCTAAAGTTACTGTTTTGTATGACAAAGGCTTTGATTAATAAGGATATATTTTATTTGTATCAGTCATGACATGACGTTATACTTTATAATATGAATAAGAACACGTAAACCATTAAATTATTTTTAATTTATCACAAAAACGCCTATTGAAGGCCAGAGCACCATAAACTGAGAAGTAAATTCGTCATGGGCATAACACGAAAGACAATGGCTGGTAATGACTGCGTTGCGAAGGCAATTGTCAGGCGTTGGCGATAGGATTTCATGGATTTTGTTGGGTACGGAACCCTATATCATTAGGCAAATTTGGCATGACAAATTTTATTGAAGATGTACGTACAATAAATCTGTTATGATATAAACTTTGAATAGTACAGTACATGCATGTGGCGTACTGGCGACACATGGACGGTGGCAGATAATTTTTTTTAAAATAATTATAGATTATTTGCCACATACATAATAGGTAATAGTAGATATGTGGTAATAAAAATCCTGAAATAAAAGAGGTCCTCTATACAAATTAGTTGGAGTAGCTTTTATTTTATTTTATTATATTATTTTATTTAAATATACCTCAAGATAACTGGCCACTCATTAGGTATATCCTCATAAATATCATCAGCTTAAAGAGGGAGACTTTGTTTTCCGCTGGGTAGGTACCTTGGGACCGATATTACGGTTTCAGGAGCTGTAAAGCAACTCGTGAAGAAGAAAAAAGCTCCCTTTCTCTCCCAGATTCCTTGAGGTATTTTAAGATCTCAAAAGAAAAGCTCATTATATGAGTATCCAGTATATTACCGACATTTACATACATTATTTACATTTTACATTTGGCTGGTGCATAACCAATAACATATAGGATATAACTTTTATTTCTTATTTTTTACCTTCATTCATGAACTTAAACCAAGTGAATGTAGAGTCACATTCATGCTATCCTATAAAAAGATCACCCCTTGATGTATTTTTATATTAAAATCATCAAACTTAACCCACTCAATTTATATAGACGTCTCATTATATTTAGACAATTACAATCCCTTCATATAAAGCTTTGAACTTTACAACAGTTTCTCACGGCGATTAACTCCTCAACGCAAGTAAAAGGCGTCATCATTTCCATCTCATAAATAACAGGAACCTATTGGCGAATGAGGGTTCCACATTGGACGTATGAATGTCGAATCTCAAGTTGCAATCTGCTTGTGTCGCAACCACTACAATTATACACCATTGAATCGGTGCGCGTCGGACAGAACGATATGGTACAGCTATAATGGAGTCATTTATACTGAAAATTAATATTTACATCAAAATATTGCATCACTTGAGAACGGCTAGACCGATTTGGCTGATTTTTTAGAGAAAGAAAAATTAAAAATGTTGCCTGGAAGAAGGGAAAATTCGGGAATAGGGAATGAAAGTTAATCTGAGAAACTAGTTTATAATAACAATTGACATAGAGTCACTTATTTACCTGCTGGCCATAGACCCCTGTGACATTTAGATAGTGTTCCATATAAATCGGAGCAGGTGGGAAGTCTGTCACTGCAACTAATGAGACGAGACTAGAGATGTCACACTGAAAATCTATTAGATATGTTTGAGCAAAATTGCGGATGCAGTCTTTATGTGCCCTCTTATGGATGGGTTTCATATTGCCTCCAGTTTCAAATCCAATAAAATAAAATATATCTTCTTCTTAGACGTGGTGCTCTTGACAGAGCAGTCGTGGTCAATCATGGCAGTCCACAGCGCGACGCACCTTGTATACCTAGACTCGCCATGGTTAACTTTCTTGGGCCCTCCGGCCGTTTTCGCAACTGCTATTCAGTGCAGTGGTTTCCCCTTGCCTTCTGCACCAGATATTTTGAGACTATTTAGGTCTTCAGCCTAGCTAGGTGTATGGTTATACCGCCATTGCTCGGTCGCCAGAGCCTCGTTTGTTGTCTAGCAGAGGGTACCAAGCGTGCAGGTGAGGATGACATTTGGGATCGGATAGATCTTATTTCGTTCTCCCCCTTACCCCCTAATAAAATATATACCTATTTTCTAATTTTACCTGATCATATCTGAGTCAATTAACTTTGTGGATATGTTATAAGCAAATCTGCTATGGTAACAAATTTGTTATTTATTATTAACAGCTCAGTTTACCATCATTATAGAACGCACCACCGTTTGTACACCCACGTACAAATAAGATTGAGACGTTATTCGGCAAGTACAACCGAATGTATCCCAACATTCACAAACAATCATCTCGGTGAGTCAGAGCCGTGCGAATAATCTACACTGGAGACGCCAAATGTACCATTCATTAGAATTGATCTTGATTTGTTTGTTTTATAACATGAATTATTCATTGTATCGAACATTTAGGTGCACTCAAACGAAAAATAAATAAAATAAAAGTGGTGCGGTACTTACTTATCAAATTGAAAGGATTATATATTTACTTAGAAGTTTGTTAAACCACATTATGGTATTGTGATCAGAACTTCACATTCAGCTAAAGTTTTGCAACTAACAACCAGTGGTGTGATTGCAATTCGGTCGCTGTATCAACCGGTCGCATTTGATTACAATGTGAACTTTATTTTCTAATTACTATTCTTCATCAAGCAATTAAATTTTAATCTAACAAAATAAATTATTAAAACGGCTTCTCCGATATCCGAACAAAGGCTTAGTAACCTTTCCCGAGAAGTTGGTTCTTAAAAATAATTAAGACACCTTAAAGAGTTGTAAAAATCGGGAAAAACTCCCCGAGGATCAGAATGAAGATGCCGTCAAGGACGTAATTCATGATGAAAAAGTTAATTTCAGGGGTTGAAAAGGTCATTTGCATATTTTTGTGCACAACATTTAATTATTTGCCGCTGTGTAACGGCTTACTCTTTCTTGTGAACCCCCGATAATGGTCCGCCGGGGATCGTAGAGACTAGGTAACCCTTTCGTTGAAATTAATTTTTCTTTGCCAATTAGTATAACTCCTGTAGCGGGAAATATCTCCTGTGTTTTTGTATTGATTAAGTTTTGTTTCCGGCGCCCGACAACGTTCGAATGTTATGTTCTGGAATATAATATTAGTCTAACTAACGGGGAGATCTCTTGTATGAAGACCCCGACAATAATTCGCCCGTCGTTGATACTTTGCAGTTCGATAAAGTTATGTATAAAGATATGTAGATTACGAATGTCGAAGAATCCAAAACTTTTTTTTTTCGGAAGAGGGTTATTTTCATCCCTAAAGTTTTAAATTGCCTATATCTCCCGATAGAGAAGTCCTACGGCCAAAAATCCTTCCCAACATATCATTGTCTGTTATTGAAGTACAAGTATGTAAAGAAATCCCGGACTTTTTCCTTTCAGGGGGCCCGCTATATACACAGAAAAAAATGTATGGCGTTGGTCGATGATACTTTGCACTTCGATAAAGTCGAGTATGTAGATTACGAATGTCGAAGAATCCAAAACTTTTTTTTTCGGAAGCTGGTTATTTTCATCCTTAAAGTTTTCAATTGCCTATATCTCCTGATGGAGAAGTCCTACGTCCAAAGTTTCTTCCCTACATATCATTGTCTGTTATTGAAGTACAAGCATGTAAAGAAATCCCGAACTTTTTCCTTTCAGGGGGCCCGATATACATAAAGAAAAAGTTTGTATGGAGTTGGACCACATACTTGTCACAGATGATTTAAATTAGATTTGATAGATCTCAACATAAGTATCATTTTTTATTATGGAGTCAAAAAAAATCATCCAGTAAAAAAAAAGTTACACGTATTTAAAAGGGAGTAATTTTTTTTTAAATTGCTAAGGTATAAAATTACAGTAACTGCGGTAGAATCTTTGACAGTACCTATGTATTCTATTACAAACGTTGAATAACATTGTCATAAAACCAAATATTTTTAAAATCCGTCTCAGGGTTCTCGAAATAGACATTTCTATTTTTCACCTTTTCATTGATAATATTTCAAATGAACTAGTTTACTATTTTTAATGTTTGAAAATATAAATTATGGCAAAATAAAACAAATTGTTCAGGAGAAATTGAGATATTTCAGAAAATTACAAAATTTTAAAAATGTGCTTTGATTAAATTAATTTAATTTTAATATGTTTTGAATATATTTAATTTAACTTTGAACTTAATTTTGAGCACAATGAAATGTATTGTGTTTTTTTGTGTCAAATCTGATTTAAAACTAGATTTACTAGAAATGTGGTGCAAGCCGCCCTAAATAACTTTCTTTCTAAACCAATCTTTGTTTCAAGAGAAAGAGAACTGGAAACGTGGCATTTTCATAATCCGTCCCAGGGTTCTTAATATTCAGTTCTTGATATTTTCGTTAATATTTCAAATGGATAAGTTTACATCTTTTTATAATTGAAAATATAAATTAGGGCAAAATAAAACAAAGTGTTGAAGAAAAATTAAGATATATCAGAAAACGACGAAGACTTTAAAAATGTGCTTTGAGTAAATAAATTTAATTTTCAATTGTTTTCAAGATATTTTGAAGATATCCGCAATTTCAATTGCTAACTTTGAACTTAATTTTTCGCGGCATTAAATGTATTGTATTTTTTTTGTATTACATCTATCTGATCTAAAACTAGATTGCAAGCCGACCTAAATAACTTTCTTTCTAAAATAATCTAAGTATTGTTTAGATCAACACATGACAAGTGGAAATCCCATCGTTTGCAAAAATTATTATTTTCAGTTAAGTACTTAGATTTTGAACATTGGAATTATTGAGACTATTTTTACTCCATTCAGTTAACACTCGTGTGAATATATGTAGTATCAAGTAATACACTCGGAATACCTGGTGTAAAATATTACAGCAAGACAATGTTATACACAATTTACTATAAAATAACTTATTAAATTTTATGATACCTACCTTATTTTCGGGTCTCCTACATTTTCTCTATAATGTTTTGATATAATTTTAGAATTTATAAGTACATAAGATATAAAATTACGTTCTATAATTATTCATTTGCTATAATTTTTTTTAAACCTAAAATCGATTTCTGTAATTTTCAAAATCACTATTATCAAAATATATAAAATTACATTCTTTAATTATTTATTTGCTATAATTTTTCTTTTGTCGAAAATCGATATCCGTAATTTTCAAAATCACTATTATCAAAATATCAATGATCTAATAATTAATTTTATTTAATTATAATATATATTTACATAAATTAATTTTTGCACATAATCATATATATATATAATTAATTTGCTATAATTTTCGTTTTATCTAAAATTGTTTTCTTTAATTTTGAAGATATCTAAATTATCAAACTTAAATAATCTAATGATTAGTTTGCTATATTTTTTTCCTATTTATTTGCGAGTATAAAAGTGTTTAGTTTCTGCCGCTTAACCGTCCGCTACCGCGGCACGCTCGCTTCGCTCGCTCGGCTCGCGGTCTGTTTTAGCACTATACGAACCACGCTCGTCGCTGCGCTCCTAGCTAACCTATTTCTATTTACAAATTAGGGGAATAGGAATCGAAAATTACTGCTACAGGTTAAGATTAACAAAAACTACTGTAAATTTTAATAGTAGTACTTATTTAAATTGATTTAATTATAGAAAATTATTTTTTATGCTTATGTATTTGTAAATGTAAATAGAATGAAGTTATACTTTTAAAATATAGTGAGTACAATTATTTTAATAATCCATTAGAGCAACTGATAGTATATATAGATATAGATAGTATAGATTAATAATTTTTTAGAAAATGAATTTATATATTTAGAAAATTATAATAACTGCATAATAATAAAATAGAAAAGTAGCCTTAGTGCAATTGCAACTACAGATTATAGAAATTATAAGACTTGAATTTATATATTTTCAAAATTATAGTAACAGCAATTATAGAAAAGTAGCAATTAGTGCAATTGAAAATAGGCATTATAAAAATTATAGGACTTAAAATTATAGATTTTGAAAATTATAGGAACTGCAATTATAGAAAACAATGCATTATAGGAATTAATATTATAGATTTAAAAAATTATATCAAACACATTTATAGATTTTTAAAATTACGGAATCTAAATTTATAGAAAA
This sequence comes from Nemapogon koenigi, assembly GCA_963924495.1. Taxonomy (NCBI): domain Eukaryota; kingdom Metazoa; phylum Arthropoda; class Insecta; order Lepidoptera; family Tineidae; genus Nemapogon; species Nemapogon koenigi. Next base: position 7,636,031 of record OZ004644.1, on the reverse strand, counting down.
TGAATATTTATAGCAACTAAAGTTATAGCTTCTGAAATTATATATTTTAGAGAATTTGAGAGGATACCCTTTTTCTTCATTAGTAATTGAGGTATGGCCAGGCGTCCTTCACTGTTTGGGTAAATATTTTTTTGTGTTGGCTGTACAGTTTAGAACGGTCTGCTACAAGATTCGTATAGGACAAAAATCATAAAGTAGCTCCTCAGTTGGGTAGTTTTTCAGAAATTTAGTAATTTACCTCTGTTTACTGTAAATTGTATATATTAGAGTAAAGCTTTAGCAATGGTTGTTATTGACACGAAGTTGTTGAAGTTAATTCATTTGGCACCAACCGTCACACAAATTAACACAATAAATTTCATGGCGCGCAAAATTAAGTTCAAAGTTAGCAATTGAAATTGCGGATATCTTCAAAAAATCTTGAAAACAATTGAAAATTACATTTATTTACTCAAAGCACATTTTTAAAGACTTCGTCGTTTTCTGATATATCTTAATTTTTCTTCAACACTTTGTTTTATTTTGCCCTAATTTATATTTTCAATTATAAAAAGATGTAAACTTATCCATTTGAAATATTAACGAAAATATCAAGAACTGAATATTAAGAACCCTGGGACGGATTATGAAAATGCCACGTTTCCAGTTCTCTTTCTCTTGAAACAAAGATTGGTTTAGAAAGAAAGTTATTTAATGCGGCTTGCACCACATTTCTAGTAAATCTAGTTTTAAATCAGATTTGACACAAAAAAACACAATACATTTCATTGTGCTCAAAATTAAGTTCAAAGTTAAATTAAATATATTCAAAACATATGAAAATTAAATTAATTTAATCAAAGCACATTTTTAAAATTTTGTAATTTTCTGAAATATCTCAATTTCTCCTGAACAATTTGTTTTATTTTGCCATCATTTATATTTTCAAACATTAAAAATAGTAAACTAGTCCATTTGAAATATTATCAATGAAAAGGTGAAAAATAGAAATGTCTATTTCGAGAACCCTGAGACGGATTTTAAAAATATTTGGTTTTATGACAATGTTATTCAACGTTTGTAATAGAATACATAGGTACTGTCAAAGATTCTACCGCAGTTACTGTAATTTTATACCTTAGCAATTTAAAAAAAAATTACTCCCTTTTAAATACGTGTAACTTTTTTTTACTGGATGATTTTTTTTGACTCCATAATGAAAAATGATACTTATGTTGAGATCTATCAAATCTAATTTAAATCATCTGTGACAAGTATGTGGTCCAACTCCATACAAACTTTTTCTTTATGTATATCGGGCCCCCTGAAAGGAAAAAGTTCGGGATTTCTTTACATGCTTGTACTTCAATAACAGACAATGATATGTAGGGAAGAAACTTTGGACGTAGGACTTCTCCATCAGGAGATATAGGCAATTGAAAACTTTAAGGATGAAAATAACCAGCTTCCGAAAAAAAAAAGTTTTGGATTCTTCGACATTCGTAATCTTATGTAGATTACGAATGTCGAAGAATCCAAAACTTTTTTTTTTCGGAAAAAGTGCAAAGTATCATCGACCAACGCCATACATTTTTTTCTGTGTATATAGCGGGCCCCCTGAAAGGAAAAAGTCCGGGATTTCTTTACATACTTGTACTTCAATAACAGACAATGATATGTTGGGAAGGATTTTTGGCCGTAGGACTTCTCTATCGGGAGATATAGGCAATTTAAAACTTTAGGGATGAAAATAACCCTCTTCCGAAAAAAAAAAGTTTTGGATTTTTCGACATTCGTAATCTACATACTCGACTTTATCGAACTGCAAAGTATCAACGACGGGCGAATTATTGTCGGGGTCAACTTCCCCGTTGATCGGGCTAATGTATCTAAACCGGGAGGTTGTTATTTTTTCCCTTTTCAATAATTTCCAGGCAGGACACGTGATATAGAAAGAGACTATGCTACGATAATATCGTTATAATAATAAAGTCTGCCTTATTTCTATACTAGCTTTCGGCCCCGGTTTCGCCCGTGGAAAATGTTTGAATGTGACATAAAATTTATCCCGAGGAATTTCCGGAAGGAAAAAGTTGCCTATGTCACTATTCGGATCTCCAACTATTTTTGGACAAAAAAAGAAGAATGTGAAAGAAGGATTAGGATTACCGAAAGCCATTGTCAAAAAGTCAAAAAATACATCAACCAAAGAAATCATGAAACATGTTTATTGAAAACTTATAAGCCTTATTTCAGACCTCCATCACGTCCTCAATATTTGGTATTCCGCTCAAGTAGTTTTTAACGAAGGGTTGAGTGCGATGTCGTACTACAGTGACTATAGCTTGTAACTTGTCAGATCATTTTATACCTTGCCTTAACATAGGTAGGCTTAAGATTTAGGATAGTGCCCGGCAGATAAAAACAGCTCTGAGGGACTAGCATGAGTATCTTTTGTCGTCATATCGTCATTTAATTTTAATGGAATAAGCAATTTTTAAGTCAAATTTCTTTAGGCAGGGTGGAGAAATATTTTTATAGATAATTTAGTATATTTAATTTTAAATTATAATAAACCTAAGAAGTTTTTTTATAAATTTTCTTTTTTTGTATACAGCCAGCCTGCTTCAATCAACCTCTCGTGAATGGATATGTATTGTAAAGCTAGCTAGCACTTCTTCTAAACAAACATTTCACTTATATTTAGAAGTGACAGCGACAAGTATGCCATCTGTCTGCCTATGTTTTTGGGCAATATTGGCTGAATATATACATTATTACCCGTATCATGGCCATGGCGGATCCTTTAGGCGAAAGAAGAAAAAGCGTCTCTATATGCATGAATATTGAGATTATTGTTGCACTTGCACTCATGTACTCTCTACAGTTAAATGCCAATGATATGTAACATCTAAAGAACCTTAAAAAATAATATCATCTAAACTCAAACAATTTTTTTTTACTTCCGGTTATGTATTTCCGTCCCCTTTCACGAAATTACTCCCTACATGCGGTTGTGACATGACACATAGCGAGAGATTAGATGTTACACATCAAACAAGTAATATGATGTTGCGTGCTGAATGGCATACGCAAAATAATTCAATGTTCACAAAAATATGGGTCAATTTAAACTTAATAGTGAAGAAATAGAGAATAATCTAAGTAAACATGAGCTAATAAATAATGAGTGTACCTTAATAGGAAAAGTCTCCCAGTCTATTAAGTAAACAAGCCGCACATTGTCCAGGTCCCTGAAGGAATGAATCACATGTTTTATTCAATCCCCAACTAAGTTTGTTCAGCTAAACATTCAGACCTGTTAAAGACAATTCACTAAATGTGATTGCTTACTAAGTAGTTTGCTAATCCTAACGAATCGAATTAAATGCGAAAGTCTGTTTGTTTGTTTGTTTGTTTGTTTGTTTGTTTGTTTGTTTGTCTGTCTGTATGACATTATTTCACGCAAAAACGGAGACCGACTTGTTTTTTTTTGTATTAAAGTGACATAGGCATATGCAAAATCCTTCGGGATACATTCTTATGTCAAATTAAAATAAAAACCATGGGCGTTGCCTTACGGAAAACCAGTGATATTATATGTAAGTGTTGTATGTTGTTGATAACTTACTAACCGCATGGATAATAGAGTAGTTAAGTTAATTGAATAAATAAAAAACTGTTTTAAATCAAGTCTTTGTGCATTTTGTTTATGCATCACCTGAGGCCGTCTGATTTGTAAGTTAGATATTGCGTAGGAAGACCAAGTCTTTTAGCCTTTCGCTGGGTACCCTGGCACCGATATCACGGTTTAGGGAGCTGCAAGAGAGAGAAGAGAGAATATATTGCGTAGGTCAAAATTATCTAGATTTTTATAAAATTATGAACAGTCAAAATACGTAAAATATCATTCACATCGCATCCTATTTGAGTGCACATATGAATATTCCCGGAAAATTCCGGTCCGTCTGAGTAAACTTGCGTCCTTATTAATTAAAATGGGATTGTTAACTTGTTGTGAAATGTTTACGGGTGAGCGGAGCTTGTAGTTAGTACTCAAACTGAAACGAGCTGAAACGCATTCCCAACTTTTGCTACTATGTAATTTTGACAGAATATCGATATAAACTTACGTATGTAACTACGTTCAATATAATATACTTGTATAGAAATGGCAATACATACAACAATCCAACGACTGTGAGTAAAAGGATTACCTACTCCTCAACGCATGTCGCTGGAAAGTTGTATATATGCCAAACTATTAAATATTTCAATATTGTTAGACAGTAACGATGCGAAATCTATCGACGCGATGTGCCACCACACTGGTGATGTAGGTACCCTTCAGGCTTCGGCTTCGCCTGTGATAATTGTGTTAACAACTATATTTTTCTCTTGACACAATTTTTAACTGATTTTGGGTTGTAAAGTAGATTTACGATAAGTTTTATGTAATTTCGAAAAATTATTGCATAATATAGGCAATCACTAGACAGGCGTGAAGGTCCAAGACATGTAGGTATCTCTACAGTGCCGCAATTTACCCTTAGTATGAATTATCTTGCATTTATTATAGTTCTGCAACTGAACAGATATTTATGCTTAAGAAAAGGATAATTCCATCTGACCATTATTTTAATATTGATACTTTAGAATAGGCGTAAGAAATTCATCTATCTATCATCACATCTTTATTTTTTTTTGTTTTTATTCTTCACCTGTAGCCTTACAGCTCCCGGGAACCGTTGTTGGCCCCAGGGTACCCAGTGGAAGACAGTCATCCTCATTTAGCCGATGTTATTTGTGAAGCTATACCTAACGAGTGGCCAGCCATATATATAGATGGAAAAGCCACTTTATACGGTTTGTCGGATAATGTACATAGATTTTTTATTATAAAAAACCCATTGGTACATTATCACATCTTTTATGCCATTTGCTACGATATTGACATACATACCTCTTTCGCTTCTTTTATATTCATCATACTTTTCATACATGCTCGGTGATTGTGTGTACTTTAATATTGCCTTCTTTTATATGTTCAATAAATATACACCTTGGTCATCCTCTGCCAGCATTTCCTTTCATTTCTGCCGTATAAACGTTATTTGTCTATCTTTCATTCTTCCATAGTGTCCAAACCAGCGTAAACTAATTTTCTTCATTTTAGTTACAAAATCATCTTTCACTCCGCAAGAAATTGAATATAATGTTATCCTAAGTTTTATTTTGTCCCAGTCCTGAATAAATACTACATCAAACAGAAATTACAACCCGAGAGCTTCCTACCAAAAGCAATACGATAGCAAGGGTCAATCAATCAGCAATGTTTATAAACTGTCCTCGCTTCAGGCGTATTTTACATGTATTTCCTGATGCATTAAAGGGTTTGATCCTTTACTTTATTTTAAGCCTCAATCTGTTTTGATTATGGGCTAGGTCAAAATGTCCATAATTCAACTGGGCTCAAAATTGATGCAAATCCAGGTCGACTAAATCAAACTAATATTTTTATTATTATGTTAATGTCGTATGTATCTAAAAAGCCTATACCTACAGCAAAAGTGCCCCATTAACAGGTGACGTAAATGTTTACTACGTCATTTTATTCAACCGTTATAGTCAAGTAGGTAGGTACTATAAATATAACGAGTACAGAGCTATATGATTCTATTAAAGGTATTTTTGTCGCCCTTATGCAACTAATTTGCGAAATAACGGTCTTTATGATAATAAAATATAATATAGTTTATGCAATATAATATAGTTATTTAAAATGGACTAAATGTTGTAATGCACGACTCTAGGACCAGCGTTGGACCCAAAGAGTGACGTCATGGAAGGGACTACTAGGGAAAAGAAATATAGGAAGACCCACAACGAGATGGGAAGACGACATAAAAAAATTGCTAGGTAAAACTGGATACACACGGCCAAAGATCGGGACAAATGGAAAACTTTGGAGGAGGCCTTCACCTATGAAGATGGGGTTCTTGCATAAACTATATTATATTTTATTATCATAATTCTAAACGAAACACTATATTTGGAATCTTCCAATTCCAATCTACATTAATCTTAGTCACTGTTGTATCACATTCACACTATGGCTATAAATTCATATATAATATTTTTTTCTTAATGAAAAACCGAAAACCATCTTTTATTATGTTATCTGCCCCCAACGTACCCAGGAAGACACAAATTACCTTAAGGCTGATCTGTCTATTGATCTATTGAGACTATCTAATTGATTGACCTGACCATCTCTAAAACGTATATTGAACGTACCCCTGCTGACCTTGTTCTGTGTTGTCACAACTCCATTTTGAGCATATTTTCTCTTTTCCTGTAAATTATTAGAGGAAACATAACGTAACCTAACCTAACATTTCCAGTTCGAAATTCAGTCTGCCTCGGCTCCTTTAAGACGTGTTTTTGGGTACATAACATCTGAGGGTACATAACGATAGATGGAATTTATCCTCATCTATACTAATATTATAAAGAGGAAAGATTTGTATTTTTGTAGGTTTGTTACGAATAAACTCAAAAACTACTGGACGGATTTTTGATCATTCTTTCACCATTGGAATGCTACATTATCCCTGAGTAAGGTACGAAGTCGTGAGAAACAGCTAGTCATAAATATTTGTATACTTGTATAGGCTAACTAAATACTGGTCAGTTCTGCTAAGGTTTTTAAGATAATATTTTATTCTTAGGTACCTCAATCTAGGTAGGTCACCGGCAAACACTATTCGAAAAATGTAGTAGGTACTCATTAAATGACGAACCGAAATCAAAAAAGATTCCGTTATATACCCACCTACGTAAACTTCAAGACATATAACCGCAAAAGATACTTTGTCTGTTTTAATTTTCTTTTCCCATGTCGCCGTAGAAGAAGTTGTGGTTTTCTGCGCGGCAGCCGACACTGAGCATAACTCACATCTCTCACACGCAATAACGTTTGTGCCAAAAATCTATGTCGCGAAAATGTTGGGGTTCATGAGAACACTAACACAAGACAGATACTGTTTAATTTTTTGTTATCAAATGTGTCAACATGTGCTATTAATGATTTAAAAAAATAGTAAGCCATTAGGCAAATAGTTATACAAACTGCCAAATGTCGTATCTAAGTATGTGGGTGTTTGATATAGGAATGTATATTCATTACGATGAGACTTTCAGGAAAATTTACAAACTTTAAAATATTACTCTTTGTTTTTTTTGGATTGTTTCATTGGATGTTTTTTTTTCGTCACGGTTGCCTTACAGCTCTCGAAACCGTGTTACGGTTCCAGGGTACCCAGCGGAAGACCAGGTCTCCCTCGTGTAGCCGATGGTATTTGTGAAGCTATACCTAACGAGTGGCTAATTCTGTTGAGGTATATTTAAATGGAAAAGCCTCTAAGTGTGGTTTGTCGGATTATGTTCATAAGTTTTTAATTAAATTGGTACATGGCCGGGATCCGGAATCGAATACGGGGTCTGCCTAGTTAATACCAAACGTCTTAACCACTCGGCCACCGACGCACCTTTGTTTCATCACGATATCTCAAAGGGTGTATAAATGGCTACATACAACAATCCAACGACTGTGAGTAAAAGAGAACCAACGCGTGACGCTGGAAAATCTATTAAATATTTTCAATAGCGCGATACAGGTTTCAATTTCAATATTGTGAGACAGTAAGGATGCAACATATATCGACGCGATATGCCGCCACAAGGAATTTAAACATTTCAGTCTTTTCACGCCCCCAAACTACACAACTGTCATGGTAGAGATAAAATTAAATATTTTATTTATCTATTTAGTGATACCGTGCAAGCTACTTTGGAATAACTTTTAAAAAATCGCTAAAAATTTTGATTAAAAACCGGTACCTATATGAAAATGTCAAATCGAAAGTTGTCACGCATCACAGGTCTCGTCTATACTCGCATTAAAGCCGACTTGTAATACTATTCCTTGGAGCTTCCAAAGTTATACGCTGGCAACTGAAAAAGAGGGCTCGGGCATAAGTAAGTGGCCCCTTGAGTCGCATACTCCACGAATGCATAATGAGAGTCGGTTTCTAGCCGTTCAAATCGTTCGTGAATATATACGATTGTTTCCTTCTCTTTTCACATATAAATTATATGACCCGACGCGATGGCCCATGAATATATGTATGAAAAGCAAATTGATATTACGGGCTCTCGTATGTTACAATTCGGCCTTTTATGCCAGTTTTTGGGGTTAAATTGGTTTTTTATGCCACCACCCCCGTAAATTGTGGCCACGGTGTGTAAATTACACAAGTAATGAATATTGTTTTGGGAGAATTATGGATCAGACATTGCGTTATTTGGCATTTACTAAGAAAATAGAATTGAACTAACCATCACAAATTTCGCGGATCCAGTGATAATTAATTTAGCATAATTATGTATCTATCTTCTTTTTGAAATAAAATACAATTGATTCCTAATGATTTCCAAATAAATAGTATTTATAGTATAATATAAAATAGTATATGGCAGCGAGACTCGCATTGGAATAAGAAGCATGAAAGTAAGATAAATGCAGTGGAAATGCGGTCTTTACATAGAATGTGCTATATAAAGCGTATTGACCGCATCCGAAAAGATGATGTTGTGACTAAAATTAATAAAAGTAGTTTACGCTGGTTTGGACACTTTTAAAGAATGAAAGATGAAACATTTACTAAAAAAGTTTATATGGCTGAAGTGAAAGGAAATGCTGGCAGAGGATGACCTAGGTGGACTTTTATTAAACATATAAAAAATGTAAAAAGAGTACACACAATCGCCGAGTATGTATGAAAAGTATGATGAATATAGAAGAAGCGAAAGAGGTATGTCAGGATCGTAAAAAATGACATTAGATTTTCTCTGCCTATCCCTCTTGGGATAAAAGGCGTGATGATATACGATAGATAGATAGATAAATATACCATCTGAGTGAGATAGACATAAATATTATTTTGAGGCTTCCTAATCGTTGTCTAGCTCAATTAATGCCTCAACGGTATTAGGAAGTAGGTATATATCATAAAACTTCGTACGATGTGATACCCATCCTTTGTTCTGACCTTGTTGTACTTAAGCTACTAACCCCTCGTCTTTCAATCAATATTTTTTTCAGCAGTTTCAGGGGAAAAACAAATTAATATTAAAACTCTTTTTGTAGATACACTTATCCCCAGTTTTAAGTCAAAGTTAATTAGGGATAACTTATTAAATATGGACATTGTTACCATACCACTGTTCGGATGTGATAGTGTATGTTAAAATAACAACATTGTAAAGCATTTAATTTCACGTACCTATTACTAATTTCAATAATATTTTCATTACTTTTTCCCCGGGTCGCCCATGACTAGCCCACAATGGTTGCAAATTATTTTACGCGCTTTTCCGTAATTATTACGTGATCTTGTATACCTCTGATTTATCAATGGTTTTAGACGTGACAGCTGATATTTAATAAAGTGCAGCGACGGGCTTATTATTGCCAAGTGTCAAAATGTTGACATTGCAGACTCTGTCATAATGAAAATTTATTACAGTCCTAGTTTCAGAATTCAAATTCATTCATTTCAGAACACAGTTTTTGGCCTGTATACACGACAGGTAGATTCCCAGAACACATTTTTCCTTCTCTAATACCTACGAGATCTAATTCAGCTGTATCTAACGGCGTAGAGGCCGGACATAAATTTGTCAGTAGTAGCTCTGCTATGTAATCCCGAGGCCCCGGCCTTTGACCAAGAGCCCACAAAACCGATAGTTTAAGAATATTCACGAGTATAAATTAAACAGCACTTGAACGTAGCGACTGCAGATTTCCCTAATGGTCCGCCGCGGCAGTATGTTTACTTAGACTTGTAATCTTGATACTTGTAAATTGTTCTGATATCACTGGTGAAAGAAAAGGAGTTTTAGTGGAACAATTTATGCAAACATTCTCAATCTTTGTCAATCTTGCTATACGCATTAAAACTGAAAGCCATGCCCGATGTTACAATGTCAACATTTAGCAAATTGCCAGTATTCCTTAGGACATCTTAATGGAACTAGAGCTATAATTATTTATCTACATATTACTAAGTATAGAAGTATCTATTTTATAGTTCAAATAAAGTTGCGGACGCTAACTTTACGTACCCCATACTTTAGAAGTTTAGAGCAATGAGCTGGTTTTTGATTAAAGTAAAGTTTGAACCTGGAATCAGTGAATCAATAATCTTGTTGCTGAACCGTTGCCGGCCCCAGGATACCCAGCGGAAGACGAAGTCTTCCTCATTTAGCCGAAGATTTATTTGAGGCTATACCTAACGAGTGGCCAGCTCTGTTGAGGTATGTAGATGGAAAGGCTCTTTGTACTTATAATTACCATTGGTACATGGTCAGACGTGGGAATCGAACCCGCGACTTCTCAGTTGTGAGCCGAAATTTTACCCACTCGACCACCGACGCCCTATCTATCTATATTCTAATGACGCTCTAATTTAATATATTTATGTTTTTACGTTCAATATTTTTTAATTTAATTTTTATTTTGCAATGGAAATTTGTTCGTTGGTCTCACTATTAAAAAGTTAGTCTACAATTACCCACAATCTTTAATCATGACCATTAACTTAATTGATATATTCACGATTGAAATCTAATAAAATTTAAATAATATGGATAAAGATTAAGATAGCTTAGTCCAGCTACAACAGTGGGAGTGATATTCTGGGGCGTTGGTCAGTTCACAAGACGCATGGCTCTCGTGGCACCTCTACCCTAGTTTACATATAACTATAAACATTTTCATAGCGTTAGTTATATATATTTTAGATATAAGATTTATTTGAAAATGTGTCCGAATATTTGATTAATAAATGTTCAAGGATTTTTCAGTCATTTCTTTCTTCTTAATTTCCTCTCAGAAGGCCAAATTTAATTTCAGCTGGTCGGCAAAGTTCAGGATCGACTTTTTTAAATAGGTACAAATTAATTTTTTTACGCGATCAGAGTCTCATACGCCTACCTACTATGGAAAACCACATCTCATAGTCACCGGACAACGTTTTGCAATATAACCCTGGCGAGCACTGAGCAGGATGACGGTAAGGTTTTCCTGTGAAACTAAAGAAGCGTTGTTATCGCAAAGATAAACGCTGTGATTGCTCAAATGTTTATGAATTGAGGAAGTCCAGTCAAGCTATGTAAAAATTGCTACGTTAAGTGCTAATTTAAATATAAAAATGTAGAGCCAGCTACAATGAAATCTGATTCGTCGAAGCCCAATGGTAATAGCATATTTTCTTTAATTAATTAAGTATTTAAATTTGTCAAGTCAAGTACTTCTTTTAAAAATAACAGCTCTAGGCTTCAATATACACTAATTACTAAATGTGGGCATTGCTCGTGAAAAATACAAGAATAATATTGCATACTAATTTTTATCGTAATTTGACATTTTCAGTGCCTATAAGAACGGGTCACATTTAGCTGAAGTTTTAAATATGTCACATGTTTAGAGATGTGATTTATCATCATAAATAGGGCGAGTCAATCTCTTAAATAATACATAAGTATTAATTAACCCAATAAACTAGAATTTGGTATTTTTATATAGGATCAATATTATTAAAATATTAAATCTTAATTATTTAGTAACCCGCACCCTCTCAAAAAAATCTTTAACACATTTTAACGGTTTACCTTACCACGTCGTTCCATTTACCAAATTGAGTGAAATATGCATCCCATAGCGCTAATACCGTGAAAGACATTAAAAAAACGCCTTCCAAACTTTTAATATTCTAATAAGACTTTGATTTAATTTCCCTTTATCATTATTTATGTAAGGCAACGTCGTAAAAGCCGCGTTAAGTCTGTGTTATTATTATTTTTTGACGAAAAAAATTTCGCTCCCCTACAGCAATGATAGCGGGTGGTGTCCCGCACCCTTCCGTGAAAATTTACACCGCAACCTATACGGACGTAGTTTGACAGTTCATAAAGAACTGCAGTTCGTAGGAATATCTAAAGAAAAATAGGGATATTGCGATAAGCTAAGTTTGTTCGTGATTTATTCAAAGTAGTACAAATACAAGAAGTGGAAAGATAGACAAGGACATTTAAAGGAGAGTGAAAGCGGGAACAAAGTATTTGGTGGACTAAACAATGTATGCAGAAATACACAACTTATAACTAAAATTAAAATTAATACACATAATACTGTTTTAGTTCCATAACTTACATATGAAAGTGAGACTTGGGTATGGAATATGAAGCATGAAAGTAAACTAAATGCAGTCTTTACGTAGAATGTGTAATATAAAGCGTATTGACCGCATCCGGAACGATGCTATTAGAGAATAATGCGGAGTGAAAGATGATCTTGTCACTAAAATTATGATAATTTACGCTGGTTTGGACACGTTGAAAGAATGACGGATAAAGGATTGACTAAAAAGGTTTATATGGCAGAAGTGAAAGGAAATGCTGGCAGAGGACGACCTAGGTGTACTTTTATTGTGCATATAAAAAAATATTGATCGAAGGCAATATTAAAAGTACACACAATCGCAGGGCAGGAAAGAGGTATGTCTGGATCGTAACAAATGTCATTCGTTGTCTCTGCCTACCCCTCTTGGAATAAAAGACGTGATGTTAGATAGATTATTATTAGAAAGTAGTACAAATAAACACATTCACAACTGTCTCTTACTTATAGAGCAGAAAATGCACAAATTTTCTGCTTCCTTCACGTCCATAAAAGCTTTCATGCATGCACTGATTCTGACTTCAGCAAATACTTAACTGATGTAGAATATACACTTACGAGGATTGACTTTAATATTTCTTTAGAAAATCCAAGAAAATGCAAAATATAAAATATAGGATAGGTACTTTGTTTACCTAGTCAAAATTAAAAAAGTTTGAAAGTCAACAAAGATCAATTACGAAGCAGCTCGACATAATCTCAAGTATCCTTAACCGCGCTCATTACTAAGAAAAGCTGGCAAAAAAAAGCAAAATTGTAAATCTCCTCCAGAGGGGATATTATAGGAGCCCGGTAACAGAACTCCCCTTAATGCCTTAATGTGTTTGCATAATGGTTCCCATTAAAACATTTGTAACGAGTCGATAGGTACGACGCCCTTCAACGGACATAAATTCATATTTCACGCAAACTATCGTCGATAATATTATTTTAGCGATTTCGACAAGCGACAAGTGTGATAAGTTGAGACGAAAGAAGTATGTGGACCGCGCTGTGATAGTTGTGATTAGTCAGTGATTAATAGTGCATATCACGGTCGGCGGGATCATTTTACACTATAAATGCTACTTGACATTGGCAAATCATCGAAGCCATAATAAAAGAAGAAGAAAAGTGGTATGTAGAGTCGTAGATTTAATAAATGGGATAAATGTCGTGATGATAGCTAGATTGGTTTTTACTTCTTTTCACATTGTTTTACTTTATATATTGAACTAGGTTTCCGCCCCCGACTTCTCCCGTGGATATTTTGGAACAAAATTAAATATAGCCTATAGTATATAATAGATTTCAGGTATAATGTAGCTTCATATTAGTGAAATAATTTTCAGAATCGGTTCAGTAGTTTCAGAGTTTACCTACCCCTATAGATGAATAAATGATGATTCGTAGTTTAAGCTGGTTTGGACACGTTGAAAGTAGTGTTGCCCAAAATCGGTCTTGGTCTTGTTCTTGCATTTTCGCAAGAACAAGACTGAGCCTGCAAGACTCTTGCTTCTCGGAGTTAAGTCAATCTGCGATTTGGGGGTTATTGAGTAGCTAGGACATTCCCTAGTATCACACATAAACAAAATATGTAGGTACCTACCAATACAATGACATGTGATAAAATGTAGCACAAAATTTCTAGCAAGGTTAGCGAAATACGCATTACCAAATACCGAAAATCGACAAATTTGGTTCATAATAATGAACGAGTAACTATCAATGTATAGATTCGCTCATTCAATGCAATACGCTCTCGTTCCTGACTCAGGAATCCTGAGGAACACCACGGTTTCTGTACACGTGGTGACAACTCTTCCATTCTATTAATTCTATATAAGGTAGGATATTAGTAAAGTTAGTAATTCTATATAAATAATGAAGGATGAAAGATTGACTAAAAAGTTATATGGCTCTTCTGAAAGGAAATGCTGGCAGAGGACGACTTAGATGTACTTTATTGAACATAAAAAAATGTATGGATTGATGGATGATCGCTGAGCATGTATGAAAGGTATGATGAATATAAAAGAAGCGAAACAGGTATTTCAGGATCGTAACAAATGGCATTCGATTGTCTCTGCCTACCTCTCTTGGGATAAAAGGCGTGATGACAGATATATAGATAGATACTACCATGTTTTGTCACTTATTAAATATATCATTCATTAATATGATAGAGGGAAATAAAACATTGTATAACTTTATACAGCGTTTAAAAGGGGCTGAGTATTTACTTTGGTAAATAGTTCAATTTAAATTTTCACGGTTGCCTGGCGGTTCCCGGGAAGCCACTATAGAAGGCAAGTAGTGTAAAGGAGCCAGTTATGTTGAGGTATTTTGAGATCGAGTTTGTGACTGTGGGAAGTATGAAAGACCAATATTTTTTAGCATTCAGTAGTAATTGTTCCTTTTGCATTTTCAAATACATTGTCGGCATGTAAAGCTTCTCTGGTATGTTGAATTTAAACATTTACAGATGAAGTTAGGACAATAGTTATAAAATTGGAGATAAACATCGAGCGTTGTGTGCCAACATACGATTAGATAGTGTTACAAATTGTACAAACAGTGATGTTCCAGAAAGACAGAGGGCGCTAATTGCGCAGGCGAACCAACAAATGGTTGCTATTCTATACATTGTGAGTGACTATATAGCGGTCTCGACGTTGAATTACTTGACAAGAGTTCATATTTTTTTTGTTATATTCGGTTTCAGAATTCTCTAGCTCTTTGGTTTCATTTCATTAACAATCGCACACAAAGTACTCAGTGCTCGGTTTAGAACCAAGAGCAAATGAAAGTGTTTGTCTGAATGAATAATATCTGTTTGTTTTATCCATAACTGGTGTCTTATAACTCCTAACGTCAGTCCTCATTCATTTGTATATATGAGGTGCATCGGTGGCCGAGTGGTATTGACTAGGCAGACCACGGGTTCGATCCCGGATCACGGCAATTTACCAATGGGTTTTTTAATTAAAAACTTATATACATAATCTGACAAACCACACTGAGAGGCTTTACCATCTAAATATACCTCAACAGAACTGGCCACTCGTTAGGTATATAGCCTCACAAATACCATCGGCTAATCGAGGGAGAATTGGTCTTCCGCTGGGTACCCTGGAATGGTAACACAAGTTCGGTAGCTGTAAAACACCCCGTGAAGAAAGAAAAAAGCTACCTATATATTCTCCTTGAACACTAAACAAAGCATCTCGTCAATGTAAGTCATACAGGTAGGTAGTAGAGAATAGAAAACTGCAGTTGCGTGGCGCACGTAACGTCGGACTTCCAAGACAAACGATGCTTTGTCCAAAACATCGAAGTGGAGTGGTGCAACATGTTTGGGAGCGTGACTGCTTCCTCGGAGATCGCGTGCGCTCTTCGAATTAGTGGGTCATTGCGAAACCGGGGGCTCGCGCCCGTACCGCGCCGCTTCGGTGCTCAAGCGGGCCGGCGATGACGCCGCGGTATATGGCGTTGGGTAAGCGGAGCGGGTAGAGAAGCGTTTTAACTGGTTTGTTTTTTGATACCTTTTAGATATCATTGGCTAATAAAATTGTTAAGTGATAATCGGCGTTAGGTATACAATAAAGTAATATAGTGGTCTCACTGACATTACGAGTCAGGACAGTAATTTTATAACGCTCTAAGTTTTATTGTTAGACAAAGCTAACTAGAACAAACCTAATTAGATTTTTTTTCTTTACGGGTAGCCTTACAGCTCTCGAAACCGTGTTACGGTTCCAGGGTACCCAGCGGAAGACCAAGTCTCCCTCGTTTAGCCAATGGTATTTGTGAATGTGAAGCCTAATTAGACATTTACCTACATATTGTGATTTTTGTGAAACAGACTTAAAGAAACAGAAAAGCTTTCATATTCCTGAAAACGTGATTGATGACAATAACAGTGGAAAAGCAAAAAATATTGATCGGAGTGTGGCATGCAGAATGGCATAGCATGTCCTAAATTTACATCATTGGAATACTGAAAAAAGTATTTGACTTAAATATTAAATTTACGTTTTACTTTAAAAATGAAAGCAATCAAAAATCGCTCTTTACTTTTTACGCCACGCTACATTGAAGCCACATCCCAAAGCGACGGTTTCCTCAGCCACCACATGTCCTCGGATGGCGAATCAGCAACCTCGCCTCGTGTTAACGCCTGAAGAAGTCCATGTGCTATTGCCGATGTACTTGCAGCATCCGTACGTACACGCATCGACGATCACATGAAACCGCCGATTGTACTTGTAGATATTTAAAAATAAACGCACTTGAAATACTAATCTGTGGCTTTTAATATTCAGGTCATATGTTACGAGATTTGATTCATTACTTTGGTTTTATAAATGTGCACTTAATGGTAGATAAGTATCGCAGAGAGTTGAGTCAAACAGTCTCAAACAGATTTTTCTCGTTTTCAGGGTTTCGTACCCAAAGGGTAACAACGGAAACTCTATTACTAAGGCTTCGCTGTCCGTCCGTCCGTCCGCCTGTCACAGGGCTGCATCTTTTAAATTGTAATAGGTAGATACTTGAAGTTTTCACAGAGTGTGTATGGCCGCTATAACAACAAATAATAAAAATAAAATAAATTTAAAAATTAAAGGGGACGTGTTTTATTCGGCGTTATTTGCTCGATTTTATAATGGCAATATCATCAAACGTCTTAACTAGTATAGTTAAGTTAAAGAATTAATATTATAAACACGAAAGTTTGTGAGGATGAATGGATGTTTGTTATTCCTTCACGAAAAAACTATACTTTCTTAATGTCAGAATAACACATAGGCAAAAAAAAGTCCGCGGTAGAATATATCTGTAGTACCTATCCCATATTGTACCCGCGCAGCGACTAGTTTGTCAACTATTTTCTTTTCCATAGGGCCAACTACAAGTTAAATGTGAACTGTGTTACAAATGGACACGTCGCAAGGTGCATTAATAAGTCGCATCTACAATTACTTACATGATTTTAATTACTGTGTAACACTTTTGATCGTGATACATGAATTGCATGCCACTGTAATATGCAATTATAACGCATCCGATTTTTACATGCTGAAAGACAAAGTGTGGATGTGGCGAAGGAAACACCTCGTCACGGACAGGTAACGTCACGATATCTTGACGGGCAAACAGACTTTTATTACCGAATCACTTCCTTCTTATTGGATATCCATTTTTTAATCATTAGGTGTAGGTTTCTCTTTTTGTACCTCCTTTTTAGGGTTCTGTAACCTTAATTTTTCGGACCGTGAAATGATTTGATTAAAACTAAGATAATAGACATGATGTTTGGGAATACTTTTAAATTAATTTAAATGTAAAAAGCTGTAAGGTTTATTATACCTAATAAAATAATTAGAAAATTTTATATTTGTACTTTCAATTAAAAATCATGTTTTTACTTTTATTTTTAAAATGATGACGTCACTTGGTAACTTTGAGTATTTACCAAAGGAGACGTGAAGGGTATAAATCACCGAACAATTTTTTTCTGCCACTTTTGGCAGGGGGGGAGGTAAACGCCTAGTACTAGCCCCTGTACCACTGTATTTTTCTGTAGTTTTATTGTCGCAACGGATTTTACGTTATATGATGATTATGTTAAAATACAAACATAATAATTATAATTAATGATTGGAAACACTAAGTTTGACGCCCTATAGATCGCCTTTCCCGTTTAAAACATCACAATGAACTATTTTCCTATAGAGCTCTGTCTCGCGACACAAAACGATACCAACGAAATCTAAGATAACTTATTACTGCGCACTAGCCGAGTTAGCATACATTTTGACAGCGACACTTTCGTTTCGGTCGAATGGCCTTGAACAGGCCAAAACGTTCATGTCCAACAAGGACCGGCCAGAGATAGCCCGGACCGGGCATGCCCTGCACAAGAATGCCGAGCAATTTGCTTGGCCGGACAAAGACAAGTACACAGAATTTTCCCGCACATTGTTGGGCCGGACCTCTCGGCGCCGGGCTATCTCTGGCCGGTCCTTGTTGGACATGAACGTTTTGGCCTGTTCAAGGCCATTCGACCGAAACGAAAGTGTCGCTGTCAAAATGTATGCTAACTCCCCTGGTCAGTATAACTGGTCAAAGGGGAAAAAATTGGCGAAAGGGGGAGCCCGTCTATGGCCCCTCCATAGGCTTAGTACTCTATGCTTGGTAATGAATAAAATGATTATCACAGATTAGTTAAAATAACAAGAAAACAACTTAGTCAGTGACAGATTGACAGACAGTTATTATAATATAGTTACTAATCTGTGCATATTTAGTTGACATTTACATTGAAATGACGTCACTTACCGTTTGTGGTCACGTGACCCGAAGTATGAATTAAAACTTTTTCATATAAAAAGATATATTTATTAAACAAATAAATAAACATTATTTTCAGTGATTATACCTACGTTATAGACTATATACAAAATATTATTGTGTGTTTTTTTTTCACTGTCATCTTGTTCTGGAATCACAGAAGAAATGCTGTTGGTAATATTAAATAATAAAATCATTCAGAATTTTCAGAGATTTATTTGATATGAAAACGAAAGTACCTAATACTTACTAATACAATTACCTACTACCAGCTTTCCGCCCCCGGCTTCGCCCGTGGATATTTTCGAACAAAATAAAATATAGTCTATATTACTTTAATTAGGGATATCGTAGCTTTCTATGCGTGTAATAATTTTTAGAATCGGTTTAGTAGTTTGAGAGATTAGTACCGCCTACATTAAAACTTACAAACTTCAAACTTTACCTCTTTATTTTTTCATTTTCAAATTATTTTTAAATTTCATATTGTATCGATTAGATCTAGATCGTATCTGTCTACTCCACCAAGATATAGTCGTGAACTTCGTGATTAGACTCGCCTGGTGAATAACACCATTGCACCATACAGTGGGAGATCAGTCATTATGTCATTCCATAAAGAGTACACATGTTATGAATCATGATTTCATATTTTGAAGTCATTGAAACAGATGTAAAAATAAGTTGATACAAAATATCTCTCAGATACGCGTGCTATAAATCGGCGGGCCATTGAAAAAGCCACATGTCTATTTTTCTTTATTGAAATCTTGACGCGTAGTGGGGAGATCTCTTGTACAGAGTGTCGTGTGCAAGTGTATCCAAAAATATTTTTAATCCAAACACACCGCCTCTTTTAAAATAAATATGTCGGCCATCCGCTAGGGATTACTGGTACACCTTACTCGGAATCTATAAACGTCAACGGTGGTACTTATTTAGTGCGCTAATGTTGATTTTCCATCTGCAGCAAAAAGTCAAAGTGTTTTAACAACTCGTAAAGTAATTTGACGGGTGTAGCTAACACATACAATAAAGTAACGATTTCTTAAAAATAAAATAAAAGAGTTATAAAACTTAAAAAAAAAGTGTACCTACTTCAAAAATAGTGCACTGAAAAGTAAGAAATAATTATATTTCAGGACACATAATTAAGGAGATAATGATATTTTCAATATTATCTAGTAGGTACCTTACCTTAGTAAAATTGGCCAAGTAGTTTTTAATTTGGCACTAACCGTCTTTAAATCTGTAGGTACATATGTTTTGGGTCGATTTTTTTTCAAACCACCAATAAGCGAGTTCTTTATAGGAAAAAGTTGTTATCATACTATTATTCGAAATAAAAAAAATCATATCATCCCCTCTCTATAATTCTTGATGAAGTAGCAGGACTGGTAGATAGCTGTGCCTGTAATTTTAAATAATAGGTTTGGTCAGGTATCTTCTAAGACTCTATTATTGGTAAAAATTGAAAAGAGAGAGAAGTTAAAAATCTATATCACTATTATCGAAAAATAATATAAAAAAAATCTAACACCTTTTTGTGTGAAAACAGCCTTATCTACAGTTGACCAGTCGTGAATTAATGGATACTCGTATATTCTACTTACGACACAAAGCGTGTTTACGTTACGGCTATACCGCGATTTCCCGGATTCTCTTTTACAAGGTGAGATAGGACATCTAACAGACTATCGTTGTTTATATTGAGGCCGCAGCTAAAACGTTGTATCCGCAAAACTTTTTCTTTGAGTCTTTGGTTGTAATGAAGAAAGTTTTCTTAGGTAATGTAACGTTTTGGGGTTTTTAATTGTTATTTAAGTGTTCCCTTTAAGTGTTTAGCAGTTGGTTTTGAAAGGAAATGTTTTAAAATGTTGTTACTGGCGAGGATGTGGTTTCAAATTAAGTACTGCTCATAGAGTGTAGCTGAAATTTCAGTACTTTCATATTGTACAAAGGATTCTCTTATGGGAGTAATTAAACACTTGTTTGCCGTGGATTCACATTATCGGAAATATTATCTACATTATCTACCTATCTATATGTCTATCCATGTATTTGCTACCTACATTATAAATTAAATCATATTCAATGAGAAAGGTTAAAATAAAACTTATGAACATTGGTTTAGTTCCAAAAAGAAGTAAGAGATGGCGCTTCATGTCTGTTAAACTTCGATGTGTATGGTTTTATAGAGTTATTTCTAATTTTTCAAAATTATGATTTTAGATATTTATTTAACTACACTATTTATTATAAATATCTATCTACCTAGTTACCTCATGATTTAAAATTATGAAAGTGTCAAATTCAAATATTAAGTGACGGTCACATACCTACTATAACTACGAGAAGATCTGTGACAACCTTTATGATAATACTTAATTGTTGTAAGAAGAGGGTTAACATAAGGTTATAGGTACCTATTTCCTTATTTTAATTATTTCTGGTAGATACATATGTCAATGTTTCTACAGTTTTATGACGTAGACCATACCTATGTTAAATAGGTACCAAATACTCAGTTCCCATTTTCTAGGTCTAGGATCTCTTAACAAAATTGGTCACTCATTGTAAGTAAGCAGATATGCCTTCCTGATTGTAGCAGCTACTTATTTTAGTGAGATGCAGTGTGGGGTACTTCAATCCAGAGTTCATGAATATCTGTTTAGTGTGTGGTGTGCAGGTTGTGCCGGACGGCCGGGCGTCACCGCGGGTGTCACGTGTCCCCACCGCACATCGATCCGCCCGCCCCGCCCAGCGAGGGCTCCTCCCACCCGCCCGCTACCTCCCCCACCCAACCGCCACAGCCGCGTGTCGCCGCCCGCCGTCACCTGTGTCGCGCGTCCTCAGTCGCCAGTCGCACGCCGACCGCGCCGCGCGCTACCCGCATTGCGCGTCCTCTCGCACCAACAGAGATCGCGAGTTATGACATTTTGAGTGACTACCGAAATGGAAGGCACGGAGTCGGGAGCGCTGCCTTCGGCGCTCGACTACTTCATGTCTCCGCGCGCCCCACAGCCCCCGCCGCAGTTTGACTTCCGCAAGCTGGGTGCCAGTTTCAGCGGCCGCGATGAAGAGCGCCGCTCGCCCGAGCCTGTTATGGCTCCCGAGCGCCGTGATCCTTCAGCCTGGCCGATTGGACTCGGCGTACAGTTCGTCAATCCCGCCACCGGCAAGAAGAGAGTGCAGTGCAGCGTGTGCCTAAAGACATTTTGTGACAAAGGCGCGCTCAAGATACATTTTTCAGCAGTGCACTTGCGAGAGATGCACAAGTGTACTGTGGAAGGCTGCAGCATGATGTTCAGTTCGCGTCGTTCTCGCAACAGACACAGCGCTAACCCTAACCCCAAGTTACACTCACCGCACGTGCGCCGCAAGATCTCCGCACACGACGGCCGCTCCTCTCAGCCGTTTCCTCTGCTGCCGGCGCTGGCTCGCCTGCCGCCCGCGCTGCTACCACCCGAGCTGGCCGCGCGCCTACCTCATCCTCGCGCCCCACCGCTCCCTCCTGCCCGACCTGCAGCTATGCCCCCGCGAGTGCCGCTCGACGAGTTGAGAAACTTCAGCGAGATCGAAAAAATGTACAGGAGGCGGCCCTCCGCAGAGGACTCCCGCGGGCCCCTCGACTTCGCACACAAGTTTTCCGCCTATGACGACGAAGAGGGTGTCGATGCCGTCGAGTACGAGTGCTCCGACTCAGAGTCCGAGGTGCGAGAACGGCAGTCTGAGCGCAGCGTCTCGCCGCCGGACATTCGACTAGACTGCGGAGACCAGCCGGAGGACCTCAGCGTGCACCGAAACAGAGACGACGAGGCTTCCAAGACATCAAAGAGATCCGAAACGGCCGTCACACCCGAAGAGAAGTCCTCGCCCTCTGCGCCCAATAAGAGAAAACGTAAAAGCGGAAACCCCACTCGGTGTTCGCAAGCCGATGACTACACTGCCTCCGACGAGGAGAGCGGGGCCTTCGATACCGCAGAGAGCGCCGACGCTCGGCCCTTGTCTCTCAAGAAACAGAAATCTGACAGTTGGAGTTTAAAAAGTGCAGGAGACGGTGACAGCGTTATAGAACCGCGGCCCACGAGACCGGATAGCGAGTCTGACGAAGAGTCGATAGGAGCCGGGTGCGGGCTGCGGCTGCGCTCCGACTTGTACACACCGAGCGACAGCGGTAGCGAGCCGCCTGCACCGCCGGAACCCGCGCTGGACCCCGACGTGCCGGTAGACGATGAGCACCCGGGTCGCTGTGTCGCCTGCGGGAAGGTATTCCGCGACCACTTTATACTCCGGGCGCACTATCGTAGCGAGCACCGTATGCCGTTTCGTCCTCCGCCCTACGATTTTGACGGACAATACACTACTCGGCTCGGCCGGCCGCTTCACGTTTCTCCGGAAGAGCGGTCGCCGTTCTCGATGAACGCAGAGTTGCTGGGTAAGCTGTATGCCGATATCAAGGGGTTGGCGAGCACGCTAGAATCTCTGGGTCGTGGTGGCAGCAGCGAGGCGGCTCTGCCCGGCTACGTAGCGGATACGATGCGTTTCTACAGTCGAAACCTGAGCGCACTGCAGGCCGGGCTGTTCCCGCCACTGGGAGAGCGAGGATTTTTTCCGCCGCCCTTTCTGACCGCGGGCGCGCCACCGGGCCGGACGAGCTTGTCGCGGGAGCCGGCGTCCCCGCTGTCCGCGTCCAGCCCGCCGGCCGTGCCCGCATTGCCCGCCTCTGTCGGCCCCACCTCCGCCCCGACCCGTACTCCTGACTTCCGTCGCATGACGTCGCTGTGCGAGCGGCAAGAACAGCTCTATCAGCACCACGTCCCGGTGTCGTGACGCGCCCCGCTCCAGTAGACTAATTGTTAATGTTATTGTAATGTTACGCATAATACGTAATTTTTGTTTTGTATTTTTGTGATATTTAGAGAAATATTACGCTAAGTGGTGGGCGGTCGCCCGCGCGGACAGTGCAATATGGACCCAAGTGCGCGAGGCGACGCCACGCTACACTCTTGTAATCGATGTTGAAAGTAAATGTTACTATGATCAGCTTCATTTATTGTTCTGCCGCAATAAACTCATTGAGTAAAATTATGTGAGACTTTCATTGATTCCACAGAAAACCTGATTAGGTATACATGATAATATATTTGCAGTTTTGAAGTATATATCTTCGTTATCTTATATATATATATCTTACGATCTAGGTGACCTATTGAACTTTGATTCATAAGTAAGTATATAAAACGGAAATTTTTGTACACCTGCTAATAAATATCTAACATTGACATCTAAAAGACAGGTAAAAACTAAGGTATGTTTCTTATATTTTTGTTTTAAAGATTAAGTTATTCTAAGCAACCAATTTATTTTTTTGATTTATATTCAGTACTTTTTCTCATAATAAATTTTCAAAGTTTTGCCGACAGACAACAAAATGACGTCATCATTTATGCCTTTCTGTCACGTGGTACTACTTGTAATAAAAGTAGTACCACGGCCATTAACGTGCCCCATGGCAACTAATACAAACGAGTTGGAAAATAGGGCAGAAAGGTTACTTTACCTAAATGATGACGTGATTTTGTCGTCTGTCGGCAAAACGTTAAAATTTATTTAAAATCACCTACTAGATAAAAAAGGAAAATATTACACCTTAGTTTTTACTTTACATAAATATAGAAGCTACAAGCGAAACCCTCTAGTAAAATTAACCCTAGGCATATAAAAAATTACCAATAGGCATATTTATATAATTTTATAGGCAGGTACATTTCCTTAGTCTGTTCTCTACTTACCCCAATAGCATGAGCATATTATGATGTAGGTAGCTAAACCAGACTTGGTTAAGATAACAGATGGCGCTAGTATACCACTTTTCTAGAACCGATTTGGCTAATTTTATTTTAAATATTCGTAATAGTATGAATCATTATTCATACCCATTGTTTTAGGGAATTAAACATTGGAAAAGTTTCCGGAAAAATTGGAAAATTTGGGAAAAATGAAAATTATTTTTTATATGGGATTTTTGTACGAAATAGGGGAAAGTTAATATGGGCTCCACAAGCGAAGCTGGGTCGCAACATACTTGAACCAAGGCTTTGTCTACATACCTACTTGACTTGGATTTCATTGACTAAACCTGTAGACACAAGTTAATTTAACATTGATATAAAATTCCAAAATCAACCGTAGTGTCTCAAAATTTATTTATTTCTTCACATTATAAGAAAAAATTGGACTCATACTAAAACTTTATTTTGGACTCTAGCTAAATTCAACAAGTTTAAAAATCATAGAAAACATAGAAAAACTGAAACATTTCCCAATTCGATTTGAACTTTATTATTCTGAAATGGATACAGAATTAAAGACCTTGATTGTACATTAGTAGTTATTTATAAATTCCTTACAAGCAGTAATTA
This sequence comes from Nemapogon koenigi, assembly GCA_963924495.1. Lineage (NCBI taxonomy): Eukaryota > Metazoa > Arthropoda > Insecta > Lepidoptera > Tineidae > Nemapogon > Nemapogon koenigi. Next base: position 7,610,990 of record OZ004644.1, on the reverse strand, counting down.
CGTATTATAGAAGACGTCACCTCGTGCCGTGAGAAAACTAAACTAATTGTTAAATGTAGGACCTGTTTCGATTTAATTATAGGGCGACCTACGAAATGTTAATTCGAGACATTTTTCCCAACCGACTATGGGCGCTTGTAAAAAATTACTGCTATTATTGTACCATCAAGGCTTTAAAAGTTAGAATGGTCATTTTTTGCCACGATTTAATAACATACTGTTAGATTTAAAAACTCGACGGGTTTCTAAAAGTTATTTGTCAAAGTGCGAGTTAATTAAGATTTATTTTAGACGTCAACTGTTAAAGTCGCTAATCGTTGTAGGTACTTATATAATATGCATTTTTTTAAGATCATTACATTTACCCACATGCCTATACCTACTTGGCGATACACGACGCGACAACGACTAAATCTCATCAAGGTAGACAGAGACTAATTATTTTCATATACATATCTTATATCTAGGTATGTTAGGTATATTTTTTGCTACTTCTATGTTCATTTAATGTCATCGACAATCGACATAGTCATGAACGAAATATTTAGGGTCATATGGAGGTTCTTATACAGACTCTGGGGTTGACCCACCAATTTATGTTATTATATAGGAATTATTATATTATATAGGTTATTATATTAGGCTATACCATCTACTTTCTTAATTTCATAAACCGTGATAATATAAGCGAGAATGAATTAAGTTAACAGTTAATTCAAATATTGCTAATTTAATTTATTTGTTCATTCATTGGTAGCCCCAGACTGCCTCGGGACTTGTCTTTGCAAATTCAGTAAGCAAAGCTAACTCATAATTACCTCATGGCTTTGATAAACCGACGTGCATAGGGAAGATGGGAAAATAGATTGCTGGAGGGTCTAAGATTGTGACAAATTCTTAACTGTACATTAAATTAAGAAATTGTTTACATAATATTTCTACTTGCTGTTCTATTTGGTAGAGAGACGGCGACAAACAGTGGTTGTAAGCACTTGCCGGCAGAAAACCTCTTTTTCGTGTAGTCTGAGCCCCCTTCTACAAATTCTTGTAGACGAGTAGGGGTTCATCGCTTGTCGGTACGCCGCTGAGGCGCTTTAGAAGGAAAAAAAAAACAAAACTTCTACCAGCTGACAGAAAATGAGTGCATTTGTGGGGACTTCTCGGTTGTAGGAAAAATATTTTCTGTCAATTTACTCCCTGCAGTGACTGTCAGTATAAAAAATAAATTAAAAATAATTGAACTAACCATAAGTTATTCGACCACTCCACCAGCTTTTATCTCTACAATAGAGACAGAAATTTCAACAATTTTAACATTCATATCGTAGGTGCTCGTAGCAATTTTTTTTAGATTTTAGGGTTCCATAGTAACACAAGGAACCGATATAAGATTGTTCATTCCGTCTGTCCGTCCGTCCGTCCGTCCCAGTCTTTAATTAATAATTGAGGTGTCTAAAGTTTCGAACCGATTTTGATGAAATTTAATACATATAACTCCTGTCAGAGTTCTCAATTTTAACGTAACAAAACATTAAATAAAAAAATAAAATATTTTAATATACCTCCCCTATATGAAAAGTTTAAAATTTTTACTTCCCATTAAGGAGGGTGTCATTAAAAAGGTCTTGTGAAATGATTGTGAAGTCGCATTAACTATTTTTTTAACTTTTTAAATAATAACGCTAATAAAAACCTGAAAGAAAACTGTAAAAAATGATTATTTATAACAGGCACCGAGACAAATAAACTTTCTAAAATAGAAAATTAACGGTTGCATTGTCTCTGCTACGGAACCCTATTCTCTAAACGTGGCCTGTCACGTACTTTGCCAGTTTTTACTCATGGCATGGTATTGACCGCATCCGGAACGATGTCATTAGAGAAGAATGCGGAGTGAAAGATGATGTTGTTACTAAAATGAAGAAAGGTTGTGTTTGGACACGTTGAAAGAATGAAGGATGAAAGATTGACTAAAAGGTTTATATAGCTGAAGTGAAAGGAAATGCTGGCAGAGGACGACCAAGGTGTACTTTTATTGAACACATGTGAAAAATACTTTCAATCGCCGAGCAGCGAAAGAGGTATGTGAGGATCGCAACAAATGGAATTCGATTGTTTCTGCCTACCCCTCTAGGGATAAAAGGCGTGATGATAGATAGATAATCATGGTAAATTAATTTGTTATTCTTAGAATAAAAAAAATATCTATTTCTTAGATTAGATTCATATGTTGACCACTGGCGACTTTTAATCATATCTGTAGGTAGGTATATTTATATATAATTAGTTATATGTGTATAAAATACCTTCTTCCAAGGTAAAGACATTTCAGCCCAAGGCCACACTTTAATCTCTTTGTCTCCTACAAGCTTCAAGTACAAACATTTACCTAAGGCAACAAGTATAAAGTGAGAATATCTAATGAATCATACTTTTTTAATCTGTTTAAGGATTCTTAAAGGACTTCAAAAGGAAGTAAAATTGGGTATACACTGTACAGATAGAACAGGCGAAATTAAGTCGGTGGTTCTGGTCTTAATTTATTTTTCAATTTAAATTTTGTGAAAGAGTTATTTTTTAATTAGTTGGTGGGAAAGAAGACTTTAGATGTTTTGTGTTTAGTTTCCTAATTATTTTTTATTTTCCTTGGTTACTTAATAATTATGAAACGTATAATATTACTCTCACCTTATTTATTTGTTAATATCTTTAAAAATAGGACGACCTAGTTGTACTTTAATAAAACATATAAAAAATATATTGATCGATTGCAATATTAAAACCGACCAAGTGCGAGTCGGACTCGCGCTCGAAGGGTTCCGTACCATTATTTATACAAACGGCAAAAAATCACGTTTTTTGTATGGGAGCCCCCTTAAATATTTATTTCATTCTGTTTTTTAATATTTGTTGTTATAACGGCAACAGAAAATACATCATCTGTGGAAATTTGAACTGTCTAACTATTACGGTTCATGAGATACAGCCTGGTGACAGACAGACAAACAGACAGACAGACAGACGGACGGACAGCGGAGTCTTAGTAATAAGGTTTCCGTTTTTACCCTTTGGGTACGGAACCCTAATACACACAATCGCCGAGCATGTATGAAAGGTATGATGAATAAAAGAAGCGAAAGAGATATAGGACGTATAGAAAATTCAATTGTCTCTGCCTACCCCTCTTGGAATAAAAGACGTGATGATAGATAGATACCTTTCTATACCTACCCAAAATGAATAAAAAACTGGCAAAGAGGGAGTCGAACTCGCGTGGAGAGGGTTTCGTACCATTTTTTTTCCTCGGAACTTTTTCGTTTAGTTTTTTTATACAATGAGCAAGGCAAAGCTAGTATAATGTATTTTTGTAATAGCTTGGATATGACCTGTTTCATACAATCTCATAGAAACTCATGATTTGTCTATCTTATGAAGCACAGGTTATTTGACGTCACTCGTTCTGGAAGTGAAAATGTAAATTATAACAAAAGTGTGTATGACAGGCGTCGGGGAGCGTCTCATGCATTATTCAAGTATTTGTGATCAAAGACAATTGAGCCGTCAACGTGTAAGACATGGCTTTAGCGTACTTTACATTCGTTACGTAGAAAAATTAATACATGAATTGTTAGTAAATATATCGCTGTGGGGTGGGAAGGTACTAAGGAGCTACATAATGCCAAGATACTGATATACTAAACATACATATAAAGTAACATATCTTACTAATTCATCATAATCTAAAATGAGTGTCAAACAAGCTAAAATTTTAATTTCTTCACGGTTCGCCTTACAGCCCCCGAAACCGTGTTACGGTCCCAGGGTACCCGGTGGAATACCAAGACTCATTCTTTTGGCCGATGGTATTTGTGAGGCTATACCTAACGAGTGGCTAGTTCTGTTGAGGTATATTTAGATGGAAAAGCCTCTAAAATCCCATTGGTACATGGCCGGGATCCGGCATCGAATCGTGATCCGTCTAGTTTCTAACTACTCGGCCACCGACGCACCTTATTTTTTTTTAATTGTGTCCGTTCCGAATTTGGTAGTGGTAGGGGTACGGGTAGTGGGAGTAGTTGTGGTAGGAGTTTCGTTTCAATTCTTTCGTTCATGTTGTATGAACGGATATCGAAGAAGGAAGAGACAGGTCTAGCCTAGTGGTTAGTGGCAGAAAATATTGAGTTTGAATCCCATTTTAAGCAAAATATTTGTATCTGTGATATCCTTGACAGAGGATATCCTATGGACGATAAAGCAAAGTAGAGTTATGCTTCAGAATTGTAAAAAATCGGGAAATTTCAGAAAATCTACATGTAATATATTTGACAACCGTAACATAATTCCTATGAACACAAATCGATACATTTGCAGAAGCTATTTGTTTCTCTTGGCATATAAAAATATATTCTTAAATATTTGCCACAAATTTCTGAGTGCGTCATCCAACAGGGATAGCTTAATAGTTCCTTTATATAAAGACTAGATGGATTGTTTGGTTTTGCTTAATGTTGTAAAAACTAATAATGTATGGTGCTGGAAAGTCACCGAAGTCAGTCGCTTCAAATAAAAAAAAAACAAATAAAAGAATGTACAGCCAAACTTAAATCATTCAGGTTCTAAAAATGACTTTTGCCAATTTAGGTACATACAGCAAAAAATAATGCAACGGTAACACCGTCCAACTTTAGCGAGTTGCTCATTTAAAGCCTAAACTAGAGTATTCTTAGACAGAATTTGCTATGCAAGATTCCAAATATATCAAGAGTTCATGTCAATTTTCATTATAAGACAGTATAATTTTCGTTTAGTAGCTGGAAAGCTACTTGTTACGTAGTTTTTCATTTGAAATACACTTGTTGATGTTATTATTTGTTACAGTGTTCAGCATATAATATGTAGAGGGGTAGACAGGTTATAAGTTGTCCATAAACGTCACATATCGACAGCGATGCGATACACTTGGCTCGTGCTCAAATTGATATTGAATTTATTTTCAATTTTAAGACGCCCTCCTTCACTATATAGGTTAGTGCATAATTGTAGAGACTGTCAGATAATAATCACTATGCATTTTTACACGCTATTAGTTAGTGGAAGTGTTGGAACTGATGGAATCGTCGAGTTTGGGGGCTCATTTGGTTTGCGCAAGTGTGAGTTACTGACAAAAGCGTGTTGTTTTAGTTTTTTTATAAACTACTGTGCATTGCGGTTGCACATGCGTTAGTAACTTAGTAGTAGTTAGTTATATATAGCCTATAACCTCCTTCAAGAATTAGGCTATCAAATTTAAAGAATATTTTTTCAAATCCTACAAACTCACTTTATTATTAGTATAGATTGAATATACATTTGAAATAATATACTTGTATGTTTTTATTAATATCTTTTTAATTTTAAGAATTCTGAAATATATTAATTACTAGGTAGTTTTCCGCGTCGGCTTTGCCCGTGGAAATGTTTGAAATGTTTCATAATAATTTATACCGAAGTATTTCCATATTAAGAATCCTATGTCACTCTCCGACCCTCTATTACTCTGTTTTGACGTGAAAGAAGGACAAACAAACATACTTTCGCATTTACAATATTAGCTAGGATTAGGATTTGCAATACACAAAAGAAAATCTATATTTTAAGTCTTTAATTAAGTTAAAATTGTAAGATAATTAGATATATATATATATATATATATATATACATTTTATCTCATTTCATACTGAAACATTCTGTGAACATTTTGAATGAGGAATGTGAGAATAATTCATGAAAATTAATATTTCGAAATCAAAAGTATTAGTATTTGAAAAGGAAGATGAAAGGACGGAGTGTAAGATTTGTGTGAAAGGATGTAAGTTAGAGCAAGTGAATGAATTTGTTTATTTAGGTAGTATGGTTACAAGAAGTGGAAAGATAGACAAAGAAATTGAAAGGAGAGTGAAAGCGGGAAGCAAGGTATTTGGTGGACTAAACAATGTATGCAGAAATACACAACTTACAACTAAAAGTAAAATGAACATACATAATGCTGTTTTAGTTCCATCACTTACTTATGGAAGTGAGACTTGGGTATGGAATAAGAGGCATGAAAGTAAAATAAATGCAGTGGAAATGCGGTCTTTACGTAGAATGTGTGATATAAAGCGTATTGACCGTATCCGGAACGATGTCATTAGAGAAGAATGCGGAGTAAAAGATGATGTTGTGACAAAAATGAAGAAAAGTAGTTTACGCTGGTTTGGACACGTTGAAAGAATGAAGGATGATAGATTGACTAAAAAGGTTTATATGGCTGAAGTGAAAGGAAATGCTAGCAGAGGACGACCTAGATGTACTTTTATTGAACATATAAAAAATATGTTGATCGAAGGAAATATTAAAAGTACACACAATCGCCGAGCATGTATGAAAGGTAAGATGAATATAAAAGAAGCAAAAGAGATATGTCAGGATCGTAACAAATGGCATTCGATTGTCTCTGCCTACCCCTCTTGGGATGAAAGGCGTGATGATAGATAGATAGATAGACATTCTGTGAAGATAACTTATAGAGCCACAAGGTATTTTCTTCAAGTTGAGAAAATCTTAAACATGCAAAAACATTTAAAAGTAGTACCTGCTCTCCTTCAGAACTTTAGCTGTATAGTACACGCCCGAGGTTGGTAACATCGTTATTGAACATAGTATTATGTCATATGTCTAAATGTGAATTATACACATTTGTAGGCAAATTGTTAAAATATCTTTTGAAGGGGTAGTCCCATGCCTAAATATAACTAATCAATGAAAAATTAAATAAATATGCTTTAAAAGGTAAATACCTAAGAACCTTTTTTTTAATTAGATAAATAATAATATTAATAAGCTACTAAAGTCGATAACAATTAATTATCTATCCCCCCTCAATTTTTTTAATAAAGGTGGCCACACATTCGACCAATCCCCCGCGCGTCGCCGTACGGTCCACCGAAATCAACCACAGACTCGTCCAATTCTTGCAACCTAGAACATCTGGCGGCCGGAATGGGAAATTTGTCGTGAATTTAATTATGGTATATTGTATTTGTTTACAATAGTATACCAGAGATCCCTGATTCGGAGAACTCGCATGCTTCTCGTACTAGTATTTAAAAAAATAAAGAAATGACAAATATAAGTCTCTGACCGCACAGTGCTCTGTAAAGTTGACAGTGAACAGGCGCCACCGCGGATACAAACGTCAAACTCTATTTCTGTCGAGCACATCGGGACTTGTGGTGTATCCAACACCGCCGACGTCGCCAGATCCCACTTACAAACCGAACTATTCATATCTTTATGGCCGAAAAAATTAGTAGCAATCTATTTACTATTATTTTAAGAAGACTTGTAGAGTGAATTATCACAGACATATTCGTTTCTGAGACATATTTTAATTTCTGTAATAATCAATTACTTATGCAATACTTAATACCTACAAAATGAGAAATTTTATAAAGTTACTGTTAGATCGCTACTTCGATTGATCTATCAGATTATACAAAACATTGAGCGTCTGCCCACAAACTCTTCGTTAGTGCTTTGGGCAGGTTACCTCAGGTGGTCGTTTTCCGTCGACTTTTCCTAGCACGATTAGCTTTTGAAAGTTATCAGGGTTTCCCCGAGGGCCGAAGTAGTTGAGAATGCGTCCAACGCAGCTTGCCGTTATTAGGAGTTAGCTAAGAATGAAGACGTTCGTCCTGCGAGCAGTGGTCCATGGAATGCGTAGCATGCGTCTCCAACACCACATTTCGAAAGCTTTGCGGCATATGTTTCGGTCTTTCCACACCCGAGTGAGTTTAGTCATTGATGCTTTGGATATTGGATTCTCCTATCTTCTTCCCGCTGCCACACTATTATAAGTAAAGAGCTATGATAGACAAATTGCTAAACAAAATCTAGGTCTTTGAGTTCGTGAGAGCGAGTTACCATCCCTTACCTATCTACCATCAAAAGTTCTTTACGCTGAGGCTTTTTTAGAAAGAAACTCAGCCAATTATTTGTCGGACGATGCGAAAAGTGTTGACTGCTGACCTTTCTACCACCGACAGAAATTCCCCCTTCCTACCCATCCAGGACTCACTTTAAATTATTTGTGTTAATTATTACTTTAATTTAATTATTTATACACAACAGTGTAAAAAACCGTAAAATAATATATACATATTTATATTACAGACAGATATCAATTCAAATATTCTTTCAAAGCTCAGTTAAATTTACTACTTTAAGCTTTTATTTTACATAGCAAAGCCATGATGATCCGTAGACACTGTGTGAATAAATAATCAAAGAGAAATTGTTAGACGTAAATTTTACTAATCTCGGACTTTGTAACACAAGTGTTACTAGTGTTAGTGAGTGATCCAAGTTTTTTTCTTCTAGGAGAAATATTTCAAACAAAAGATAAGTCATACATAGAGTTATATGCTGTTAATATTCATGAAAAATTACTGATTTTGGAACCCATTTGGAAAAACACCCTGAGGAACCCATATGAAAAACTTAGCGTTATATCTATCTATCTATCATCACACCTTTTATCCCAAGAGGGGTAGGCAGAGACAATCGAATGCCATTTGTTACGATCCTGATATACCTACCTCTTTCGCTTCTTTTATGTTCATCATTCCTTTCATACATGCTTGGCGATTGTGTGTACTTTGAAAATTATATTTTCAATAAAGGTACATATAGGTCGTCCTCTGCCAGCATTTCCTTTCACTTCAGCCATATAAACCCATTTAGTCAATCTTACATCCTTCATTCTTTCAAAGTGTCCAAACCAGCGTAAACTACTTTTCTTAATTTTAGTCACAACATCATCTATCACTCCGTATTCTTCTCTAATGACATCAATACGCTTTAACATTATATATATATATATATATATATATCTATATACGCTTTAACACAATACGTTATATAACACGATATAGTAGTATATTCGAATTCGACTGTTGTTTGACATTGATGCTATATTCAAATGGGACAAACAAAGTCTAGATGTACTTCGAAAATGTAAATTCTATTGCACGGTCCATACATTTTCACAAAGAGACGCGGGACGCGACGTCAAAGTATCACTTCCACCTGTCATGTTATGTCGTCTCTAAACTGGATTCTGGTGAATTTTGCATGTGAATGCGGTTGGAGTTTCACGCGAGGGCGCTAATGTGACAAGTGACACCCCAGTGGTATAGCTATGTTTTCTAACATATCATTCGAGTTACATAGTTTTTAGGTCAGAACTCTTAAATATTTTTTTATTATGTTTTTTAGTATTTGTTGTTATAGCGGCAACAGAAATACATCATCTGTGAAAATTTCAACTGTCTAACTATCACGGTTCATAGGTCTGGTGATAGACAGACAGACAGACAGACGGACGGACAGCGGAGTCTTAGTAATAGGGTTTCCGTTTTTACCCTTTGGGTACGGAATCCTAAAAATTGCTCCCGATATGCGTCTCTTATGGGTAGCCAAGCGATATAAACGATGTTATATGTATAGCTCTACGAGTTGAAAGCTCCTGGTAAATTGAAATTTAATGTAATTATAGTTCTCTCTTTTAATTCACATAACAATATACAAACCTTAAATCTAATCTAAACATTAAAAATAACTAAATAAACCAGGTCCGCGTGGAACAGTGGCAAGAATACTGGCTGCATTTCCCCGCTGAATCGCGATGCTGCATTCGTTGAGCGAGGAAGGAGCCAGCCCTCTTGTCACCCACGGACCTAGAGTTTCTACACCAATTTGCTTAGTCCATTCTTTATAAACTTGCTCTTTGAGCGCTGCACCTGTGTTGTGAGATGTTTTTCTGCGTAACCTCATTTCTTAAACTTTACGTGATGGTATGACTGACATGACCTCAACTTTTCTGACTTACATAATTATTTTAGTACTTAATATTATGATTACTGTTGTCCTTCAAAAACTAGCGGTAAATTATTTGTGTAAAATATTTTCGAAACCCACGAAATCTATTCTAAACAAGCATTCCGACTAAACAAAACACAATAATCACCTACAATGAGCTCAATCGATTTTTTTTTTCGTCACGGGTTGCCTTACAGCTTCCGAAACCGTGTTACGGTTCCAGAGTACCCAGCGGAAGACCAAGTCTCCCTCGTTTAGCCGATGGCATTTGTGAGGTCCTAACGAGTAGCTAGTTCTGTTGAGGTATATTTAGATGGAAAAGCCTCTAAGTTTGGTTTGTCGGATTATGTACATAAGTTTTTAGTTAAAAAACCCATTGGTAGATACATCGATCGAAATAATTAATGATTTTCCATTCTCGACAGATCAATGGATCCAAAGTTATAAAAGTAGTGACAAATATATCCGCAGTCGGTAAAATTCAACTTTTCGCGCATTGTTGGCAGACGTCACGCGTTCACGCGCACTCACGCTTCACACAAACTCTTTGATTTGTTCCCAAATTCGATTATTACCGCATCGGTAAATAGAGGATTTATTATTTTTATCCCTCACGGTAAAATACACTCTGGTTTTATGGTTGTCTGAATTTTATTGTAAACGATGTTTGTGGCGATGTGATTTATATAAAAACAAACAATTATTGTTTTTATATTTAGATAGCAAGATTCCGGAGGTTCTGGGTTCAATCAAGAGACAATACAGCTAGTTTCTGCTTTAATCGATTTCTCGTGTTTCGGAGGGCACATAAATCACTTCTTCTGAAACGAATAGATACAAGAGTACCACAAAGTGCAGCGATAGGCTTTACTTCACGTTATGTTTATATGGGAAAATCGTTATTATTGATGTACCGGATACTTTGATGGGTTCGTTGAAGTTGTAGAGGGAAATTCACAAGTTTTTAATTATCTCGTTATTTTGACGGCAATCCCTGCATACCAATTTTCATCTTTCAAGAATACTGAAAGTACTCAAATATTATGTGACTAGATGACCTGTGCGAATACTTCGCACCGTTAGTGGTGTCAATATTGTTGTCATAGTTGGATTTCCAACATATTTTATGGCGTCTATTACAAAATACATAAATTAGTCTAATTTTAAAAGAAACATTAATTTTGATTTCTTCGTACCGACAAAAACACCTTGAGAAATAATATATAGAGATTAGCAAAAATTTTTGCTTACCGAGTTTAAAAAAAAAATTACCAAGTTTCTAGGCAAGTTTTGGGATGGGATCCTGCAAAGTATGGTAGGACTGCTAATAATATTTTTTTAGTAATTTGACATAGATATTAAATCGGGATAAATTTCACTCCATATAGTTAAGCTTTTTTTCTTTCTTTACTGGTTGCCGTAAATTTGTGTTACGGTTCCAGGGTACCCAGTGGAAGACCAAGTCTCCCTCGTTTAGCCGATGATATTTGTGAGGCTATACCTAACGAGTGGCCAAGTGTAATAAGTGGAGTTGAGGTATATTTAGATGGAAAGGCCTTTAAGTGTGGTTTGTCAGATTATGTACATAAGATATGAAATAAAGTTCATATTAAGTGCGTAAGTAAAAGTTACGGATATTACGAAAGCCCCGATCAATCAGAGCTCCCTAAATGGAAAAACGCATTATTGGTATCGATGTCCAGAAGATTTCATTGTAACTATTGTTCCCACACCGCCGTTGTAAGGGAAAGTGCAAACTGCAGTCGCGGCCAGGCCCCCGAGATAAGAACTAATTGACAGCCCACACCGAGATAACCTCGACGCAATATCTGTAATAGTCAGGATCGATTCGCAAATTCATTTCCCACGGATTACCATTATTTATTATTAAATACTATCCTTTGCTAGCGGAAACATCGATAACGCAGTGGCACAAGCATTTGACTAGAAGCAGGGGGTTCCGGGTTCAATCTTCACTGTATACTTCAAAAATGCTAAGCAGAAATAGTGTTAGTTTAGGTTACATTGGCTCTAAATACTAGGGATCTACGGAATAGTCGGCAAAAAGGCCGACTACTGGACACTTATGATGGTACAGGAAATAAATGGTACTAAAATGCCATACCTACTTACTACATTTTTTACTTTTTTACCAGTCTTCCGCCAGCCGACCATTCGGCTACTTTTATAGTCGACGACTAGTCGGAAAATAGTCGGTCATTTCGGGACCTATTAATCGTTAGTCGGCCAAATCCATAGACGGTACATCACTACTAAATATTTAAACTAGAATTGGTACCTACTCTGTAAGGCTGAATAGCACAATTTTATTTTAACTTTAACAAACGTCAAATAAGCTGTCAGTCAATCTTTAGTATTTAGGTAGTGCAATTTAAGACAATTAATAGCTGATTTGACGTTTAATAACGTTACAATTGAATGCGTAAATTAGTAAAAAAAATTTAAAATTCCTATCATTGCTGGATTCTAATGGAGAAATTTACGCTATTCGATAAAACACACTCAAAGCTTGCCTCTAAACTTTGTTAGACTGCCTTTAACTACCTATTGTAGTCTAATCTAGTCTAGTGACTGTAGTTATAAGACCGTTAACAGTGGATAAGCAACCTTCAGAAAAGTCACACTTGTCTTCCGATGTAATATTTTTAACTTTCATAAATAAAAGCAACCCTTTCGAACGAGAGTAAATTTTTCAACAAGATAGTGCTAGTTTATTCAGAAGCCACCTAGCTGGACGTATCGGACCAAGACATGGGGGGTGTCGGACACTGATTTATTTATTGCAATCTTTCACCGCACTTACTCTGGAGAATATCCGGTAAGAGTAGGGTGTGTTACTGCCTTGTAGATAAAGTGTTGTGCACTACTATGGATGCATTTGTTTAGTCTTTCCTTCATGAATTTTTAATATGTAGAGGCACCTTAGAGTTTTAAGGCTAGAACTAGATAGAACTTTCTAATCAATACAGCTTTCTAATCAATGAAGCTCAATTATTTTCCAGTCACACACTCTCTAAAAAAACAGAAGATTTCTACGTGAAAATAATAAAATATATTTTTTTAGCAACTTGGCTTATTTGCATCAGTAAAAGTTGAATCTAATAATAATATATAAAAATACTAGCGGACCCGGCAGACGTTGTCATGCCCAAACGTTGGCTTGCCTTCACTAGCCCTACCCTACCCCTACCCATACATTTACCCCTACCCATACATCTACCACTACCACTAACTTTGGATATTGTTCATACAAAATAATAAAATCTCTATTAAAAAATGGGGGGTGGGGGGTACTAGGGTAAACAATAGTTTACGACCTATTCTCAGAACTACCGGACTATACAAAAAAAAAACATACAAATCTGTCTAGCCGTTTCGGAGGAGTTTGGTTACAAACACTGTGACACGAGAATTATATAGATTTGTTTGTTTGTTTGTGTGTTCGTATTCAATAGACTCAAAAACTAGTGGACCGATTTGAAAAATGCTTTTTGCATTTGATAGAATTCATGGGGAAGTTTATAAACTATTTAACATCACGCTACCTACCCAAAGGGGTGAATTGTATTCCTAATACAACGCGTACGAAGTAGCGGGCAATCAGCTAGTATATAAAAAAACTTAAAAACACGCTTTTGTCAGTAACACAAGTTGACCAAATGATCCCAAACTTAATGAGGTTACGTCGTTTCGTTACAAAGTTCTTGTGGCCATCTTCCGGATTCATCATCAGGACCCTAGACAGCATCTAGGACCAGAGTACCTGTGAAGACAAATCAAACGAGTCCAGACTCAATGTGGTTACGTCGTTTCGTTACAGAGTTCCACTGTCCACCTCCTGGCCACATCATCAGATCAGATTAAAGGTACCAAATTATTATTTATTGTCATCCGAATTACTTAAAACTTGCAAAGTCTCAAATCGATACGACAATTAGAAAATGGTTAAATTCGACTTCCAAGATTTGTTTACATAGGTACTTACATAATATTAGTTAGTTGCGTTGCGAGTAAAAACGCTGAAAATATTGATCTAAATATAAATGGTGGTAAATCCTCTCAACCTGGGTACAACATGGGGGTCCATGGGAAATAGTTTATTGCAGAGATAATCGAATGCCATTTGTTACGATCCTGACATACCTCTTTCGCTTCTTTTATATTCATCATACCTTTCATACACTTTTGTCAGTAACACACACTTGCGCAAACCAAATGATCCCAAACTCGATGGGGTTACGTTTCGTTACAGAGTTCTTGTGGCCACCTTTCAGCTTCATCATCAGGATAATAGACAGCATCTAGGACCAGAGTACCTGTGAAAACAATTTTGTATTTTTTAAATATTTTTTAATTATAGTTTATTACTCCTTAATTTTTCTTTTTTGAAGAGATATAAACAGAAAAATATACTTCTAAAGAAAAATATAGACACAATTTGAGATGTGAAGTCAATGATTTTCAATATGCTAACAGAACGGAAAATTCACACTTGACCAATTTTTATTTATAATCTAGGAAATGAACTTTATACAGCAGTATATTATATTCATTGACAATATTACTTAATGCACGGACAGGTAGTTTGATTACCTATTCAGTTTTCAACGGAACGTCCGTGTGAACGGCCTCGAGAGTGCACGATTTGGGCTTGTAAGGACGGCTTGCATGTTGGCCGAAGCTCCATTGATTTGCGATAAATACATATTCTAAAAATAATTATCCAGATCACAGCGACTGGCGACATTTTATTTTAAAATTTATTCGAATATGTGCGATATGATATTTTTGGGATGCCCATCTCCCGAAACCGTGTTACGATTCCAGGGTACCCAGCGGAAGACCAAGTCTCCCTCGTTTATTTGGTAATTGTGAGGCTATACCTAACGAGTGGCTAGTTCTGTTGAGGTATATTTAGATGGAACAGCCTCTAAGTGTGGTTTGTCGGATTATGTACATAAGTTTTTAAATAAAAAACCCATCGGTGCATAGCCGGGATCCGGAATCAAACCTGTGGTCTGCCTAGTTAATACCAGACGTCTTAACCACTCGGTTATATGATATTTTTTAAGTAACTGAAATGGAGATTTGTTGGCTGTTTGTCTGTTTGTCCAGAATAGGCTATGAAACGACCGAGTTCTGATCACTTATCGACGAAATTAATTTTTGTCTTTTATCGTTGTTTCATCTGAATAGGGGTTCGAAGACACAAATTAGATTAGATCATTTGAAATCATTTACCTTTCAATGAACGAACCCAACATTAATTAATTGTATGTAATTTGTATGCTTAATAATAACGATATCGTTTTAAAAAAGCTGCATAAAATTGCTAAAAAGGTGTAAAACATATTTTGACGTATCAAAAGCGACCAATCGTCACGATACGATATTGCGAATGCATGCCAACGCTAAACCCATGAGCGTTATTTTTGCGATTATACATTTGATAGTGCGAGTATAATGGAAACAAAACATGTAAGTATTAGTCACTAAACCTATTTACGATCGCAAGCACTAATCGGATGGAAGTCATGATTTCCCACTATTCGCATTAACTATTATTTTAACCATTCATTTATACACAGCGAAGAACAAATCACGAAATAAATGACTAATAATAACGTACTTATATGATAATGGAGGGTTCTCACATAAACATTGTACAATTTAGTCATAGATTGCTTATTAATAGTTGATTTTATTGTTATTCGAATAATAAGACTGGAATATGCATTTGTCTTATCTGTTAAACCTATCCTATGTCTATTTAAATTTAAATACGGCTTGTATTTTTTAAGGCTTTATACCATAAAATGTACCTATTGTAGGTACTACCAAAAATTTCCAAATCCCTGCATAAACGGATAAATGCTCACCAAATTGCATTGATGAAGTATCAAACTGTTACTATTTTATAATTGTATTTTATGCTTTTTAAATAATTACTCAGGAAAAATAATTGAAAACGAAATGTTTTATATTATTGCTAAATAGATGTTACCAATATTTTATTTTATAACGTCCAAATAAGTAATCTAAGAAAAATTTAAAAGTAATTTAAAAAAAAACTATATACTGCTTAAACTGTACAAAATCAATTCGCGCGGAGTCGCTGGTAATTTTCAATTTATTCCGAGCAATCGTCTATTTATCTAACTCATTACGTATACTATCGAGTACACCATAGTTTACCTTTTGCACTTCAACCACAACCTACAATAGCATTTGTAAAGAAATGAATACTGTCATTCAATTTCGAAACGTCAGATCAAGATTGTGCCCACAAAACCGCGGCGACGTCATGAGCGTAATTGTTTTTTTTTATATTAGCATTGTCGTGGGCGTGTATTATTTTATTTAGACAAGGCATCGTTTATGGATTCACTTGCTATCGATTACATTTTGTAAGACAAAAGACAAATAGTTGGCGCCCAACTCAAAAATTAAACTTTTTTTAACAAACATTTTATTGTGAACAAATCCAATTTTTTTTATAAAATAAAAAGAATTTGAAACCATGCCCGAGCCACCATTAATGAAATCCTGGATACGCTCTTGTTTCTGGTGTTATATGCGAGTAAGTGTGAGTGACGGTATTCTTGCATACTTGGAGTTATCATCAAATTATCATCAGGAACGATGTCATTAGACATGATGTTGTGACTAAAATGAAGAAAAGTAGTGGACACATTGAAAGAAAGGAATTGCTGGCAAAGGACGACCTAGGTGTACTTTTATTAAACATATATAAAAATTATTGATCGAAGGCAATATTAAAAGTACACACAATGGCCGAGCATGTATGAACATAAATGAAGCGAAAAGGTTCATCAGGATGGTAGCAAATGGCATTCGTTTGTCTCTGCCTACCCCTCTTGGGATAAAAGGCGTGATGATAGATACATAGAGTTAAGATCATTATTATTGAAAACCTCGTATTTTGTAATACACTGACGAGCAATATAAAAAAAACCACTAACTTATCATGAAATACTTCCGAAACCACGCCAGATTGCTTTTGAAGTAAAAAGCAACATTCAAATGTTTTTTCGGGATTCTTTTTACTTCATGAAGCTAACTTGTATGGTTTAGAAAATATTTAGATTTTTTAAGCACATTGCAAGTGGCTTTATTATATTGCTCGTCAGTGTAGTTACAAGAACAGTAGCATTTATTTTCGAGATTTTATATTTTTGTTACTGAGAATCAGTAAATTTGTCATCTTTGAAAACTTTCAATTTCTGTGTAAAACAGACAGACGTAACAATTTTATATATACGTATAGATTTTAATAGAGGTCCCCCGCTGGTAGGACGATGTTAGATTGATAGATGATATGGAGTGCGTTGTTCTTTTATCGAACTTGGACTGCCAGCGACATCGCGCGTCAAGTGACGCCACTGAGACAATTTTCAATAATAAAAGTACTAGTCATTGTCCACTATCGCAAACATCGATCGATCGAACATTATTAGTTATAGGTACAGTCAAGTAAAAAGTATCTTTACATTTACTTTTAAGAAGAGAAGTGCTTTAATCGACTCCTATAAAAATAACAGATTTTTACGTCTGTTAAAGAAGTGATACTGCATCTAGGTCCATTAAGTGCAGCAATAGGCTTGCCACCTGTTCTGTTCAATATGGACAACTGGCAAAAAGTGGACACTGTTACCGCTGTCTCTGGCCACACCGCATGGTATAAAGGCCGTGAAGGTGTGTGTGTATCTATATGAGAATTCTATTATATTGGAATTAAATTATAGAAAAACATTTTTGTTGTACGCTCATTTTTCACAGAAACTTAGGTATATAACACATAACAAAACAAAATCCAATTTTTGTCAGCTGTCCATATTGAACAGACCAGGTGGCAAGCCTATTGCTGTACTTAATGGACCTAGATATGACACTTCTTTAACAGAATTTTACGTATAACATTTTCAAAATTTTGTGTTACATAAAGATTAAATAAAGTAACTGAAGGACAACAAAAAATAATTATTTCTTACAAAAAAATATGTTTGTTACTGAGTCTCTCTCTGGCCACACCCAAATGCATGAAGGTCGTGGTCGTGCGAAGTTTGAAATTTCATCGCTTGAGACATCATACAGTACCAACGTATTTATGGCAATGGCATTGATTGATTGAAACTTCGATACGATTTACATCTGAATCAGCTCACTCTGTATTAGGAATAGAATATTTGTGGATAGATTTTTGGATAGAAATACCAACTATAGAAAATTTAAATTCTCGAGTTTTCATTACATTTTGACCAAAAAGATTACGGCTCCCGAAACCTGGTCGCAGAAGAGCAATTATTTGTGAGCCTATACTTAACGAGTGTTTAATTGTGCAGTTGACGGATATTTCGATGGGAAGGGGCGTCGGTGGTTGAGTGGGTAAAACGTCGGCTGAAAGCTGAGAAGTCGCGTGTTCGATCCCCACATCCGACATGGGTTTTTATAATAAAAAATCTATGTACATTTTCTGACATACCGTACAAAGAGGCCACTTGTTAGGTATAGCCTCAAAAAATCTTCGGCTAAGTGAGGAAGACTTGTGTCTTCCGCTGGGTACTCTTTACTGGGTATGCTTTTTTAAGATGGGAAGCCTCTAATTGTGATTTGTCGGATTATGTACATATACTTTTAATGACATCCAGCGTAAATAATGTCATATCAAATAATAATATAAAAGATCTCACCAATATTTAACTCTATTGATGCGATCAATCTTTGAATAAGAGTTAAATTTTGGATAAGTCATTTGTCAAGTATCGGGTCAAAGGGTGTTATTCGTTTCTTGTTAATCAAACCGAAGGCGAGACCGTGAGATCTGACGGATCGATCAATTATAGTATGTAAAATACGTCAAAGGGCTGGTATTATATTAGAATTTGAAGGTACATACCTATACCAGTTTGTCATTGACCTTATACACACATGTCGAACATATACACTGTATGTCTCAGGTTTCCAAATTGTAATCCAAATTACAAATCCAAAATTTGGAACCAAAGCAAGTGTTGTAAATTTTTTAGAAATACTTTTAAATTACAGCTGTAAGATTTATTACACCTAATGTATTTGTATTTTATTTAAAAAATCATGTTTTTAATTTTATTTTTCAAATCCCCGCGAAATCGAAGATGACGTGACATCTTGCAAACCAACAAAAATATGGTCACAGATTAGACAAAATAACAAGAAAATAACTTAGCCATGGACAGATTGACAGACAATTAGTATAACATAGTTAGTAGTCTGTGGTTATTTATTTGACATTTAGATGAAAGTGACGTCACTTCCCGTTTGCGGTCATGTGACCGGAAGTATGAATTAAATCTTTTTCATTTAGATATAATAAGAAATACCTATACGTTATTAGACTATATATAAAATAATATTGTGTTATTATTTTCTTTCACTGTCAAATTATATGTTTAAAAAAATTGGTGTAACTTAAGTGTAAATAACTGCTTTTTGGAATTTTTGTTTGTCTAATAGGCTACGAATCGGCTAAGTAAATTTTCATGAAACATTCAGCTATCATAATTGTTATTTACCTATACATATTTCAAATCTTAAAAAAGCAATAAATAAATAAGAAAAAAATTGATTCTATGCCATTGAATGAAGGAGACTCAATGTAGAGGTCGTATATATTACATTAGGTATTTATGGTAAAAAAACTGTACTGAGGTATTTTTTTCAGTAAACATGAAATATATTTAAAACTGGTTTCAGGTAGGTAGGTTCTTATATGTGACAGTATTACATCTATTATCCTACAAATCATATCTATAATTTTCCCCCTATCACTTTTTGTGCAAACAAATTGAATATTTAAAACAAAGTTATCAAACACTGTCAAATATTTTCATTTTAGTTTCGGATATTATTTCTAATGACATCTCCATATATATAATATTTAAATATTGTATGTAATTACCTACGAGATGGAGATATGTCACGGTGTAGCGACGTAGGCGCCGATGGTGTCACAACATAAAGTGACTCTCTTGGTCCAGTTCCCACAGTAGCCGATATGTTATATCATGAATTTACACATTTAAACTACTTTTGAAAAACAAAAAAAAAAATGCAATGATAATTTTTTCCTATACATGTAGGTTTTATGTACATTTATTCTATATAATATTTTTTACAACTTAACTTAAATATATATAATAATAGATAAATAAATAATTATTAATATGTTTAAAAACTATATACCTATACATATTGTAAAAAAAACCTCTTCAAGAATCCCTCCCTGTAGCATGGTTCCTAAAACACTGGCTGCGATACCTTACTGAATGGTTAATTAATTACTTATTAATATTATTTTTGTTTGTCCTTCATTCACATGAAAACTGATCAAAACAGTCATGCTCCGATCGAGTATAAATGGGTATTTTTTTCTAAAACAATAATTATATATTTAAATATCGGTATTTATGTGTGTACGTACATTGTGTCGCTGTCTTCTTTAATAACTAAAAATTTGTCACGGACCGGTCTAATAAGGTTTGGATCCATCTCTTTTACATGTCCACAATTATACGTAACCGTTTCTTTTAGATATATCATGTATTTTGATAGCATTACGTCGCGTCGGTATCATTAGATGTTTTTAGTGAATTTTTAAAATTATTTTGGAAATAAATTAAGAAATATATTAGGAACATGTAATTTATTTATCATATACTAGGACCAATCGCACTTCATATAGGAAGTTATGGTCTTAAATAAAAGAAATATATTTTATAGATTGATTTAATTTGTGTTTACACTTGGAACACGTCTGTCTTCTAACAAGGTCTAAGCCATTGACGGTAGGCGAGCAAAACACATTTTAATTTTTGTATAGATATGACGGTACATAAATTCAACACGCCCCCTCAAAAATTAATCACTGCTTTATATAATTAAAAATTAATATTCATAACTGTTAGACAAGACATTTACTTCCAAGTGTTCTCTGGGAAAATGTACAATAATAAATAGTCCAACATTTGTTGCGCAGGATTAGGGAAAACCCAGAAAAACCTAATCAGACCATTTCACTTAAATTAAAAATTAAAAATTGTACTTCAACAATTAAAACAAAAAAAAATCAATATTTTACTTATAAAGCTTATTCTAAACCCATATCATTTCGCATTTTCTTAAAAGTGGATGCTGGCAACGGCTTTGTTAATACATCAGCCAGCTGTTGACCTGAGGAAATATAGTTTAATTTTACTACATTTTTCTCTACCTGCTCCCTTGAAAAATGATATTTTATATCAATATGTTTTGATCTTTTATGGTTGGTTGGATTATTAGCTATACTAATGCAACCATTATTGTCCTCAAATATGACAATAGGTTTAGTGATTTTTAAATTTATACTTTCTGCTAGAGACTTAAGCCATAATGCTTCTTTAATAGCTTCATACAAAGCCATGTATTCAGCTTCAGTAGATGAAGCTGCTACTGATGTTTGCCTCTTTGTACACCAAGTTATGGTACATTGGTCAAATAACTTAAATAAATATCCAGTTGTACTCTTTCTATCACTATGATCATGGCCTCCCCAATCAGAATCTACATATCCACATAAAATATTAGAGTAATCGTTTCTTATATAAGTTAATTTTAAGTCAATAGTACCTTTTAGATATCTTAGTACTCGTTTTAAACTTTGCCATAACTCTTTGTTATTGTTATTTGTGTACCGACTTAATATATTAATACATGTACTTAAATCCGGCCTTGTGCAAAGCATAGCGTACATTAAACAACCGATCAGGTTACGGCATGGTGCGTCATATTTGTTATTAGAGTTTAGGGCCTCATAGTTCAATTTGGTTTCAGTTGGAGTGCTCACAGGGTTGCAAACACTCATATTAAATTTATTCAAAATTGTTTGAATGTATGCACTTTGGTCTAATGTTATTTTATTGAAGTACCTAGTTATTTTAATACCAAGAAAGAATTTTATATCTTTTAAATCTGTCATTTGAAATTTACTCATTAGATAGTTTTTAAAATTATTCATTGTTTGAATGTCATAGCACACTATTACCAAATCATCTACATAGAGTATTACATATATATTTTTTCTAATATTTCCTTGATCTAAAATATATAAACACCTATCAACTGGTGAATTTAGGAAACCTTTCTCTTTAAGACACTTCTCAAATACTTCATACCAACACCTTGCAGCCTGTTTCAGCCCGTATAAAGCTTTATTTAATTTACATACATAGTTATCTTTACTCAAAACACCCTCAGGAACTTTCATATATATTTCCTCTTTTAATATACCATTCAGAAATGCAGTTTTTACATCCATATGATGAATTAATAAATTATGTTGATTAGCAAAACTGATTATAAATCGAAAACTAGCTATTCTAGCAACAGGCGCAAAGGTTTCATTGTAATCGCTAAGGTATTCTTGACTAAAACCCCTTGCAACAAGACGTGCCTTGTATCTTAAAGGTTTCCCAGATCCATCATTTTTGGTGGTAAAAATCCATTTACAGTCCACAATATTTTTATTTGGTGGCCTTGGTACTAATGTCCATGTATTATTTAATTTAAGTGCATTTAGTTCATCCCTTACTGCTTTCTCCCATAGAGGTCTATCACTCAATGTTTTAATTTCATTTAATGACTTAGGTACTTTAGTTGTGGTTAACTGCGCACAATATATATCATAGTCATTTTCATTATATGATACAGGGGGAACAGTTTTGAGTCTTTCACTCCTTCTAGGTAGCGATGACTCATCGGATGTGTTTTGGTTGTTAATAGGTAAATTTTTATCAATATTAATCTCAGGTTCAATTGGAATCTTACTACTAATTTTACGAATTTTACTTGGACTGCATTGTTCATCAGATTTTGAAGTATCTGATTTAGGGTCATTTAAATCTTGAGACTTTATAGACACTGATTTCGACACTAAGTCACTATCAGTTTTGTCATGGGAATATTTAATGTTACTCCCTTCAGGTTTAAGTTTAGGCCTGGATTCAAGGAAATTAGTCTCATCAACAATAACGTCCCTCACAGTCACATATTTTTCGCATTCAGTGTTCCAGACCTTGTAGCCGTTTGATTCATAACCTACCAATATACCTTTCCATGACTTATCATCGAATTTAGTTTTATTGGTTTTGTTATGTACGTACACAGTTGAACCAAAAATCTTAAGATATTTAATGCTAGGTTTTCTATTATGCCACAATTCATATGGTGTTTTGGATTGTTTCAAGGCTTTAGTTGGTGTAATATTTATTAAATTAACGGCAGTTAAAACTGCTTCACCCCAAAAATATTTTTTCATTTTAGTACCATTTAACATGGCACGAGCCTTTTCGGTTATGGTTCTAACCATACGTTCTGCTACTCCATTTAATTGCGGAGTTCTAGGTACCGTTAAGTGATAAGTAATTCCTTTTTCTTTACAATAGTTTTTCATTTCGGTAGACAAGTATTCGCCACCGTTATCGGAATACAAATTTACTACTTTGGAATTAAATTTAGCTTCACTTTTTGCGACATAATCTTTAAATGCTGAGAATACTTCTGATTTATAAGTTAATAAATACACAACACAATAATGTGTTAATTGATCAACAAACAAAACAAAATAATTCTTGTGGTCAATTGTTGGAGGGGTGATAGGGCCACATACATCTGAGTGTACAATAAACAAAGGTTGTTTAATGTAACTTTTATCTTTGGCTTTATTAAAAGGTAGTCGTGTCTGTTTACCATTTATGCATGCTTCACACAAGTCATCATTTGGAAATACTATTTCAATTTCTTTCATATCACTTATCATTTCATTGCCTTTTAATTCAAGGAATTTATTTTTACTGATATGCCCTAAGCGTTGATGCCATAACTCATATTTATTTTTATTGCTTTGACATATTTTGGAAACAGACTGATTTATATTTTTGGATATTTTAAAATATAAAATAATTAAATTATTCAAAGACTTACCATTCATGACAACTTTACCATATTTTGTTATGTGAGTGCCATGTTGGTCAAAAATTACTGTCAATCCAGCCTGCTGCATCTTTGAAACTGATAACAGATTGTATGGTGCCTCACTGCAGAATAGCACGTTCTCCAAAATTCCATGAACTCCGGTATCGGTAACAATGTTTATATTACCTCTTTTAGTAGCTGAAATAAATTCACCATGTTTAGCAACAGAAATTTTAATTGGTGTATTTAAATAATCATATGTAATAAAAAGATCGTCCCTGTTTATGATGTGGTCAGATGCTCCAGAATCCAACAAAAATGTAATTTTGTTTGCATAATTTTCTTGCTGGTATTCTCCAGTCATAAATGCAAAACCCGAAAAACCGTCTGATGTCGACGCCTGTTCTAGTTCAACAGTTTGAATTGTTCTTTTTCGGTCCGGAATATTTCTTTGATTATTCATTCTTTTGAAAAAATAACAATCTTGTTTTATGTGTCCCTTTCGACCACAGTGGTGACATTTTATAAATTGAGACTTCGATTTAGTTTTAAATTTCTTATTAACTTGTTGTGGGTAGTTATTACTTGATTTAGAATTTTCAAATTTTCTTTTGTTATAAGTTGCGGTTTTATTTTCAACGTGTAGTACTTTTAGGCTTGTGTCACAATTGTCATTCTTTAATTTAACTTCATGATCCAAAAGTCTTGTTTTAACGAACGCTAAAGTTAAATTAGCTTCAGACAACGTTTCAATTGCAGTTGTAACACCGTCATAGGTTGTCGGCAGTGTAAGTAATAAATGGGCAACTTTATCGGTTTCTTCTAATTTTGCCCCAGCCGCTGATAGTTCTGTTATTAAGTCGTCAAAAGTTGCGAAATGTTTTATTAAAGACATATCACCTTGTAGTTTTAACCCTAACAATTTTTTTCTTAAAGCCAATTGAGTAGCTAGACTCTTACGTTCATAAAGTGAATCTAAATTTTGAAAAACTCCTTTTGCTGTAATAGTTTCATTTACGAAACCAAGATAGGAATCTGACAAATACTCAACAAGAATACTTTTGGCAACCCTATTATTTTTCTCCCAGTCTTCGGATCGTATATCTGGAAGTTCGTCGTCAACAACTTTAATTACGTCCATTTCACATAATAGCGAACGCACTCTAAATTTCCATACACTATATTTTTCACCGTCAAAAGGTTTAATGTTCCGTTTTAGTTTTAAGTTTTCCATTGTTCACGAAAACTTTTCAATCACTCCAAAAATAATCAAGTAACACTTTCTAAATTTCTAAACTTATAGCACTGGTCCCATAACCTATAGGAAGTTATGGTCTTAAATAAAAGAAATATATTTTATAGATTGATTTAATTTGTGTTTACACTTGGAACACGTCTGTCTTCTAACAAGGTCTAAGCCATTGACGGTAGGCGAGCAAAACACATTTTAATTTTTGTATAGATATGACGGTACATAAATTCAACACTTCATATATTTACTTGTTATAAAAGAAGGTAAACAATCCATGATGGGCTTTCCTGTTTGTTTTGAGTTTTAAAATTAAATTAATATTTTTGTATTTTTCCCAAAATTACAAAAGAAAAAATTCAAAGAAAATCCATTTCATTTCATTATACTTATTTTCAGTGATTATTAGGACGCCACTATTATATTAAATAAATAATTGGCCAAGTTGCGAGTACGACTCGCGCGCTGAGGGTTCCGTAGATAGCATTTTTTCGTTAGGTTTTCCTGTAAAATATATGAATAAAGACCCTACATTCTCTTTTTTTTCCAAAATTTATACTCAATAGTTTTTTGAGAAAAGAGGGAGAATGGTTTAAATTTGTAAAAATGTACATAATCCGACAAACCACACTTAGAGGCTTTTCCATCTAAATATATCTCAACAGAACTAGCCACTCGTTAGCCTCACAAATACCATCGGCTAAACGAGGGAGACTTGGTCTTCCGCTGGGTACCCTGGAACCGTAACACTGTTTCGGGAGCTGTAAGGCAACCCGTGAAGAAAGAAAAAAAAAAGAGTAAAAAAAAACGGTTTCAACATTTTTGTCCAGTAGATTCGGAGAAAATTAGCTGTGACAGACGGACTGACAGACACATGAGTGTTCCTATAAGGGTTTCCGTTTTTTCATCGGAGTGAATGATGTCAATAACAGTTTCTCAAAAAAAAAAAATCTGATGTAAAAAAAAGTTAAATTATAACTTGAAAGCGTTACGTCCATGCGACGAAATAAATAAAAATTATTGACTCGGTTGCACCGTTATATTTTATTGCAAAAGAGTTTTGCAGCGAATGCATGGGAACGAGACGAAACAAGACATTTTGACTACTAGCAATAAATCTTAGGTCTTTCAATTCTCCACGACTAATTAGTGTCACAAATTAAGTGTTTAATTTACATATTTTGATGCACCGGACATAATTTTTATAGCCCAATAGTATTGAAGTTTTTGCTAAACGACCTACCGTCGATAGAGCAATGATCCCGGGTGTAACCTCATTATTTTCGAACTGAGAGTCCGAGACAAATATTTTTCCAGGGTTGCTATAAATTGTTTAAATTGTAGTCAGAAAAAAAATTGTTATCGAATATTCATAAGAAAAAATGTATGTTCTTATAACATTTATAGCTAAGTTCATGTTTAAGACGTCCGTACCTTCTAAAAAAAGGAGTCAATAGCCTATTAACTGGTAGAGCGTTGATTTGAGCCCCGGGTTCAATTTCCAGTCGTGCCAGAAATGCCAAGCACCAATTTTCTTTAAGAATATGTGCTTTATTCGACTCCTAGTGCTTCGGGGGCACGTAAAGCAGGCGTTCGAACTTCTCATAAATATAACAGTTATTTACGACACATCTAGGTCCTTTCTATTCTATTTTATTTATTCTATTATGGCTCCATCAGGGTTTTGATGATTATAGACGTCATAGTAACAATAAGCCGATTAATCGGTAGGTAAGATGTTCCCGCCGACCGTGATAAGCCCTATTAATCAATGACTAATCCTAGGTCCATAAGTGCAGCAACAGGCTTGCATGCTTAACTGGCAATAGTGTCTCTGGCCACACCGCATGGAATAAAGGCTGTGAAGATGATGTGAAGGTGCGTCGGTGGCCGAGTGGTTAAGAGTGTAGTGTACCGCGTCCATGTCCATACAAACGGAGAAAACGTTTTATTACCCCTAAATATTATTAAATTTTAACGATTTTGTAATATGTTACTGACATAATGAAAAACTACGTACGTATTTTTTCCTTTTTTTAAAATTCGTAATAGGTCAAAAGTTATAAGCCCCCACAAATCTCGGTTTTTTTGGTTCATAACTTGCTCGTAATAAACCGTCTGTATTTGAGAAACAAAGCAAAATTTCAAAAAAAGCAAAAAGTACGTACGTAGATTATAATCTGCTAAAACGTTTGACACCAAAATTATAAGGTTTCGTTATAGTTTAGTAGGTGTAAATCGTTTTCCCCTAAAACGCAATTTTCAACGAAGAACATACCTACGAACACTCACGAGCTGCAGTGTTCTCTGTCGCACTGATGCCCGGGCGAAGAGCGCGCTTGAGACAGAATATGATTTTCTAAATACCTATTTCGCTGCGTACCCTGAGCTACACGATCCTCTTAAGACGTCTGGTATTAACTAGGCAGACCACGGGTTCGATTCCGGATCCCGACCAGACCAATGGGTTTTTTAATTAAAAACTTAGGTATGTACATAATCAAAAAAACCACACTTAGAGGCTTTTCCATCTAAATATACCTCAACAGAACTAGCCACTCGTTAGGTATAGCCTCACAAAGACCATCGGCTAAACGAGGGAGACTTGGTCTTCCGCTGGGTACCCAGGTACCGTAACACTTAAGGCAAAAAAAAGAAGATTTTTTTGTTTGTTTTGTTTGAAAACAGTTCCTACTTAATGTATGGACCATGGGGTTACGCCGTAAGATATAAAGTAATGATACACTAGGTCGTCCTCTGCCAGCATTTCCTATAATTTCTGCCATATAAACCTATTTTGGCAATCTTTCATCCTTCATTCTTTCAACGTGTCGAATCTAGCTTAAACTATTTTTCGTTATTTTAGTCACAACATCATCTTTCCCTCCTAGTTACAATAAATTAAATGAAATTAAAATGCAAGTACCTTATTATTTACTAATATAATAGACCAACAATATTGCTTCCTGAATCTACACATTGTTTAAAAAACATCGTGACAGAAGTTAAAAGCTAAACCTCCAGATAACCTTTAGATCGACCTTAATACTACGTACTCACTGAATAATCCATCTGATTAATGGACATCTCACGCGTTGTCGATTTTCTAGTAAAATTAAAGAAATCAAGTATTATTTTGTCACCGCTCGTGACTCGGTCAGCGCGGAAGGTCGCGACGCTCATCAACGCTGATGACAATCACGATGATGACATCATTAAGTCGTGCATTGGCACCCGATTGTAATATGAGAAAAATACTACTTATTCCAAAAGGAGGATGTTTTTTATATTAATTCTTAAAGATTTGTTTACGGGTGCCGATAACAAGTTTTTCTCATGTAGCTGATGATATTTTTGTGGCTCCAGTGGCTTACAACCAGTAGCCAGCTCTGTTGAGGTATTTTGAGATAAAAAAAAGAATATACTTATGAATATACTCAAGATATACTTATGACAGATTTCACCCTTATTTTAGTTGATGATGCAGATCAGATCTATTGAGACATTTTATGATCAATAAGAAAAAGAAAAAGTAATACTACCAAAACTAAGTACGTACCTACCTCAACAAGTGTTTCATAAAATAAAATAGTAAGCAGTACTGACAGATGCAAAAACATATATTACAAAAACAAAACGGTTTAATATGTGCATACATAATGATAGAAGACTTCGACACGTTCCCACAAGTAATGTTTGCGGAAATGTCTTAGCGAAAGGCTTTATCGCTTTTGGTAATATATTAAAGTTGTCATCCTGTTCACTTATCTGTGATGTCTATTTGTTGAAACATACCATTCGTGATGTTGTTGCATTAATCACGGTAGTTTCTATTTTTGTAGAGCCTCCGAAGGTTACAACGCTCTCTATATATGCACGCGTGTATTAATTACCAAATAATTAATAAGGTTGCACTAATAATATTTTAACATTTGAAATGGATCTAATGAGTTTGTAGTAGGGTGTTGTTTTGAAATGAAAGTAGTTGAATCAACTAACTGATTTTCTGACTTCTTATAAGACAGCTCTAATTCTATTGAGTACAGCGACAGCCTATCTAGGATGAGCAAGGTCTTATCCAGGTGTTGTGGATTTCATAATTATAAATTTTGTATATTTGCTTATTTTCATTGTTTTAATGTAACTCGCTTACTAAAGATATCGAGATGTGGTTTTAATTTCTTTGAGATATTTCATAGTTTAAAAGTTCTCTGGTTCAGCTGTGTCTATTGACAATTAATTATACACAGAAATTCACTTCAATAAATGGTGAGTCATGCAGACAAAGTTGCGGGCATTGTTCTAAATAATAATACATAATCAAAATTCGCAACTGATCCCATTTAGTACCTCCATAATATTTATTATTACTTGAGTTGATTACAAATTGAAAAGCACGAAAGTGCAAAATCACGACAAGTAAAGACCTCGCGTCGAGAATAGCTATTATTTATCAAAATGTCGTATTATTGCCACTAAGTACGTTATAAAATTAATACAATGCTATTGTGACCTTTTCGAATCGGTAAGAGATTCAAGGCCGTGGAGCCTTTTTCCAAAACAATGGATTTGGAGACAGTCTTATTTAGTTTTGTAATAAGAGGTGATTGATATCGTCTATTAAAGATACATATTTCTACAGTTGGGGCATATTTCAAAACTAGGACAGTGTCATTAGCGGGAGGTTTCCAAAGCGGAATGATGATTCATGACGATGCGTTACGGCCTTTGTGCTAAGTGTTGTTTGTTTTATTTATTACTTGAGTTTGCGAGAACGTTTGTTTCGATACTGTTTTGGTTTTTGTCTTTGCTATATTTTTGCTTTCCTTAGTTGTGTTTCTTTCAGTTTCTAAGATTGATATGACAAATTGTAAAACTACTGGACCAATTTTGGTAACATTGAGATCAACTTGTAGTCTCTATAGACTCTTGAACTTATGAGTATCAATACCTACCTATAAGGTTGCGAATGTAGTTTCCTTTTCTACGTAAATACCGGATATTGATATAGGCATTATGTTTTGGTATCTGCCTATTCCAAGTGGAATTAGGCGGACGTGAGCATATTACAATGTGCAGGAAAATTAAAAAGATGTTAAAATCGGTATATTATACAAGTTTACGTATATTTTGAAGGAAGAATATTATATTAACTAACATAAATTAACATTTGCCTATAATAATTAATGAAATTACAAATATTGCTTTATTTGATTAACGACGAAGTGGAACCAAGTAAACATCAATTTACAAGATTGTAAATCAAAGCTGCATTGGGAAGGTGCGGGGTAACGACGTTAATAATTACAATAATCGTTAGAATATCATTTTCGTTTCTAAAACATAGGCTTTCATCTACTCAAATAGTGACAAAATTATATTTATGTCGTATCGTTGATTTGATTGATCACGTCTTTGTCCTAATTGTTTATAATATTTTAGTAAAGCTCATATAACATCCACAACCATGTTTACAATTAAATTATGTATTATTTCTTTTGCATATATTTTGTATATTTATTATTAACCATACTTACACAAGTTTTCGCTTGCACAAGGTTTTTTATGTTATAAAAAAATTTGTACAAAACAATGTCACTGATTTTTGCTGTTTCATTGCCAGTCAAGTAGGTGTGAAGTTACATGTCGTGCTTCAATAATAACTTTATTTGTTTATTTCCTACTTCATATTGAAGTGTGCTTTAAAACAATACAAGAGGTCAAGCCTCCGCCATCGTATGACAAAAAAAATTTAAAAGCATTTAAAGACCCGAGGATGAAATCATATACTTATTTAACAAAATATATATACCTATCAGGGGAAACTGATTTAGAAGAGATTTGGTGCAGGTGCAGAGGCTCTTTCTGGTTCCTGTATTTTAAATAGTGGTACCGGAAAAAAGGTATACGAAATCTTCCGCCATATTATATGGTTTACTTCTATCCACTATTTCCACACAAGTTTGTAATATAACAGGTGGCATAATGAGAAAGTCTTAAATATGCATACAGAATTCGTCATCGCGAAAGTATCCAAATCAAGTTAAACATATGTCCAAAACGTAAAAAGTTTCTCATACGTTAATTATACTCAATGGAAAAACAAACAATATGGATGGGGTGCTAAAAGAAGAGACAAAATCTATCTTAGTGTCGCTTTGAGTGGGTGTATTGACTTAAACATTGTACGTCGGCGACACCAAGATCGGTTATTTCAACACTTGAAACACCGTGTGGGCATCGTTGAGTCAGCATTCGCAATCCCTAAGAACATTAGAGACAGTAAATATTAATGATGGAATAGATTATATTGCAGATAATGATCTCTTACATGTTACTTATGGTTTATCTGTTTCGGATCTAAATATTGCTGAATCTTTGTTTGTTTAAGTAAGTATAATAGAAATCAAAAGCAAATGCTCAAAAGGTATACCTATTGCGAATTTTATTGAAGACGTGATATCCCTGGGGATTGTGTAACTAACAAATTTTAGAAATATATATTTTAACAGACCTTTTTTTTAATTTTACTTACTACTGGTGAAATCACTGCATTTGTGGTTAAAAAACGTGTTGACTGCTTTGACTCTAAATGTATGGAAGTATGAGTAGGCAATGAATGACTATGTAAACAATTAACATCCATGACCTGCGATAAAC
This sequence comes from Nemapogon koenigi, assembly GCA_963924495.1. NCBI lineage: Eukaryota > Metazoa > Arthropoda > Insecta > Lepidoptera > Tineidae > Nemapogon > Nemapogon koenigi. The sequence goes on along the minus strand of OZ004644.1, from coordinate 7,579,153 downwards.
ACCTGTGTTTCAAATGATACAAATTTTTAAGTTTCAATGTTTGTTACTGAATTACGCTAGCTGAACCAATTTGAATTACATTTTGTACCTACAAATCCCACTAATATTATAAACGCGAAAGTTTTTATAATGTTTGTTTGTTACTCAATCACGCTAGAACGGCTAAACGGACCTGGTGGAAATTTGGCACAGAGATAGATTATAATCTGAAATAGCATATACTTTTTATCCCGGAAAAATGTATGGTTCCCGTGGGATTTTTTTTTTCACATGTTTTTTTGCATAATGCATAGTTTAGGGGTCAGAGAACGACATAGGCTATTTTTAAAGAAAGCTGGCGGGGAGAGGCAAATTACAGACACGGGATTATTTCTTTTTGGATCTATTTCCACGCGGGTGAAACCGCGGACAGAAGCTTGTATAAAATAATTAGTACTTTATCCTGGCAAAATTCCACCCGTTTGGATGCACATAAAAAGACATGTGTGATAAAAGATTAGAATAGGATACAATAATATACGAGTGGATATGTCATGACGATGCCATATTAGCGCTTAGTGGCGTGACCAAAATATATTTGGCTAGTGTCATAGTTCAAGGCCCCTCGAACCTTTTCTGTACTAATGTTAATTGTGTCTCGGGGCATTCCGCATTACGATTATTACTGATTGAGACAATTACCACTGATTGCGGACAGTCGCTGTGATTCGTGAGTGTTTTATATCTTCGGCTTTGTTGTGATATACTTTTTGTTGTTTGCTTTTTTCTCTATTATCGGTAACCTTGTAATTTGTATTAGATATTTCGTGTATGTTTTGTGTGTATATTTAGAATCATCTTTAATGATTGGATAAAAAATGCTACCCGTTTTAATAACAATGCAGTTCTATTAAAGGTTAAAGCTCAAAAAATTACTTATGATTAACTATGTTTATTTTATGTTTGCTGCTTGTCTTAGTCTAAATAGAAGGAAAATTATTGTTATAAGTTTACCTATATATTATTAGATTTATTTATATAAGTAACCGTAAGAACAAGATAAGCATGCAGCATTTAGCAGCATAGGATTTCTTAAAAAAAATATATCATAATATTACAAAGAGAAAACAAGATTATCACGATAAGCCGAAATAATATAATTAATAAATTGGTATAAAATATAAACACTAACAAATCTGTAACACTTTAAGTAATTTTATTTGGAAGGAAACGGAATAAAAGATCAAAATATCAAAAGGCTGAGTGTTTACTTTGGTACCAATGTTACCGGTTTTAATAGTGATGTGTTACATATTTTGTTTCAATTATGACATTCATTTTGTTAAAAAAATAAGAAAAGGTATATTAATTAATGAATCTAGCAAATGTGCTTTGAACATCACAAGCATACCTTATTTTATTATATAGTTTTATTATAAACTTTTGAATTTCATTTTAGTGAAATAATATGTAAACTTAACTAATTAGATTAATTAAGCTATTTTTTGTAAACTTAATTCTGATATGAGTACAATTAAGCTAAGTTTTTTTCCTTCGAAAGTATCGAAATCACTTTATAAAACACTGTATTAAAAAAGGAGGACACCTCAATTTAGTCCACATTATTTTATTTTTCCCAATTTAAGTGCAATTCTTTTCACATCACTAAACAAAATCCAGTAAGGTCCGCGGCATTTAAAGGCGGCAATTTGAGTTAATGTGACAAATTCGTAATGCGCCACTCAAATTGGCCTCGCCCGTGAGAATGTCGTTCTTACGAGTAGTTATTGCCAACATTAATTTAGTCTGATTTGACACGAAGGTGTTGACTGTTGGAGGAACGATTATTGATATTTAACATTCGGTTTTCTCACGCTCGTTATGACATTGCTAATTGAATAAGCAGGTATTTTTGTCAATTTAAGGAAGTACTTACATTTAGTTAATGCACTCAGTTTGTAAATTGTCTTTTTTGAGTAACGGGTTAAGTTCTATCAGTTTTATTCACTCAATGCAATATCGAAAAAATATAGGATAGCTAGGTTGATACAATGTAAAGGTACATACATATAACTTTTAAACTACTAGCGGTAAAATACTTTCTTATAGGTAAACCTTATTTTCACTTTATTTAAACAATATTTTTAGAATAATAAAATTATCTTTTCAATTAGTGCATTTATTTATCAATACTTTTTTATGTAGCATAACCTAACAAACTTTAAAGTAAACTAAAATTCAAAACTATAATCGATGTTTTGTATGTGCACAATAATGAAGATGAGATGATATGAAGAGCAGATGGCAATGTTAACTAGAAATATAAAAAAAAATGTTCACTTTTATAAATACAAATCTAATTTAAATCACAAATGGCTTTTGTCTTTACATAATGTGGTTAAGGTCACCACTGTTTATCAAAGTTTGTTTGATTTGGGTCGTTGGATAAATTTTCTCTTTATTGTTCGGGTCTTGTTGAAAAACCGGACAAATCTACGAAAAGCCGACAAAGCAAATATTTGTGAAGTTCCTTCCTAGAACCTACCGGGCACCTGTGGTCACCCTTTATGTCTTGTGTTTGCTAAATCTATATAAGTAAAATATTCTGTTTTTAAATTAATATATTGCAATGTAGAGGTTTTGAGGTTCCAATTATGCACAATGATTTCACTATTTACTTACAATATATATTATAATGAACTAGCAGTTGCCCTCGACTTGTGGACTTTTCCAAGAATAATTTCTCACGGCACCTCTAAACACCCTAAGGTACCTTCCAATTTTCATAGTTATATCTTCAGTGGTTTGATTGCCAGTCAATCAGTGACAGGGCGGTTTTATATTTAGATTTAGATGTAATATTATACTTGCTTTTTAGATTATATATTCTAGTTAATTGATAAATTGTTTTAGTGTTTTTTATTCAGGAAAATAACGGGGTGGAATAGGGGAAGGAAAGTGTCACTTCAGATGTCAAAGGATACTGACATTTCAGATGTAGGTACTTATTAGGTTCTGAAACCTATATCTTGTGATTGCTCAATTGATATTGTCCCATCAATAACTACTTCTTTTGCTGGCTCCTGGCCCACTTTATATTGTGCCTAGTTTTAGAAATGTGAAAAATATTATGTAATGACAGCTCTGTAGAAATATATTGATAAAATTCTTCTTCACATGCCACTTTTCGCCCTTATTTTATTTCGCGAGTCAATACATTCCCTATTTCGGTCCTTTAGTTCAAGTGTTTGCCCTTTTTCCCTTTGTAAGTGTCCACAGAGGGACGACGAGAAGAATACAGAGTGTGCCCTTTATACTACCCTTTGGACGTGACTTCAGTAGCTCGAAGTATGTTCAAGCTCTAACGAAAAAGTATTTAGAAATAAACCACAGGTCTTCCCTTAGGCTACGTACTTAATATACTTTATGTTCTGAGTTACTACCTAAATTAAAAGTTTACAAGTAGTTTTTTACAAGTGTTGGGAATTTTCGGTGTAAAACACCTGTATTCGAAGAGACCCGCTTTTCCGACGGTACAACAAAATAATCTTTTTCAATAACCATAAACAAGCAATTTCACAAAATAAGTGAAATACACTATGTTGCAAAAAAAACGAGCACTTAAAACTTAATTGGTTATCATTATATTTTGAAGTTAATAATGTTTCAATAATTTATTATTTATGATGTTTCAATATATTATAATCGAATTTCTACATTTTTTAATCATCACAAGTAGAAATCTGAGGTAAATTGAATAAAAAAATGAAAAACCATTTTATTAAGTAATTTTAATGAGTATGAAGTGACAAATTAAACTAAAATTATTTTTTTAATTAATCTTTTTTAAATGAACCTACACAAAAATCAATATCGAGTATGACCACCTCTCGCAGTTATGACAGCTGCCATTCTTTTTCTCAAACTCCCGATCAGGTTTCTTATGGTTTATTGTGGTATCAGTTCCCATTCAGCCTGAATCACAGTTTTTAACTCTGTGAGGTTTTGTGGAGCTGGAGTTACAGCTCGTACCCGGCGTTTTAGTACGTCCCATAGATGCTCTATAAGGTTGAGGTCGGGACTCCTCGCTGGCCAATCCAATCGAGGAATCCCAACCTCCTCCATATATGCGGATACTGCAACGGCACGATGAGGACGAGCATTATCATCCATAAAAATGGACCTGTCTCCCATAACAACCAATGCAGGTTGCACATGTGGAACGAGAATTTCTGAGATATAGCGATGTACATTAAGTGCCCCATTTGGCAAAAAACTAACTCCGTACAAGCTTCAGACGTTATTCCTGCCTAGAACATTAAGGATCCCCCACCGTATGGTGTTACCTCTTCAAAGCACACGTCGGCATAACGTTCACCTTGTCTTCTCAGTACTCTCCGACGTCTGTCTTCACGATGTAGACATATACGGGCCTCATCGGAAAACAGAACCCTACCCCAATCCTCAATTGTCCATAGTAACAAATTTTGCCCAAATCTTAGTCTTGCTACGCGATGTCCACGGAGTAATTTTGGTCCTCTAGCGGGTCTGTGAGAATGTATGTCTGCTTCGATAAGTGTCCTCCGTACAGTCCATTTACTAACTCTCACCAATATCACTTCTTGTAGGTGGTTTTTAGATAATTGTAAGATTGTCGTCGATTTCTAATAGCTTGACTGACAAGGAATCGATCATCCCTCTGCTCCGTACATCTTTTTCTGCCAGAACCAGGCCTTCTACAGAGAGAATCAGTCTCTTGGAACCTCTTCCAAATCCATTGAACTTTAGAACGTGTAATTCCAAGCCGCCGTGCCACATAACATTAGTCTAAACCTTCATCGAGAAGAGTGACGACTTTACTGGCTAATATTGTGTTGTCCATATCGTAATGAAACTTGTGCACTTGTGCACTACTTCTATTCATCAATAAAGCCGTGAAACTAAGGAATATTTTGTTAATAATAACACATTTGACGATAATATTGAGAAAAAAATCCCGCGTTTTGTTGGCGTTTCAAATACAAAATTAGAGAATATTTGTCATAAAACGTAGAAATTTAAATTTGGAATGTTCATTATTAGTGGCTAGCACGCGTAATTGAACATGGAACAACATTCATAACATAGAATACATATATATATCTTAAGTGCTCGTTTTTTTTGCAACATAGTGTATTTAGATTTAGATAGATTTTTCACTATCACTTTATTTGCCAGTTCATCAGCATTTTTTTCTTAGTTCTTGCGTCGAAAATGGTTACATATTATTTTAACATGAATAGGGTAAAGAAATTTTAAAACACACACCATATCTTCACGGCCTTTATACCTTGTGGTATGGCCAAAGATACCAGTAACAGTGTCCACTTTTTGCAAGTTCTTCCAAAGCACGAGAATTAAGCAATCAATAATATAATAAAGTTAGCTTAGAGCAAATAATGACAACAAATCATTTCAAGAAGTACCATGGAACAAATTGTAAGTTTTAACTTTTGATGCGAGTAGTTACGTATACAAACACTGGAGGCTTAGCTTGAGGTCGTAATATATGTTACAGTACTTGAATGTAATGATATGATTTAATATCCTTCATTGTCTAGTTAATATGACTGTATGCTTTCATAGAAACTATTTTGAGCTTGATTTTGACCCGCCCTAGGCTTAGCAATTTCTCTACCCTGTGTACATTTATAGTATATGCTGGAATTTTACATAAATTTAGCATTTGTCATTGCAACTCGCATTATTAGTGATTTTCTTTAACAGTGGAAAAATAATATACCTACCTAAATAAAAATTATATGCTGTTAGTTGGTAATCGCATCACTTGATAACGGCTGGACCGATATGGCAAAGTTTTCAATGTTCATATTAGTTTGAATAAGGTTAAGAAAAAATTTGGAAAAATTTCCCGGAAAATTGGAAAATTCGGGAAAAACTGAAAGTGCTTTTTTTATGAACTCAAAGACCAGTATTGGGGATGAAAGTTAATATGGGCTCCACGGGTGTAGCCGGGGCGGAAAGCTAGTGATAAATAACTTAAACCAGAAACAAATTTCTTATTCTTTTGTTATTTTTGTCAAAATGTGATTAATAGTTTAGGATTTTACTAAGAAACTAACACACACACACACAACTAAAAATCATAACCCTCCTTTTACTTTGACTCAGTCGGGTTAATTGACTATACTGAGACGTGGAATCTAAAATAGTAATTAGGTGTTAATAAATGCATTTCAAAATGTATGACATCAAATCAACTACTTACGTGTGGATGAGAAACCAAGGTGTACTGATGTAAAACATGTGAAAGCCTGTTATCTTGTTAAAGATCTGGAAATTAAACATATACTATGCTCATTTACACCCACGCCTTTCATATAAGACGGGGACTTTCACGGACACCGGGGCCATTTCCCCGTCCTTATGGCGTACTGTGTCTAATTTCATCTAGCTAGACAATGAGAATTATTTGAAACTATACTTAAATAATATGAGAAATATGTATTTAAATTAATGGTTATATGGATAGAGCATTATGATAGACCTAGTCTTTGTCGGGGACTCAGCTCGCGTGGAAATAGTGCACAGAAATAAATAGCTGTATGATTTTTCACGTCTCGCCTCGTTTTTAAGGTGAAAAGTAGTCTAGGCAGTCGTTATTGTAGGTTGAACATGGTTTGTCTTTGTACCCAATTGGTGATTAAATTACAAACATTCAAAGTTTCATTCCTAAAACCGTTCAGCCTCATGGTACCCAGCGGAAGACATTTAAGTCGTTCCCATTTAGCCAATGTTTAGGCTAATTGACACATATAACCTCACCTAACTCACCTCAAATAACTTCTTGTCCAAAATCACTCAGGTTTTCAATAAGTATATGAATTTTCAACGATTTTTCTTCCCGACACGATAGCAAGTCAAACCCACCACAGACTCGGCGGATATCTCACCGAAAATTTTCAGTACGGATGATCGAGATTGACACAAGCCACACACTAGAGATGTTAGTCACAATATCTGTGTAATGTGTGTGTATGTGTGTGTGGACGGCAGTCCGAGATCTATCCGGCATCGAAATCGACCACAGACACGATGATTTTAAAACGGACAAGGGACCGTTCCTAAAAGAATTGGATGAGTCTGTAGTAGGTTTCGGTGGACCTGTCGGCGATCCCTTAATTTTGTGGGCACCTTTATTATTCGGTATACCGCCGAGTCTGTAGTGGGTTTGACTTGCTATCGTGTCGGGAAGAAAAATCGTTGAAAATTCAATTGTTGTGACACAAATTCAAAGTCAAACCCTAGACCCTGAAAAGGAGCAAAACCAAACCGTAGACACTAGTAAAAATGGCCACATTTAGCGAGTTATAGATATTTAAATAGAACAGTTGGGTTCGAAAGCCAAAAACGACGGGTCAGCCAAATGATAAGCCAAAAGGAATGCCCGGACCGAGGAAATGTCCAACACTAGAATGCCGGTCATTCCTTGGGTCGCCATTGGTGCAAAACCAAACAATCAGATGTCGCGGTCCTAAGAATGCTAACCCCATAGGTGACAAGCCTGCACCTACCTAATGAAACCAAAATATAAAACTAAGTAGTTATTTCTTTCGTATGTGTTTTTCGGAAGAAAGTACTCACACTAGAAGCTAATTTAAATACTAATTATAAAATTCGTGCTAAAATAGCTTTTTGGCCCAAAGCATTAAATTTGGGAGTCTCGGATTCATGTTTAATACATTTTCAAACTAATAAACAAACATCAACACCGCAGACATACTGAAAATAACTGACCGACTTTCAAATGCAGATTTAATTAAAACAAAATCCTTTCCCTGTTTCTAGTTCAAATTTATTTATTTGCTTTTATATAGTATATCATTGTTTGCTATTACATATTTCCAATTACCACCAACACGTGTTAGTGCGTACTCTGAGTTACCGTTACAATTGAGGCTGTCTGACTTTTCATCTGATTTTATAGTCTGTTTAAATCACTTAAACAATTAAGTATTCAATTTTATTTTAATATGAGAATTACTTGTTTTAATCTACGTTCGTTAGTTTCTACGACCTATATAAATAATACAAATGAAAATGGCTGTATAAATACCTAATATGTTGAACAAAAAAATATTGTAGGTACTGAAGTCAAAATATTATTAGGTACCTACTACCTACTTAAAATAAAAGATTCTGACGAATTGTGAACCTCCTCCTCTTTTTTAGAAGTCGGTTAATAACACTTTTGGGTCTGATCTATGACGCTTCAAAGTGTATTAATTTTTGATCATGGATTTTACGATACCCATGACATGTTACACTCAAAGACAAGGTGCGAAATGAACATATAAGAGGGAGCTTCAAGGTTGCACAAATAGCTGATAAATTAATGGAGTCCAGGCTGAGATGGTACGGTCAGAAAAGAAGACGATCATGTCGTGAAAAAGTGCCTGACCATGGCTACACGCAGAAGAGGTAGAGGAAGCGGTAGACCACTTGGCTGACAAAGGTCCAGAAGGATACGAGGGAGATGGGCTTCGCGGAAGAGGACGCAAAAGAGCGAAGCTAATGGCGCAAGCAAAACAAAATATTGTGAAAAATATTTTATCCTGACGTGAATTTAGTGAAATAAACGGACTACACTAAGCTGCATAGGTGTGCCAATGCTCTCCAGTGCATGCCCAGCCTAAGGCCATCGCCTACGTTCAGATGCTCTTTATCCGTTCGTAGCGAACAACGTTGGCTGCCCGAAGCACGGCCGCCTTACGCGGATGCAGTGCAACGTAATAATTTCTTAATGTCATGCACTTGTGAAGGGAAATATTGTTTAGTATTAGAATAATGCACGGGTTCCGATTGTTAAGAATAGATAGAGTTGAGTCCATTGAATAGGGTTGCGCCATACATGATAAGGGTTTATGTAGTTGTGCGTAGAATTATGTAGGAAATTGATTTATAAAGTTGAATTCTGTAAGTAGCGCGCAGTGGTTTTATCTACTTAAAGATTTTGTCACAGAATAGCTTTTGTGCTCCTTTTTGGTTTGTGCTTTCGCCTAAATCTTCATGAGATGATCCAATTTCGCTAAACTTTGTGCTAATCGCAACTGCCTTGATCTTCTTTTCAATTAATAATTTAATTTTAATATTTGTACTCTTTGCGTTAGTATCTCCCTTTTGAATTTTTTGTCAGTGAATCAATAGAGACCCTGAATTATTATTTACTACGACATTTATGTCTAAGACTAAGTTTGATAAACCACTTGTTTGCAAAGTAGATTTCGTTTAAATAACATCCTCTCACTATGAGAATGCTCCTCTAAAAATCGACGCCCCTTTACAACTGATTAAATGTGCATTCATTAGCACTAAGTAGAGGCGTGAAACCGACAAGCTATTATACACGATGGTACATCACGAATATTATGAAATAACTAAATGTTGCCGCAGATCCCTTCTTCGCGTATTGTTTTCGCTTTTGTCCGACTACCCGTAAGGTTATTAGACTAACCATTGTTAGGGTATAGTTAAAATGTATTGCGAAACTATTGTACTCACGTTTTGGTGCTTATTGTGTTAGATAGTGGTCCTATGTATAAAGAAACATCAGTAGTAAATGTTCACATCACTTAAGATAAGAACCTTCCTAAAGATCTGTCCAACGAAACCTCATAATATGGCGAAGAACATCTCTCAGTGCAAACTACGGAAATCACCAGAACCAATGGAAATATTACTAAATAATAATCCGATGTTACGGGATCCTAAAAATCCATATTTACGACCTTTATGACCTGTGGCGTGACCAGATACTGGTAACAATGTCGATATTTAGCCAGTTACCAAAGTTATTCAAAAGAACTAGTGCGAGTATACTATGCCACATAGTGTAAATAATTAAAATAACTAAAAAACACGATTTTGTCAGAACGAACAATTGCTTAAACCAAATAAGCTCAAATTCGATGGGGTTACGTGGTTTCATAACAGAGTTCCTGTGGTCAGCTTCCGGCTCCATCATTATGACCCTGGACATCATCAAGGACTGGAGTACTTGTGAAGACAAATCAAACGAGCCCAAACTCGATATCGATGGTACCAAATTGTTATTCGAATTACATACACTAGCAAAGTCTCAAATCGATACGACAATTAGAAGTTGGTTAAATTCAACTTCCAAGATTTGTTTACATTACATATTATTTATATAGGTAGTTACAGGTGAAAGTAATATAATATAAAGCATATAAAAATGTGGCAATTTCTATTATTTTTCGTTGCTCTGAGATATAGCCGCAAAAAAAACAAAAGCTCAGAATATTTCCAACAAAAATCAATTTCCTTGTAAAGTGCTGGCGGTCAGTACAAGTGTTTGTATAGGTAGACTGTGCGACCATCTGTCGATCACAAGAGGGTTGTAATTACCCGCGAGGTTCGTTACACGCGTCGGGAATTCTCGATGTCACGACGAATGTCTTTGATGATCAGGGGCGGACTTGTGTAATTAAAATTGTTATTTACTCATGGCTTTTGTTTATTGTAACTTGGTTGCCAGAAAATCTGGCAATCTAAACAGGTCCTAAGTCTCCAAAATGAAATTGATGCTTAACGTTTTCTATTGGACAGGATTAAATCTGGTTTCATACGTATCAAGTCCAACGTGCCTATCGACACTCTTATCTAATTTAAAAAAAATAATTTGTTTTTTCGTATTCTATTGACTCAAAAACTGCTGGACCGATTTTAAATTTTTTTTTGCATTATATTGTTCGTACTTGTGCAAAGGCTATAGGTATTTAACATCACGCTACCTACCATAAGGGGATGAATTGTATTCCTAATATAACGCGTACGAACTAGCTGGCAATCAGCTAGTTAATTATAATTTTTTAAGTAAAATAGCGACCTCGCCCACGGCTTCGCAATTTATAAAAATCGGTTTATAAAAATTTAATAGTTACTACAACTTATCTATTAGAGATAGATATGCTGCCACGGATTTTTTTGTAGATATATATAGTAGTTTATGATACGGGATCATAATAGGGGTAATTAAAGCACAAGTGGATTTTTTTAATAGCATTCACGAGTGTTTTAATTCCAAGTTATGTGCCCGTTCATACACTACTTTATCTAATCCCATGCAATAGTACAAAATAAATTGAACCAAGATATTTTTCTTAATCGACAAATTGGCGGTAAACCGCGGTTACCTACCTACTGCGCATTAGTGCGCATGCGCGTTAACTGTCAAGTAACTCGTGACTCAACTGAAAAGTCGCGGGTTCGATTGCTACATCCGACCATGTACCAATGGGTTTTTTATATTGAAAAATCTATGTACATTTTACGACAAACCGTACGGAGAGGCTTTTCCACCTATATATCTCAACAGAGCTTGCCACTCGTTAGGTATAGCCTCAAAAAAATCATTGGCTAAATGAGGAAGACTTTGTCTTCCACTGGGTACCCTGGGGTCGGCAACGGTTTCGGGAGCCGTAAGGCAACCCGTGAAGAATAAAAAAAAAAAAAAACAAACTCGGACATGCGCGTGTCGATATTTTCATAGAGTTTAATGTGGCTGTATAAAAAAAAATCCTCTGCCCTTTTTGCATTAAAAAAAAAAACAAAACATTACGAATACATTATAGTATCGAAGTTTGACATATTACAGATGCGTGTATATAAAACATATCATTATGAAGTATAATTCGATTTTGTAATAGAGACTTTACGATATAAGAGTAGATAAAATTACATATATTTTTCCTACATCATATTGTTATATCTCTGACGGATTAGACACTATACCCAATAAAAAATCGCTGGGACTAACTTTTTTCCTATACATGATAGGTTCATGTTTAAAACTCGTAAACCTACTCGGTGAACTAACCAACCTATCTATTAATAAAAACCACTACAAAATCCAATCAGTAGTTTTTGCGTAAAAGGGCCACAGCACAGACAGACAGACAGATTCGGCGGGGGACTTTGATTTATAATAATTATGTAGAGATAGTGATAAGCGCATTCGATAGTATTTGCCTATCCCTCTTTGTATAAAACGCGTGATGGTAGATAGATAGATAAAATTATGAGCGTAACATTAATTTTTTTACGGAAATAATATTTTTTTAATTTTATAAAGCTAAATAAAGCTCTATAAAATTACCCGAGAAAATTATTTGAAATTCGAACCAGGGACTGTATCTTGAGACTTCTAAAACCTTTTTTTAGGAATTAATTAATTCTTCAGGCTTCACTAAAGTGACAAAGAAATAAACTCGTATACATTCCACACCTGAGACATTTTCAGGAAAAATGTCAGAGAAGTATTTTCTTGTGTGGTTTGTCATTTTAACAGTCACGTCGTACCAAATATTACCTTCATCTATCAAGATACAAATCCGGTCCTGTACTATACCCCACTAATGTCCACGAAGACAACCACTCCGCTAGCATTTCGTACGTTAACTTGTTTTTCTTTTTCTACCTGTTTCGTTTTATTTTTACAAGGGTGATCTTTTCAGGAAATTGCTCAGGTTTCGTGTTGACATCGTGTCGTGTTCTGCTAAATCGTTTGGATATAACTTGGAAGTATTTTTGGAGGGTTGTTCATTTAGATGCGGTATGTTCTCGTTTTTAATAAAATAATTTTTTGAACAGCTTCGCTCGTGAATTTTTTAATATCATTGCTGACCCGACACCTATGACATAGTTAGTTACCTCCGTAACCCAATGTATTAAATTAAATGTCTCGAGATAAGTCTAAATATCTACTACGATCCCTGAAAGTTTCATCAATATTAATTCAGCCGTTTCGGAGCCTGTTCTGGACAAACATTATGACAGGCAGACAGACGGACGGACAGTCAAACAGACCTACAGACAGACAAAAAGTCTAAATACCGTCAAGTTATACTTATTGGTACTAAGATATTCGTAGATATTAGGCAATTTTGAAATCACAGACAGACAATTCAATTTTATTTATTTATATACATTTTCATTAAATGAAAACCTGATAGGTAAAATCTTGATACATTCTGTAGTTGAAAATAATTTTTTAATAGTGCAATTTTTTTAAAGCGAAGTTTTTTGGTTGTTTTTTTATTTCAGGTGGTAATCTAAGATTCTACCAAGACGAAAATAATATAGATATCAATACAACCATACTTTTCCCTTTTAATTGCGACGCAATCAGGCGTTGCTAATTTCGTCTCGATTTTTCTTCCCCACATAAAATGAGGTTGGGAAAAGTTTTGTGCCCTTCTTAGATAACACACTTAGCGCCCTACGAGGGCAGGTCAATCAATAAGGGACAAACATTAAATGACTGCCAAGCTGCCAAGTGAACTATGGGAAGATTTCGTTTTGTACAGTCAACCAGAAAATTCTTTTTAGTATAGGTTTCTTATTAATTGTCTTTTATAACCTCTGCCATAATCATCAATCAATCTCTTAGTTAGGTTATAGAAAAAATATCGTCTGCTGGGTTATCTGAGGCTGAAAATTGAAGATATTGAGTTATTGAATAAACATCTAGCTAGAATATATAATGAAAAAATACGGAATTCTTTTCAGGAACCCAGCGGAAAAATGCCTCAAGATCAAAAAGCCTCATCTTCACAGATTTACGTATATATAGGTGCATTATGCGCGAAATTTTCATAAAAAACGATAAGACTTGTCTACCATTTTCACACGAATAAAACCGTAATTATAACGTCTGGACGGTTTTCAATCGTATTTTACAGAGAATTTGTTTTATCAATAAAATATTTTATTAACAAAATTGGGCAAAAGTTTTCCACCCTGTTTTTTATCCTAGTAATATTTTAAGCCCATTTTCATATTTCCAGTCCACATTAAAGTTTGCTACTATAATTATGCCATACATAAGGAAAATCCCCTCCCCGATGGTATCTGAGGACAGTTGGATTGCGCTCGTGCTAGCTTACAGCGCATACACGTATTGTACTAAGGTTTCGTGGTCAACGATTTATTATTATGTTAGTCAACAATCCCGCACTTGACCGGTGCTTGGTAACTTCCCGCTTTTATTTATACTTCGACTGGATGGTTTTGATAGTTGAGAATAAATGTTGCTTAAATGTTGTTGTTGTATCAGAATTTTGGAGCACCATTAAATTGATGCAGATTTATATGATATTTTATCAAATTTTCAATCGCACAGGCAAAATAACCTATTTAGTATAGACATCTACTGAATTATACTTAAGCGAAGTTAATTGATAGACCAAAGCCATCAAAGCTTTTTTAAAGGATAAAATATTCTGGGTGAAATTATGTTGCTTCAGTTGCTTACATGTTCGGCTCAGAATGATCAGAATCACCAAATGATTACATTATTATAATAATTACTTGTTTAAATACTTAAGTATCAAAATATATAGTTGAGATATACAAAGATACGTAACGTAACATCCCGTATATTAATCGTAGCTTTACAACTATTATTAATATATTGCCTATTGTTAACGCTTATGAGCTATTTAGATTTCGTATCTAAAAGTAACAATTCTACAAAAAATATCTACTTACGACTGTTGACTTGTGTTGTTATTTAATAATAATTTAAAATCTGCCCTTTGTTTCATCACTATATTTTAAAGGGTTTGGTAGATCTAAAACTGTTGGCTTGTTTTGTCCACTAACGAAGCCAGTCTCCCGTTTGAATTCAAATTTCCTAGTAGGTTACTATTTTTACTATGCCGAATTTCAATTGGGTTCTGAAAAACTCCCCAACAGGATGATCTCATCAGGGTTCAGTTTTTTCAAAAGCCGAATATTTTCTATTCCGGAATCGTTCCTAGTTCCAAGCTATTTCTAAAATTAACTACAATACTTCTAAGTATTACAAAGTGTCTTACTTATCCATTAAATAATTTTATCAGTCAGTTTAACACTAACATCGAGGTGATTTATCCTGTAGAAGTACATAGATTAAGGTCCATAGTACCCAATAACGTATTCAAACAACATAATCTTGGAGACGGTTGTAATGATAGCAATCTTATAGCGCGTGCACACTGTAGCCAAGTTTTCTATTTGTATTTTTCTGATTTCTGGAAAAACTCAACCATCCAAATCTAATAAATAATTGAGAGGTTATTGAGTGTAACAGTAGTTTTTACTTGTTGATATCAACCTCATTTGTAAGTTTTCAAGTTTCCAATAGTTTAAAAACGGATTACTGATTTTCATTTAATGTTGTTTTTAAATATTGTAATAGGTTCTACATGTCAAATTGCAGAAAAAAGAGTCCATCCTCGAATCAAAGCATCTAATTTGGTCGGCAGTGTGTACGCGGTATCAAAGTCTACTGCGTTGGGGTAATGATAGCAATCTAAGAGCAATAAATCGTTAATAGTGTATCCTGTCGTCCAACCGCATTTAGATCTTGAACCACTTTCACTATTATCCTCAACTCTGTTTAAACTTTTGGTAGAGGGTTGAAGATATGTCGTACGAAGATCACAGGTTTTTTTTTGGACAAAAAGCTTTACTTGCGTAAAAGTAGCAGGAAAGGTCCTTTATTCATCGTATATGACATTTTCAGGGCTTTTCTTGTCACTTGCGAGGTGGCCAGAGATGCTTCTGATACCTAGAGCTGTCACTTCTTTTAAATAGAAGTATGTACCTATCTATTACTTTCAGTACAATGTGAATGTAGTTTTTACGTGTCCTCTATGAGATTTTTATTGAATATGAATTGAAGTATTCTTAAAATAAATTGGTTTACATATTGCTAAAACAGAAATTTATTTGGGCTACAAAACATCAGTCTAGTAGATTTTTAGTATAGACGCGTATTTTTGAAGCTTAGGTTAAGGCCCTAAACATCGTAGAGGTCTTTCCGAAAGGAACTCTGAGAGACATCGTCACTCCAAGTACATCAAATGCAACATAATATGGGCCATACGTCCCTGAAGACGAGTCTACCAAAGGGTTTATAGCAGTATATGACAGCGCCCGCCGGCAGCAGGAACAATGGGGATTGTTCTGCCGCCGTTGATCATTGACGTTACTTGCAGAGTAGTAGACTTGCTTACACGTCTGGGGATGTATTCTGTAGATTTCAAGGTTGTACTTGAGAATGAGTGAACTAATTATTATACTTAGATGCGAAATTATGTTTGTTTGTCTTTCTTTCAGTTCAAAACGGAGCAACAAATAGGCTACTTTTTGTTCCGGGAAAATATATTATTGCCCCGGGAAAATTTAAAATTTCATAATGAACTTCTCTGGGCCAAGTGGGGCGGGCACTAGTAAAGTAATAAATTAATCGTGGATTGGAATTCAATTATTTAAAATTCTAATTTGCTGGCTATTTTTCGTGCTTGGCAGACGATTTATAGGCGTTGAGACTTGCCAAAAGTGTGTAAGTAATATGTGTAGTATGTGACGCCTGTTCCCGCTGTGATACTAAATTTAATTTAATGTTGTTCCAATGGTATGGCGTAAATAATTGATGTAAATAAATATATTATTATAATTTCTCAATATATTGAAGTCACTTATCTAAATATTTAAAGTTACTTATTTGATAATGCGAAGATTGAGTTAGTTGGCGTGCAACCCAAAGTGCAAACACGTAGTTTAGAATTCCATAATCTTCACGCACAATCAAGAAGTGTTTTGGCAATGTTCAATAATAAACGAATAATTTAATTTAAATATTCCATTTTCATCGCTCACATAAATACAGAATGTATGAAATTAAATTGCTTTAGGCATAGGCGCTGTGGACGACGCCTTTAGACTATTTTCTTATTAGATCTTAAACAATATAGTCATCTATTACAAAGTTTCGTATTCTGTGATTGATCAAAAATAGACCAAACCATAATAATGTAAAAGTCCGAAAATAAAACCTTCATCCCTTATTGTAAAAGTTGAATGAGAATCTATTTTAAATAACGAAACATCAAACACTTCACAAGCAATTTCACCTTTGAGTCCTTAATTCTCAAACATTCTTTTAGTCCTTGGAGATATGCCAATCATTTGCTCACAAAGGTATTTGTCAAAAAAGTGGCGAGCCCCGGGCGCGAGTAAAAAGACGTTAGTACGGTTTCGTGGGGTGTTATTATGCAAATCCGTAACCTGCCAGGGGACGTCGTCGGATCATACGCTGCTTTGGAATAGTTCGTGTGCTGGCTCACATGCTGGCAGAAAATTTTGTACCTTGCCTTTGTTGATACGTAACGAAGATGTTGTATGCTCAATTATTGGAATTTACGGGGCTAACCCACGCTCAATTTAAAGAGGCTGAGGACCTTATTTGATTAAAAATTAATCAACTTCTCTTGCGACTTAAAATAATACCTTGGCATTGTTAATAATTTAAGATGTGACAGCTGTAGTCACGTAAAGAGAATAAACATACTTTTTGGTCATACTTTGCTGTGGAGAAAAGATTTTATGGCGAATGTGTGTGAAATATATAAAAAGTGTAATTTTGACAGTGTAAAATTAATGTTAAATGTAGCACTAGTAAAAACGTAACTAAATAAATAAATAATGAGAAAGATTACTTAAATAAATTAGATTCTATAGATGAAGATAGTAAATATAATTATAAAAAGATCCCTCCAATTACAACACTTTTTCAACCAACACTATTATCTATTAATTCCTTTCCGTCATGTAAACCTACCTTATTGTGTACCTTTTGAGGGCTGCGACGGAATGTCAAAAATTTCGTAACGAAATTAGACGTGGCTTTTTCCTCGACCAAAATTATTGTTTCCAAATCCAAGTGATGCAGAACTGGCCCGAGGGGACAGAATGATAAAATTTAATAAATGCATGTTTTTGTTCTGCTTTTTGGGACGTTAATATTTGCATTTACTTTAAGAATTTAAATAAGTATAATCGGTTATAATTATAGTACTATAGTTTTTCCTAATTTTTGCGGTTTTTTTAAACAATAATCAATCGATTACTTTAATTAATGTTTAGATTTTATTGAGCGTAGAACAAAAGTATAAGATTACAATAATAATCGTATAATAATAAGTTCGTCACGTGATATTTCCAGAATTTAAAAAGATTAGCGAGTGTGACTGAATGAATACATAGGCAGGACTTGGTTAGGTCATATCTTCCGAGTTCCGAGCAAAGTTAATAGAATAAATGCATCCCATGTAATAAATTCATACATTGACGATAGAGATCTTGGAAACAATTTATTAACAAATGACAACAACGCGGTATAAGTTATATGAGTGTAATTAAAGTTATCTATATCACGGCTTACTATTGCGTCCTAGCTGACGAGTGTCGTGTGAAGCAACGACGGCAGGCAACGATGCATAACGTCCTATCACATTGCATATGTACGCCACATGCTAAAAAAATATACAAACAAACACATAATAAACTGCTTCTATTGAGCAGAAGTGGTTGGTTATTATTTTAGGCTGTGCCATGTCACAAAATGTTACATGTACCAGGATGTCATGCACTGATGGTGTCGCTTGAAGTAATTGTTAGTTTTGAATTCCGTCAACCAATCAGGGTAATGCAATGAATTGCTATGTATGTTGGTTACCTTACATTCTAGTGCATAGCCAATTGCACTTATTTATGTACGAGTACATTAGGAAATTGTAGGTATTTGTCATGATGGGAATGGGGTATCAGAATCGTTAAACTGATTATTTTGGTATTATCGTCTTTTATCATCTAAACCTTTAATATTCTGTCAATCAAAAAGTGTTTTATGAAAAAATATTATCAAAAATTCAGTGAGAACTTTACGAATCTTAAAATAAGATCCACCCAATACAAATCATAGACGGGCAATAAATGACGATGGACTGTTAAAAAAGCTACTTAATTGCAGCCATTCGGATTTTGTATGGAAATATTTTGTACTATTCCTGAGACATCATACTTATTCTACTAGCCTTTGCCCGGGGCTTCGCGCGCGTGTATATCATAAATGTCATAGTTGTAGTTCAGAAGTATTTTTGGCTGCATCTGTGAAATGAAATAATTTCTATTAAACTTGATTTAGATAAATTGATATATCGAAAAGTTTTTGATTTCTATATCGTATGAGATAGTTATAATATGAAAATTTTAATGTTATTAAATGCCGCATTAGTAAAAATATGTGATAAAAAAAATACAATTTTGAAATAATTTGTACTAATAAATTAGGTACCTACAGGAAAATTTTAATCACAAACTCATGTCCTCTGATTTAAGAAACCACTGAGCCATGGACGCAGAAATTACAGAACGAGTAAAATCGAGTGTGTCTCACCTCGTACAGACAGTTTATCTCGACTCAGAACCTGTTGAAAGCAATTTGAATTAATGGATTTGTCATCGCAATTAATTTTATTGGAATTAATATTCGGTCGGCGTCGGCAAAGACTGTTTTTTATACGAATTGACATTTTATCGCTCGGTGACGGCCGATAGCGAATCTATTGACAAATTGCGTGACCAATCCTAAATGGGTGGATTTCTTTAGAAGAAATTTGTTGTAAAAGTTGTTTTAATGGTGCCGACAGTACATTCTCACGATATATCGGATTTGTAGGCGATCGTTTGGTGATTACATGTTTTGATTTTGGTTTTATTTTTATAACTGGTGTAATGATATGCGACTTTAAAGCTTTTTATAGATGTTTAAAACTTTAATTGAAATAATAAAATGCTTCCACATCTAAGGGATTTATGGATGGTCTTCGATTTGCATACACTTGGTTTATAGTGTTTATACCTAATACACACTCTTGGTTTGTACATAAATATCTTTTTCTCTAGCTCTGACATTTTTGAATGCTAGTTCCATTGTCACACAATTTATAAAATACCTACGCTGCAGGAGCAGGTCTGAGTGAGCTCCACACCTGATCTCCTCCTTTGGTTACAAGAGGGCTGGCTGGCTTTTTTCTTGTAGCACGTGTACCCATCGGGATATAACAGGGAAGGGCATAAATATATCTATAAAAAAACAAATTTATAAATATGTTAGGAAATTCTATTACGTTTAGGTTAAATATTTCGTTTATAAACCATCTAACCTTCAATTGGTGTTAGCAAATTGCTAATTTACAACAAGCTTCTTTAACAGAAGTATTAAAAACACAAGTTTTTAATTTACGTTCGTCACTAATTACATATGAATAGATCGTGAACATCGTGATGCGCTCGACAGTTGCAAGGTAGCTAACCTTTTGTGTTGCCATCGAATCTTGTCCCAGTATATACCATGTATTATTATCGTCGATTATATTACTGTAATCAGACGGCCATGGTCGTGAGTTTGTTTTTTTATTTGAAAATTATTTTGTGTTTTTTACTCCTTCATCAATAGGATCTGTTCGATACGACAAAGAACGTCTGTACATCGATTGACATCAGATGGACGTCGTAATTGTAGATAATGTTGGGTGATGCTATCGGAAATTTACTAGGTAGTTTTCTGTTTGTTGGTTTCCTCGTTTTAGATTGCGTTATTGAAGTGTATGTATTGATTTTTTGTTCAGTTTTATGTTGATTTAATGCAGGATGTATAAACAAAGTGCCGTGCTTTATGCAATTTAAGATATGTTTGTGAACTTCATCAAAACAAAATAATTCACCGATGCATATAAAGCCGGAGCTTATTATAGCAGGTACTTATTATTGGCTCGAGTACGAACTTGCATGACGTTTATTTGAATGTTTATCCACACTTCTTCAGAAAATACTAATTAACAACTCTATTATAAGTTCAATTAGGTGCATCGACAGACGACAGCCTGCGTGTCTTTAGGGCAATAAATGGAAAAAGAGTCCTTCTTCTTCTTGAGGTCCCTTAGTGCAGGTTTTTAATTTAAACTCCTCAACTCCATCTAGTCTATCTTCTTTCTTATATATAAATAAAATCGTAACCTACTTCGTCTGTGAGCACATCATTCAAAATCTACTGAAGATATCGAGATGCGTTTTCTTTTCTTTTTGATAGTTCAGACAGCAATTGAAGCTGGACTGTGTTTAATTACAATATGACTAGAAAGATAAAGTATATATTATTGACATTATGGTAGACCGCGCAGACGAAGTAGCGGGCCTTAGCTATCCTAATCTTTAAAAAATAAAGCTCAAGAATTATTTATTTTGATTCTATGTTTGAATCGCGTTAATCTCAGAAACCACCAGTCCTATTTTATTAAACCGAGTCTATTTAACATCACGCTACGACCAAAAGGAGCGGAGCAGAAGGTACCCATTAACATGAATCAATCAAAAATTTCTACGGACGAAACCGGTTCAGCTCTCTAGTTAAACAATAAAAGCAAAATCGCGTGCAAAACTACCTATTTGGTCGTCTCCGCAGTCCGCACAGTGGCCAGAATCGTAAATCTAGCGGTCCGTCCGTCGTTCTGTGACCGTTCCAACCACTGGCTCCCGTCCCCGTCGCGCTCCTGCCCACTGAATAATTCATATGCACAATGGTCTTGTGTAATTAAATGTCTTACCGTCGTGAAAGAAAGGTGATAAAAACGACAGACACCTTCCTGTGAGGCCCAACGATGCTTGGATCATCTAACGTGGTTCTTTACATTTACTGGTTTTGTGGAATGGTCGTTTTGAAATGGGATTTTGGTATCATACTCTATTTTTAGACCTACCATCAAAAAGACGCCACATTAGTCAAATGTTATAATAGATACTTACCTTCACTTAATTTAAAGCTGAAACATGATAAGTTTTCGGTGCATTTTGGATGGCAGCAATTGACACCATACAGTCCGGTATTAGAAAAGCTTGTATTTTTAAAATTATTGAAAGAAACTCTAAAAGGTTTGTCGTTATTTTAAAAATAGAAGTCAATTTTCCCAGTTGTTTCAGAATAATGTCAGATTTCAAGAAATAATAAAAGAAATAGTATAGAAGTTACGAATTACATAAAATTTTGTTATGACAAATGAAAAATAATCTTATAAGATCCCATTTACAATAACTGATAATAATCGTACAATGTAAATCCCCCCATGGTTAAAAACGCCATCGGTGGTACTTTGAAGTCGCGACGGAAGAATAGAAAACAGGAATGCTAATCACGAGAACTATTGTAATTTGTGTCGGTTTGCTGGGGTGGTGTAATAAACGTGTGTATTCTATTCCTATCACTAAACGCTGTAAGTACTGTAAATGTCAAATACAGAGTTGCTTTAAAAAATAATAATTTATGGAATTATCTAAGTACCTAATTGCTTAGTTACTGTGTGCGAATTTATCATATATTTATTAACGCTACCCTAACAAGAAGGAAGCGCTGTCAGTTATTTCTAAGTAATTAGTACTAAAAAGCTTGTCACTAAATTAAATTTTTTTTGGAAGATATATTAAATATATAAAATTGTCATGTCGCTGACTGACTGACAATTAACGCACAGCCTAAACTACTGAAGGTATAAATATGTAAATTGGAAGGTGCACTAGGAAAAGGATTTTTCTAAAGTCAATCTATCACCCCCAAACAAAAAAGCCTAAAGAATGGCATGGGAATAAGCAACTTACAAATCTGCATAGGTAACTTCTAAAAATTAACAATTTTTTTAAACAAAAACAGTTTTTTGAGCAATTTTTTATGTAAATTTAGGAATATCAGGGACCTAAATCTCAGTTGGTCTAATTAATGGTTACATTTAATTCTTAGGAGACGTGTAATTACAATAATTGATCAGTGGATGAGCCTGTAATCTTTCGCAATTTTCTCTTAATCGTTCAAGTTTCAACTGTAGAATTATTTCTAAACGCCTACCCCCGAGACATTTGGACTTATGTGATAATGTTAGGGCGAGATCGAGAAATTTGATAATTCGCGGTTAGGATGAAAACGATCGTTTTAATAACAACTTGAGTCACATTGTTGTTAAATTATAATAGAAGAAAGAAAACCATGGAGATTTATATACGAAAAATACCATAACAAAAATGGTTTACTTAGATTTAAAAACATTTCAAAATAGACTAAACTTTAAGTTGTGAATAATACGGTTATAAAAATAACAATGTTATGTTTATTTTTAGAATAAATACATATCGAAAGAAGATTTTTCTAAACATGATTTAAATGCTCAAAATAGCCTCTCCATGGTTTTTACTATTAGGGTAGCGTTAGGGCCTTCAAGACAACCATTTATCACGCACACGTCAAAATCTAATTGTCCCGGATCACTAACTATCGCATTGTGCTCGTAATTACGACCGTATTTTTTTATTAACGAATTAAATGGTGGATAGAAGGTTTTTTTGATTAAATTTTATCCATAAAATAGGGACGCAATTATAATAGAATTCCCTGATTTCTCTCTCGAAAATTAAAACTGTTTCCAATACATCACAGCCTATGTATACTTAAATAATTGGCCTTAAATAATAATACTTAAATTATAATAATTTTAGACTTAGTAGTTTCGGAGATAGGGGGGGGGGGAACGGTCAATTTTCGTATATTTTCCTTGGGGTTACCGTTTTTTCATCGGAGATGTTCGGAACCCTACAAATAACTATACAAAGTAACATAGTATACTAGTAGGTGGAATTAACGTTGCATGTAATACCTATGTGTTCGCCCCGACTTCGCCCGTCAAGCTTATACTAAATTTCACCCACTATTATACCCCCTTAGGTGTTGGATCATAAAAAAAGTAGCCTATGTACTTCCCTAGGGTTTAAGCTTTCTCCGAAACAAATTTTATCAAAATTCGTTACGTTGTTCAGAAGTCATGTAAATAAAAGCCGACGTCCATACTTCAAGTTAGGTCCTGTCCAATAAATTTATTACCTAGTCAAAGTAAGTAAATTAAGTTAAAATTAAGTCAAAAATATATTACAAGAATTAAATAGAGCGGAGATATAACAACCCATTATCACATTATCAATATGATTTTCACATATTGTACATACAAGCAATGAACAGTTAATTATTGAGCGAAAAAACTTCTCACAAGCTTTTCCGATAATAAATTACCAAAAATTACATAGTTTTAAAAGTTAAGCATCATACAATAGGCGTAACGCACATTTAGGGGTTGGATGCAACCGCAACGGGGGTTTAATCGTATCAACAGAACCTCCTTTAGATAGCTACCAAACTAAATCACCTTATAAAAACTGATTAGAATACCATTGGACGTAAAGAGAATTGTATAGGCGAGCAACTATCAATCACACCTCGTGGGATGACTCTAATTATAGGGATTAAGGGACCGGCGTCTGTTTGTTAGTCTCACTTAGGGTTGCCAGACTTCCGGATGAAGACGGCCATTGTTAGGCTATTTGAACTACATATCAACAAGCAATTTATTCATATCGGTCGCAAGTTGCATACACCTAACCGAATCCAGTCTGTTGTATTCTAGCTGCTCCCAAGCTGTCATTGTCATCAATAACTGTTTTATTTATGTAAATTTTTATTCCTTAATTGTTTGCTTGGCGGACGGCTAGCGTCGGTTGTGAGTTTGCATTTTGACAGGATTTTTAACCGACTTCCAAAAAAAGAAGGAGAAGGTTCTCAATTCGGACCGTATTTTTTTTTTATGTATGTATGTACATCGATAACTCCGCCAATTGTGAACCGATTTTGATGGTTTCTTTTTTATTCGTCAGATAATTCTTCCGGATTGGTCCCATTTTTATCTCATAAAAATTGGTTCATTAGTTTTTCAGAAATTTTGAAAAAACTGACTTTATAAGTACATTTTTCTTGATATCTCGATAAAATATGTACCGATTTTGACAACTTATTTTTTTCAAGACATAATAATTTCTCGACATTATCTCACAGACATATGACGAAAATCGGTTCAGTAGTTTTTCAGAAATTCAGTAATTAATTTCTGTTTACGGCTGAAAATTATGTATCAGAAAAAGCCTTAGCAACGGTTGCTATTGACACGAAGTTGTCAATTTTCGTGACGATGGTCTAGCGGTTAAATGTAATGGGGTGCATAGGATGCACAAGCACATTAAATGGTTCAAATCACATCCACAGGGGTATTTTTTTTTTAATTTTCCATCAATATTTTTTTAGTTGCGATATTATTCGTCTGTCAAGGCAGCAAAATCACTTAAAAGGGTAAAATAAACCTTTTAAAAAAAAGTGCACCGACTTCAAAAATTTGCACTGAAAAGTAAGAAATAATAAATATTTCGTCGTAGAATTTGAAGACGGTTGGTGCCAAATTAGAAACAACTTAGTTCCCAAATTCACTAATATAGACAATTCATTAGGAACCTACGATCATCAGTACATACAAATATAGATAATATTGAACAGATCTTTATCTTCGTAGATATTTACTTAGTTTTGTATCCTAATTTGGCACCAACCGTCTTCAAATTCTACGACGAAATATTTATTATTTCTTACTTTTCAGTGCAAATTTTTGAAGTCGGTGCACTTTTTTTAAAAGGTTTATTTTTACAAAACTGCGGCATACCTGTATGCCGATTTTTTTGTTTATATCATTAGTTCTTGACATTGTCCTGTCTTGTTACTCAAATCCATACTAATATTATAAATGCGTCTGTCTGTCTATTACGCTTTCATGGCTAAACCACTGTATCAATTTTGATGAAATGTGATACGGAGATAGCTGAGCCCTAGCACATAGGATACTTGTCTTAAATCCACTCCCCTAAAGTAGCCCACGCACTGGTCCGGTATCTCACCGAAAATTTTTGTACCGGCCGCCGTATTATCGAGATTGAACACAGGCCACACATTAGCGATGTAAATCATACGATTTAGATCACATGCAATTCACTCACTCACACAGACACACAAGATTTGATTAAACAAACTATCAAACTATCAGCGGTGGATGTGTGTGCGTGACAAATCGTTCCGGCCATCTAAATCAACCATAAATACAACGATTTGAAAACGAATGGCGGACCGTTCGTTACAAAATTGGACGAGTCTGTGGTCGATTTCGGGATGAAAGTTTGTATAATGGTGGAATGGTATGACTTCCCTTCGTGTTCCTAGCTTCATACAACTTCAACCGAAAAGTGAAAAGGCATCTATATTTTTCGATCCTCGTTGCCTTCCCTTACAGACTCACCAGTTTTGCTCAATATCAGACGGCGGCTTTCTGGTTTTTAGTCATGGCAACCCTATTCTCAGGTAATGGACCAACTTGGGTACAGTGAGCTTTTAATAGGAGTGAGCTGGAAATTCGTGCACGAGATACAAATTGTTGTTCGGGGAAATTAAAGAGGCGGTATCGGTGAGCTCTGGGTGGATCTATGTAATTATGGGACACAATTGAGATACTTTACGAAATTTGGTTTTTTGAAATATTTGTCTAGTAATTTAAAAAGAAAGCTTGCTTTTAGATTAACATAGCTTGGATTTTCCATACTATCCATACTCCATAGCATTTTATCGTTACCATAACATAGACATGTGTCTAGAAACTTTAGGTTATTTTTAATAGTTGTGAAATCGTACTTCCCCATATTTCTGGTACGTGAATCTTGGTCTAACTTATCTTATCTTATCCTTAGTTACCTTATCAATTTTAATCATAGTACATCTAGCTCACATCTTTCCAATGAGATATGAACAAAATAAATCGCGCGTAAAACTGAGACGTTATTATCATCATAACTATCTCTACATATTTTCATTTAATCCAATTTTCACTAAGTATACAGTTTTTAATCTAAAATAATATTAATAATCAAAAATATTTGGTCCACGTGGCATGGTGGCAAGAACGCTGGCTTTAGGTTATTTTTAATAGTTGTGAAATCGTACTTCCCCATATTTCTGGTACGTGAATCTTGGTCTAACTTATCTTATCTTATCCTTAGTTACCTTATCAATTTTAATCATAGTACATCTAGCTCACATCTTTCCAATGAGATATGAACAAAATAAATCGCGCGTAAAACTGAGACGTTATTATCATCATAACTATCTCTACATATTTTCATTTAATCCAATTTTCACTAAGTATACAGTTTTTAATCTAAAATAATATTAATAATCAAAAATATTTGGTCCACGTGTCATGGTGGCAAGAACGCTGGCTTTAGGTTATTTTTAATAGTTGTGAAATCGTACTTCCCCATATTTCTGGTACGTGAATCTTGGTCTAACTTATCTTATCTTATCCTTAGTTACCTTATCAATTTTAATCATAGTACATCTAGCTCACATCTTTCCAATGAGATATGAACAAAATAAATCGCGCGTAAAACTGAGACGTTATTATCATCATAACTATCTCTACATATTTTCATTTAATCCAATTTTCACTAAGTATACAGTTTTTAATCTAAAATAATATTAATAATCAAAAATATTTGGTCCGCGTGGCATGGTGGCAAGAACGCTGGCTTTAGGTTATTTTTAATAGTTGTGAAATCGTACTTCCCCATATTTCTGGTACGTAAATCTTGGTCTATCTTATCTTATCTTATCCTTAGTTACCTTATCAATTTTAATCATAGTACATCTAGCTCACATCTTTCCAATGAGATATGAACAAAATAAATCGCGCGTAAAACTGAGACGTTATTATCATCATAACTATCTTTACATATTTTCATTTAATCCAATTTTCACTAAGTATACAGTTTTTAATCTAAAATAATATTAATAATCAAAAATATTTGGTCCGCGTGGCATGGTGGCAAGAACGCTGGCTGCATTTCCTCGCTGTATAGCTATGCTAATTCTCTGGGTGAAGAAAGAGCCAGCCCTCTTGGCACCCGTAGCGCCGACAATTTTTGGTGTTATATTTTTATTAAATTTTTTGGCACTTGGCCCTCATGAAACTAGAGTATCTACTGCAAACGGCACAAATATATCTCTACATATTATGAAACAAAGTCCCCTGCCGCGTCTGTCTGTCTGTGCCCTTTTCATGCAAAAAATGCTGAACAGATTTTGTTGCAGTTTTCATTTTTCAGTTTTAATTCACGAGGAAGATTTACGAGTTTAGGAGCCGAGCATTACAGTATTAGAGAATGAAGTCGGGGGAAAAGTTAGGTTCAGCGCATTTTCATAGCGTATGTTGTCTAATCCGTTAGAGATTTAACAAAATTATGTAAAGTATTGTGTAGAATAAAATAAGTACAAAACTATTTAAATAGTATCTATCTGCAGTATATGGAATAGATGAGTAGCATAATTTTATTATTAAATAGCTACATGCATTAATGGATCACATTAAATTATGTAGCTGTTTGAAAACATATATCCAATTTTAGCCATAATAGTGTCATAAAGTATTTGTATTACAAGTAAATAACCATATTTAAGGGACGAGTGACTCCAAAGGTGGATATTTGCGAAGTTAAAACATAAAGCTGTTATTTTGCGGTCATTACATTTACTGCGTAAACTGCAAAGAGATTGAGTATGTTTCTCATACCGAGACTTGGTTAATTAAAGGTAATAGTCAGATTTGAACCTTGGCAAGGTTAATTTTAGGTTAATATTAGATCATTACGAATTGCGTTTAAGGGCTCTTTTTATGGTTCCGTACTTAGAGATGTTTATAGCGATATATTGTGAGAGTATGAACTGGATGATCAAATTAAATAGTTGTTATAATCTATTGGTTAGTCTCGCTGCAGATTTCGCGCACTAATACACTGACGAGCAATATAAAAAAGCCACTTGCAAAGTGCCTAAAAAAGCAATATAAATAATGTTTTTACATTGTTCAACACATTTAATTAAATTTGTTTTGTTTCCATTGGGTGTTTTTTTAACCGTTATTAAATACACTTGAATGTTGCTTTTTACTTCAAAAAGCTATCTGGCGTGGTTTCGGAAATATATCATGATTAAGTTAGTGGCTTTTTTATATTGCTCGTCAGTGTAGTTCACATAGAACCTGTTACCTAGAACAGAATCCATCATCAGGTCTTTCAACTTTAGGTCTTTATACTCTACCTACCTGAATTTATTACGCTGAAATATATGCGGGCCAGTAACTTGTGTGACTTATACACCTGCAAATCGATAGTAAAGTAGTAGTTGCGGAATCATCACTACATATTATAAAACAAAGTACCCCGCCGCGTCTGTCTGTCTGTCTGTGTCATTTTCACACAAAACTACTAAACAGATTTTGTTGCGGTTTTTACTATTAGATAGGTTGATTAAGGAGGAAGGTTTAAGGGGCGGTGGTCAAGGTCATCTTGTTATTATTTGATATTGGATTGAGCCATATTTTTATTATTCAGGGTTCTAAAGAGCCGTACTTTTCGATACGCAAAGAAACTGCTCGTATCGAAAACTATGGCTCTTTAGAACCCTGAATAATAAAAATATGGCTCAATCCAATATCAAATAATAACAATCCTTTTGGGGTGAGGAGATGTTGTATAAATAAACTCACGTTTCCAGGATTAACTTAGATTTGCCATATTTTTGACAGATACAAGATGACTGAGAGCCAAGGGTCCTGAGTATTAAACATGGACCTATCAAGTTTAGGAGCTGAGCATATAGTATTTGTGAATCAAGTCGGGGAAAAAGTTAGCTCCAGCGATAAGAGATATAACAAAATGATGTAGGAAAGAATTGTGTAAAATAAAATGGTCTACAAAAAATCTAATAATCTCTAATAATTATGAGCGTATATGTAGGTATTAAAATTGTCGTAAACCCATTGTCGCTTTTGTATTGATATTCTAGGTTCCTTTGCCTTGTTTTCAGGCTTTATAACAAATTTATATCAAACCCTTTCAGCCGTTACTTTTATTGAATTTACTAAGTAACAAACATTGAAATAATACCTAAACATAATGATAAAAAGATGGCGCCTATTAGAAATCGACAAAAATACGGTTAGATTTAGACAAATTTAGCTACATATATCTTGAGAAGTTTAATTTATTTGTGCAATTTGCATAATTATGAGATATTTATTTAAACAAGCTGCTCTTCCTTCATCATGGAATTGATTGAGTTCAATATTTTACGATTACTAAGTGATTTAAGATTACGGCTTTTATTTTATGTTGCAGTGTAGCCAGAGACACTGGTGACATAGTCTACATTTAGCGAATTTCCCTATCTAATATTTTAGTGCAATCCCAAGCGAAAAAATTTAGTAGAAATTTACTTCTATTTCGTAGAGAGGTATACTTCATTCTGTATTATGATATCCATCCCGGTATACTTATGAAGAAGGCGGGGTATAATTTAATGAGCATCAATTCAATATGCTCCAACAAAAATCCCACACTTTATCTCATCGCAAATATTTTAATATTTCGATTTTTTCAGTGATCCAACCTTAGGAACTCCACAGACGGTTCCCATCTAAATAAACACAAAACAGCTTCACGGCCTTATACCTTGCGGTGTGGCCAGAGACACCGGTAACAGTGTCCACTTTTTGCCAGTTATCCATATTTAATTCAAATTTATAAAACTGTCGTGTCGCTGACTGACTGACAATCACCATACATCCTAAACCTTAGGATGTGTAGAGGGGCACAAAGAATGGATTTTTTGAAGGGCGAAATCGGGTATAAACGTTGTAGGAATACAACCTACAATAAAACGCGTACGAAGTCGCGGGAAACTGTTAGTCCCAGTTAAAAAAATAATAAATAAATATTTGTATGGTGTCTACCTACCCAAAATGCTCAAAGAATATGTAGGTATATAAGAAAAAAATCAGAGTAAAACACAACCGTTGCACAAACTGGACGATGCATAAATGCACTTTCTTTTAAAACCCAGCAATAAGTTCTTAAGCTCTAAAGACTTTTACAATTTACGACAAACACCACATCTTGCAACCGAGCAAGAGAGTACGTTAGGTACCTACATTAGTTGAGTCCGACCAACAATTACTATCTTTACACACCAAAGCAAATTTTGCTCAAAATCCTGCCACAGACTAAATAAACTTCCTCGAAAAGGGATGAGGGAACATTAGATTTCAATTAAGAATGTTTGGGATATTTTTAATCTGTGGCATTGTTATTTCCGAGCAGTCTTAATGTAAGTGCAGTAATAATTGAGACAAAGGGCAAAAAGGTCGACCTTTCTAGAGTGCATGGGTGTGGCGTACCGCGATCCTAAATTTGCGCATTGACAGCCGAAACGGCCCTTAGGGATGGCCGACTGTTGCTTTTAGTGCCTTTATTCGTTATGGTTAATGCGGCAACTAGTTTACGAGCTGAAACGTTATTTGTGATCAGAGGGCAAGGGTGAAAATTACGTGCACAATCTTCAAAGCGTATATCTTAGGTTACCTGCGCGTATTTTAATTTGCGTTATACTGAAATATTCTAATTGCATAGATTTGAACATGGCTTTTAATTTCCATTAAAATAAAAAATAATAATTGAAACTACTGAATTCCTAAAATATATTTTGGTATCTAAATTTCCGGAAAAAGGCATAGGCATAAGATACTGAAAATCATCAACATACTTTTAATTTTTTTTTATAAAATTTAATTTGTCTATGAACAGTAGCGCTTCATCCTTGGAGATAGTTCGAAAAGTAGATTGACTAAATAATAGTTTCCAAAATTCCTGAAAAACTACCATTTTCATGAAAGTACGGTACGCCAATTTTAGTTTCAGGCAAAAAGAGTAAGAAGTCCACAAAGAAAGTTTGTTCCTATTTCCCCTAGAAAGGTAGGCTATCATAGAGGTTATCAGTTGCCTGCGACTTTGGAATATTTTATGTAAATACAGCAAGCAGGGATTACAATTTTCCTTAAAAAACAAACATTTTCACCCCATTTCACCTCCTTAGGGATTGATTTTCGAAATATCCTTCCTTAGTACACCTCTACAACCCCTAAGGGATATACCTTCCAATTTTCATATTTATATCTTCAGTGATTTAGGCTATGCGTTGATTGTCAATCAGTCAGCTTCACGGCGGTTTTATATATATATTGGAATTTTATTATACGCATGTCATCGTCTAAAAAGCCTTACAAACAAAAATATTTCATTTAATTTCAAGTAACTTTCACATTTATATATATTTAGCATCAAAGAAAGCAGTTCTCATTGATACAGTCTAAATTACAGTCTCTGTGTAATTTAAATATTACCCATCAAAATATTTTATCTGTTTTCTCATTAGTCGACATTATGTCTTCGCCTCTACAAATTTAAAATCGTACAAGCGACAGGTGGTAAAAAATCGTTGCACATATTTTGTATCCGACACCAATACTTTTGGACAAGCGAGCGTTAAATATTAACTTTGAAGTATTCAGCGTTCATTGTCACAATAAGAACATATAAATCTCCCAATCTACCGTGTCAAAACGTCCATGCGTTACCTCGTCAAGTGACGGAGAAATGGGATTGTCTATCAATCATGTAGTGTACGAAAATTAACTGTATTGTTCCTTTAGTGGGCGCTCCCTTACAAATGACCCTTCTTCAAGATACAAAAGACTGGGGAACACTTCATATTTTTAAATATAGTTTATGAACTTGGTACTCAATTGTAATTTGATTCTTCCTAAGGAATCTTATTCGTTAAAATTTTCGCTTGGGATTTGAGTGTCTCTGGATATAGGCTAAGCATAAAAATTATACTGATATTGTCATGATATTTCACTTGTGGAGAAGACTGTATTAAAAAAATCTCAGATAGTAGTTTTAATTTTGAATTTGGATTAAATTTGAATAAAAAAATAAGAGATAATAGATATTACTTCGAAGGGCGCGTAAAACCTTTCTTCTAAAAAGTGACACATCTAGGTCCATTAAGTTATTAAGTACACAAAATTAAAATATTTCAGTCTCAAAATACCTCAACAATACTGGCTAACAGACGTAACAGAGGAAGATTTGTTATCCGCTGGGTACCCAAGCAACACGGTTCCAGAAGCCGTAAGGTATATAAAAAATTACAATAAAGATATCAATGTCAATTTAAGAGCTAAAAAGTCAAGCACCTTTACCCTTCTGCGATGCCTAATATCCTTTAATGTCATAACTTGAATATATAATAGTTTGTAAGGTTGATTATATCACAGAGGGTTGCCATGGGGCCTGTGACACCTGACGTGAGGTCATCACTCATCGTCGGAGTAAAAACGTTTGTTAACGAGCAAATCGTCACGCGATGCATTTCTCCTGTAAACGATCATAGTGGGTCTCGGATATGTGTTGTAATTGTTATGTAAGAATGTATGTGTTATATGTATGTATATGTAAATGTTTTCTTCGTAGAACTCAATAAATACCTTATTCTGTATATGATCCATACGTAAGAAGAACTGAGGTTTTGGGTCCAATTCTGACTTTAATTTTTTTATTGAATCCACTAAAGCTTTGGAGGGCCACGAAGAGCTGCGTCCGTTCTACAGCTATAGCTAGTCATATGAAATGCAACAACAGGCTTATCACCTAATATGTTGTTAAATATCAAAACTAGTCGTCTAATAGTACATTATGTGAGCTAAGTTGGTCATTACAGCCGAGGCTGGATTGCGACCCGAGCCACAAGGCGAGAGTGTAATTACTAATGCATACGCGTGTCATACGATGTTTTTCTTATTTTCTTCAAATCAGGCTTATTTTAAAAATCATAAACTTATTTTCTCGGCTTTATTACGCCCCCGCCTCGCGGTTCGGGCCGCAATCCAGCCTCGACTGTAATAACCAACTTAGCTCACTTGTATCATAATGTACTATTAAACAATTGTTGCAGTTGCATCTAGACTAGAATGCAACACAGACAACAGTCTCTGGTCAACGCTCTGACGGTGCTTAGTGCATTTCTGCATTGTAAAGAAATTGCAAATAAAATATATCGATACGTAGGATAGTTGATAATTTCCGCTTGACTTAAAGAGGAAACAGTGTAATTTGTTTGACTAATTATAATAAAATAAAAAACACTTCTGTCTACCACGACTTCAATTACATTGACAAATTAATTGAGATATTTCTTTAGGAAATCCGATAACATAATGAATGCCACCACAAAACATATTGGAATAACACCAATATATTGTGAGACATTACTCTGGTGTCGTGGGCTAAGCAATATTGACGTGTTCATTAACTGTGTTGTCTTTTGGGAGAGCTTGAAGGGGCAAAACGGGGACTCTTCGATTGGGTTGATACATAAAGTGGAAAAGGTTTTGGATGTGGTAATTTGAAATGTAGAAACACAATTTTCTTAATAAATATAAAACAAAAAAATGCCAGGTTCGTAGTTTGGGATATTCTTAGTCTAACACTTGTAATCTGTTGGATTTGACCTACTTGACTTACTATACCTAGTTCCTATTTAAAAAATAAATAATAATTTTGGAGTAAATTCAAACCAAAATATCTGTGAAAAATCAACCTATATCTAATATTTATCATTGTGTGTCAACTCACCAACAATTAAATATCACACATAAATAATTTTCCTGTTCAAAGAATTTTTTTTTTATGAAACAAGCTTTATTAATTCGAGCTATTTTTATCAACTATTTCATTGCTGTAGTTTATTAATTTTTCTTACATAATAAAAAATAAATAATGTCAAATCCTAAATCGCGATTTATTTATAAAAATGTTGCCCAGGGTATCTAGAGCTTCCTTATATTTAGTCGTTGATATTTGAGACTACCTCAACGAGAATCCAGCTCTGTTGACGTATTTCAGATTTTTGATAATGAAAATTACCATTACGATTCTACTACAAGTACACGGAAAATTCAACCATTTTTTTCTCCACTTCCTCTAAATTCCCTCCTTATTCCTTGTCAGACGTCAGATGTTCACCGGAAGAAGCGCTACGGCACGTCACGACATCGTTAATGATCATTCAATTCGATTCGGGGGAGTGCCCTTGTCCTGCGTGGATCGATTCATTCGATTGTTTGTTTAGAAAATTGACTATCTTACAATTTTCATTCTTATTTAGTCTTAATATTATTAGATCATACCGTGTGGTGTGCTAGAAAAACTAGTAACAATGTCCACATTAATCCTGTCGCTGTATTCAATGAAACTTTAGCTGTCACTCCTTCAATAAGGGTATCTATTATTTTCAGAACACATCCTACATTAGAAATCGGTGTAAAGCTTCTTTAAAGAACAAGCAAATTTTTCGACATTTTAATGCTTTTGTGAAAATAAAAATTGTAATCACGAAAAGTCATATTTCTATGTATTTTTCACAGAGAAACCACAAATAAAAACTCTCGGTTAATTTCTTTTGACTGGAAACATATACCTGCATAAATATTTTGTCCTAACCACTAGGCCCAGAGACACCAACTATTACTTTAGATATATAATTTCATTTCTCCACATATTTTTAGGTTACTAAATGACACATCACAAATTTTCCGCGCCCTACCGCTCTAGGATCACAGAAGATCGCAAAGGGTGGTTAGATCTGATAAGCTTCGATGACGGATGGAGGCCTCAATGATATATGGACTCTATAACTTTCTAAAGACGGACTTAAGTGATGATAACAAGTGGTATGAAAAACTAGTCTTCGCGGGCTATGTCAATTCATATCGCTTATTTTTCGTGAGTTTGCATATCTCGATAACACAGGTTTATTCTAAAAAAATCTATGCATAAAGTTTCATTAGAGTCTGTGTAGGGATCGCGGCCTCTATTTTAGCCAGAAACTTGGAGCTTCAGCTCAATGTCCCTGAAAAAATATTAAAATAATTCATGGTCCAAAAATATATTTACAGTAAAACAAATAGAATTATTTATTGTACCGGGATTTATACATTTCACAATCTTCACCAGATTTACTTTATTATGGAGTTTCAAAAATTTAAGATCCAGTATTTTAATAGTCTATCCTTGCGGCATGGGTCATTTTGTAAATACGCTGCAAGATAGGTAATTACCAGAAAATCAGGCTTGTTTTCTACGTATGATTTATGAGATCCAATTTGGCCTCACAAAGCTTTCGGAGGCAGAGAATTTGAGGGGACGACAGTGGCCTTATCAGATCAAATGTGTCATAAATAATACTTGACCAGTATTTATCACAAAGAGGAAAAATAATAGGAGAATTTATGAACCAGGGAAGTAGGTCTGTGGATTAAGTTAAAGGAAACTAAGATTTATGTCTCAAAATGTTGTGTTTTGCTAGACAATCCTGCCTTGAAAGAATTTGTTGGTGTCATTGTATTTATTTTTTCATTATGGGTACTTTACAGTTTCCGAAACTATAATGCCAGCCCCAGGCTATCCAATGGCAGACAAAATTTCGTCATTTTTCCAATGATTTTCAAAACTAAGTATCTACCTACCAGGGCTTAAAGTATTTTGAAAACATTATAAAGCTTAATTAAATGATTGTAAATTTTTTTTTTTTATTTGGACATTTTATGAAATTACATTCGGGTTGGCTATTTCAACCAAATACACATAATAATAGGTAAGTAAGTATTATTATTTCATAAAATATCCAAATAAGCAAGTAAGTATATTTAATTATTATGCAAATCAAATAAGTCGTCATTATATAAATGAACGGTCATTAACATAAATAATAAAAAATATTTAATATTAAAGGCAATAAAGGAAACATCCAAGTTAGCGCTTCGTTGACCCTCACTTGGACATGCGACTCACGGGACAATTTACAAGTACAATCACTTTTTTGTCTCTAACCCCTCGTATGAGTTCTTTAAACTACGGTTAATGTACACCATTGATTCCTTAACCCAGGGTTAAATTAACTGTTTGTTAGGTTTTGCAAAGTATGTATTCAAAAATCTTAGAAGTTTCAGAAGTAGAAGCTTTATTTTTGATTTTGTTTAAATTTTTATTGCAGTAGGCAACGTTCCAGCACTTATAACCGGCGTGCATGTGATAAACACAAAGGATACGAATCTTATTTTATGTCCAGGTCCTATAAAATTAAATTCGATTGTATCTGCCTAATCCTGGTCCATAGATGGTGCTTCAGACGCCAATTTAAAGCGATTAATAGGCCATGTATGTATAGGCGTCAAAAAGTGGAACGAACTACCGGCATTGGTCTTTCCGCATCTCTATGGGCGCGACTGACAGACTGTATTATGTTCTGCCATGGACCAACCAACATGCATAATTATGGAACAATCACCTTCCCTTAATAATCAGGCGTATGGCAATGTCACGTGTCGTCTTCTCTATAAAAAAAACGAATAGGCCTTACGATCTCAAAATATTTAAAAAAAATATATTTTTTTGGAAACTAATACTATAAATGCGAAAGTGTGTTTGATTGTTTGTCCTTCTTTCACGTCAATACATTGTGAAAATTCGGTGAAAAGCTAGTAAAACCATATTTTAACCGACACTTAACTTAAACATTAGTTAAAATATTTGTTTAACTATGTCGTACATTAATTAAATAAAATCAGGTGAGCTGAACTAATGAATTCGGTCGTCTTGCGCGACACACTAATCACGCCATAACTGTGTGACCGTTTTAATGGTAATGTATGCCGAGTGGCGAGTAATTTTAAGGGGCGTCCTTCCGTAGAGACGTGTGAAAGGTTATTTCCCTTCCCTCGAGTAAATTGTTAATTTACTATTATTATTGTCAATTTATCACTTGTCATCATACATCTTACTATAGTTTTAAGTCTGTCATTACAATTTAAGTGTGCTTTCTTCTATCTGACATTAATGTAAAGTAGTTTTCATATGCTAATTTTTAAATTTGTTCTCAAAATACCTCAAATAAACTATAGCCGGTCCTCAAGGGCTATAAATATTAGCAGCATAAAACGGGCAATGTTGCTCTGGCAATGTGTGGCCCATAAAATATTATATAAATACGTACTCGTTTCTCTTCACGGGTTACCTTACATACCCCGAAACTGTGTTACCGGTCCTAGGGTACTCAGTTAAAGACCAAGTCTCCCTCTTTTAGTCGATGGTATTTGTGAGGCTATACCTAACGAGTGGCTAGTTCTGTTGATTTTAGATGGAAACGCCTCTAAGCGTGGTTTGTCGGATTATCATAAGTTTTTAATTATAAAAACCCATTGGTACATGGCTGGAATCGAACCCACGCCTGACATGAATCTATCTATAATCACACCTTTTATCCCAAGAGGGGTAAGCATAGACAATCGAATGCCATTTGCTATTGAAATATGAACGACACTGAATTTCACTTTCGGCAGCCATAGTGAGGACATTCAAGCGATATATATAGAAGCTTTTCCATCTAAATTTACCTCAATAGAACTGGCCACTCGTTAGGTATAGCCTCACAAATACCATCGGCTAAAAGAGTGAGACAAATAATTCCAGGCTACAAAATTGCCGTTAAAATGTTGCTTATTCCAGTCTCAAAAACATTTTTCAGTCTTTGATTCGGTACCGTGGTTATTTTTTAATATATTCCCGTTAAAGAAGTAATAAAGTCCTTACAAACCCAAAAATGTACAAAGATTTGTTGAGAGTAAAATAAATGATGTTTACAAGACGTTCAGTTAATAGTTAACATCTTTCACTTTGACACATACAATCATTAGAGAGTGCTACGACATTAGTTTTTGATATAACGTATGTTTTAATAGTAGTATTTAATCATAAAACGGACAATGATAGGCCATTGGGGTCAGCTCCCGTGTGAATTGAATGCACAGGTCAAAAGGTTTGTTTATTTTAATTTTAAAATAATTAATATAGTTTTATAATCGACAAATGGACCTAATAGAGATGTACGAAAATAAAAATAGACTGAAACTACTAAAAAAATAATGCTGTATAAGTCGAGACATTGAAAAATAATCATAGACTTTAAAGAATTCTTAAAATAAGCTTTATAAAACATTGTTAATTGTGTACTATAATTTGGTGAAACTAAAATAGACACTATGAATATTTGTAAGGTAAGGCAAAGTCTAATTCAATAAAAATTGGTGCTTAATATTTTTGGAACGGGAACCCCACCCCGGTTTCAAATATAACGCTCTATCTCCTTGTCAACATATTACATATTATGCCTTAACTAACATACTTATATTAACTACGACATTTATAATCATTACCAACAACAACTTTCTCAATATATTAAATTTCATCCAAATTCGACCAACCGCAATACCAAAATATTCTTGGCATTTATTTTAACGAATTTTTGAATTACACCGTTATCATTGCTATCAACAATGAAATTAAATATGCCTCAAAAGGAACCCCGAGACAACTCTTAAATATTTTACAACATCACACACTTACAATGGTTTGCCAGGGTCCATCCCCCATTGCATCATTACGATGGGAAACATTCTTAGCGAGTATTAAAAAACTAATTTTAATGACCGTTTTATAATTACTTCGCAGGTTCGTTATTGGACCACAATTATTGTATAGGGTTGTCCAAAACGTAAAATCGGTTATGATATCACTACATATTTACACTGGTCAACAAAATTCAAACTTTTTTTTGTCACATGAAAACTTTTATCAAATTTTGTACTATGTACTATGGCGGGCCACAGAATGATAATATATTAATGAAAAAAAATTGACAAAACAAAAATAAATAAATAAATAGACACGTCACATTTTTTTTGTGACATGAAAACATATTTTCATGAAAGTACAATTATTATTTACTGTACAATAAATCATTGGTGTAGCAAATGGCAAATTCTTTGTTAGCCCAACATGATAAGAGTCTCATACATGTTACACAACATTTATGTGGAACCCAGGATTTGTCTTGATAACATTTTTCTATCAAAGGTGTAAATTTTCGACGTTTAGATGCAAAAGTTAATTCTCCACACACATAACAAAAACTGTCTAGGTGATTTATGCTCTTTCAAGGCAAGCTTAACAAACGGCGTCAATAAATTCAAGTTAGTCAAATACGATAGTTATCTAGTCACCAAAGTTAAGCTAATCAAACTGACAAACTAAGGAGGTTAGAATTAGGGGAGGGGAAAGAAAGGATAAGTTCATGCTTAGCGGGTAGCCTAACTTGTGAAATATTGCCTGGTTCCGCCTGGCGGTAAACCTCCTTGAATCAAAGAAAATAACGTAAACGAGGTAAAAATCAATATACAGCGGTCACAAAAAAACTGGATGTGCTGGGAAGAAAAAAATATTTTTTTTGTAATGAGGGTACACCAATACAAACAAAAATCATCACAAAGTTCGTGTGACAAAAACAGTGTTATTATTAAACAAAGAAAGTCTATCTGTCTGTGACCTTTACACGCAAATACTACTGAACGGATTTTGTTGCGGTTTTCTCTATTAAATAGGTTGATTCACCTGGAAGGTTTACGAATATTAAACATGGACCTGAGCAATAACAGTATAAGTGAATCAAGTCGGGGGGAAAATTAGCCTCAGTTTTCATGGCGTATGCTGTCTAATCCGATATAACAAAATTATCTAGGAAATAATTGTGTAGAATAAAATTATATATTAAAAAACCGCGGTAGCATACATATATCTTTAATAGATAAGTTGTTATATGAGTACCTATTCAATTTGCTGTAAATCTTATATATCTACGAAAATATAAAACTGGACTATCAGACCGGTTTGTAAAAAAATATTAAATAGGCCCAATTATTGAGAAAGGTATATGCTGTATAACATCACGCTACGACAAAAATAAGCGGAGCAGTAGCAACGTCACCCAATTACATTTATTGAATTAACTTGACTCTACCATTGAAACAGTCGTCGTCATAGAGATACAAAGGTATTTTATTTTCAGAAATACAAACAACTTTGCCTGCTCTCAGAAGCACGAAAAGCACTTATTTTTAAAGAAAGTTAAGTATTTTAGTTTAACCGAAAATTTAACCCGGAATCTTTGGTTACAAATCACCAACGCTGTACGCCTTTTCTCTAATATAAACTTTCATCTGACGTTCTTTAAAAACTAAAAAGTCGGTGAAAAATGGAGTCGCTTGCTGTTTTTTAATACCAGTCGAAAGTAGAAAGTATTTTTTTATTTTTCACGTGTTGCCTTACAGCTTCCTAAAGCGTGTTATGCTGCTAGGGTACCCAGCGTAATACCAAGTAGGATATAACTAACGAGTGGCAAGTTCTGTTGAGATATAGGTATATTTAGATGGAAAAGCCTATACCTAAGTGTGGTTTGTCAGATTATGTAGGTACATAAGTTTTTAATTATAAAAAAATATTATAGGTTTCTATTTTTTTAGGATCTCACTAAATTCTGACCGTGACAGTATGCCCCAGGTCCACTTAGTTTTTCTAAAATCCTGTTTAGTAGGCGTATAGAGTTGGTAGTAGTTTTAATGTTTTTTTTTGGTTTTGCTACTTTTAACTATATGTATGAAATATAAGTGAAAACCCTAAGTTAGTCGGTAAACGCAAAAGCTTCAACAATGTATGGGTATGCTGACTCCGGATTTACGATGTTATATTCGCTTCTAAAGACGATTTTTTATCGTCCAGCCAAGAAGATCGTTAATGGATGTCGTCTATTACATAGCCTTTCCCACTAAACAGTTTTCTTATGCGCCCCATCATATTTTAATAAGTTCTCAAGAGGCGGCAACTGAATTTAGTATCAACTTTATGAAATATCTATAAAACAAATACGATGAAACTGTCTCGATATTAAATAGTTTTTGAATGTAAATCTTTATATATTCTATTTTATGTGCATTTTTGTGTTGATGACATTTTACACAATCGCCGAGCATGTATGAAAGGTATGATGAATATAAAAGAAGAGAAAGAGGTATGTCAGGATCGTAACAAATGGCATTCGATTGTC
Source organism: Nemapogon koenigi (assembly GCA_963924495.1). Lineage (NCBI taxonomy): Eukaryota > Metazoa > Arthropoda > Insecta > Lepidoptera > Tineidae > Nemapogon > Nemapogon koenigi. The sequence goes on along the minus strand of OZ004644.1, from coordinate 7,537,416 downwards.
TCTGCCTACCTCTCTTGGGATAAAAGGCGTGATGATAGATAGATGAATGGATAGATAGATATTTTACTAATATTTTCCGTACTTATACAAAAACTGCTTTCTATATGAATAATTCTTTTATCGATTTGTCGATCTTTCTTGAAGAACTTAACTTCTATTTCAGTAGTTCCAAACAGGTAGAATTTTCATAATTTTCATATTAGTAGATATAAAAGTTTTAAGACTATGGAAAATTAAAGTAGAAAGAAATTAAGTTTTCCATAGTACCTACCATTGAACAAATTTCCATCAATGGGACTACGGAAAAAGACGGTAATTTTACATAGAACTCGAACTAAGGTCAATAGTAATTATAATTCAATATTTTTCAGGTAAGTATTAAAATGGTGGTATTTTTTTTATTACTTCATTAACCTGAGCATTAATGTTTCCTAAAATATTGGTCTTACTTTATTTTTAGACCTCCTTCTCTGAGAAAGAGGCGCTGAATTAATACCCTGATAAAGAATCTATATAAATGAAAAATAAATGTTATGCTCATAACTTGAGAACGGCTGGACTGATTTGGCTAATATTCGAAATTGTCTAAATAAGGTTTTTAGGGAAAGAAAAATTAGAAAAGTTGCCCGTAAAATTGGAAAATGCGAGAAAATCTGAAAGTACTTTTTGTATGAACTCAAGACCATAACAGGGGATGAAAGTTAATATGGACTACACGAGCGAAGGCTAGATAAAATAAAATAAAACAAAAACACATCTTCACAGCCTTTACGCCTTTCGGTACGGCCAGAATCATTAGTAACAGTTTACAGTGTAAGTAGTACACTTTTTACCAGTTGTCCATATTAAACAGAACAGGTGGCAATACTGTTGCTGCACTAAATAGACCTAGCAGAAACAGGCGTACCCATTGCACTGATCCTCCGAAGCACGTTACGCATTTTTGGCACAAACGACATTTGAACCTGGGTCTTGCCGGTTTCAAGACCAACGCTCTAGCAATAACGCTATCGACTATCGAGTCATAAAACAAAGAATAATGGACACGAGACAGTAGATGGCGTGACTTATTCGTTAGGTAACTTCCTCAATACCTATATTATATTGTCTTCCTTCCGAGAATCAGTCGCGCGTAACATATAACATTATGGCATATATTGATTGTCCATCCGGGTTGTTGGATTTTTTTTTATTTACGTCGATTAACACTTTTACAAAGTAGTAGGTCTATTACTACCGACTCGTCTCGACATTATGAAAGAGTTGATTGGATTCAAATATTTTATAATCTAACATGTATTAAAATATTGAAGATATTTATTCTGTGGTTCCATGCTGGTATTTCTGTGGATTCCTAAAAGCAAAGAAAAATACAATTATTTTTGATAATAATGTAATCTAAGGACAAATCATAGATTGCATCAGTCGAGAATCGAAAGCAATTAATTAATACATAGTCTTACTATGAGCTAGAGCTGGGTCGTTTCGTATTTTACGTGAAACGGAACGTAACCCGTTTTATAAATCGACAAACTGCTTCGAAAAGCAGCGCTAAAAGAAACGGTTTTTTATTCCTAAGGCATAAATCGTACATACTATATTTATTCATTCAAAAAACCCGTTGATTGATACAGCGTTATGGTTCATTTTCAAAGAACAGCAAACCAGTTTCTTTTTCAAAACCGCCTCGGAAATATTTTTGGTAGAATTTTTATGGTTAGCATACATAGGACCCCCCCCCCCCCCCCGCTACATCTTTTATTTTGGAAACTTGGAACAATAAATTATTTTAGCTATTTATTGTTTGCATAGAAACTACTGTCATCAAAAGGAATGCATGGCCCGAGAATGTCCAACACTAGAACTGCTGGGTCGGCCATTATGCTGTTGGACACACTCGGGTCGTGCATTCCTTCCCTGGGTAGCCCTGTATGGATTCGTCGGTTTGGCCTTTGAGTCGAAACAAAAGATGTCGCGGTTCTAAATATTATAACACGGAACCCCAAAGTATGTGTTATGCGTGCATGTATCTAATCTACTAATATTATAAAGTAAGGTACAGTATATAAGATTTGATGTAGGGGTAATCTCTGAAACTACAGAATCGATTTAAAAAAATATTTGGTTGTACCGTACAACACCTGAAGAAAAATCAGTTTTAAAAAAAAACATGTTTCGGCGAATCAACTATACGTACTGTACGTATAGTTGATTCGCCGAAACTGTTTTTTTTTAAACTGATTTTTCTTTTGGCATAAAAGCGTTCGCTCGTTACATGGCAAAAATCTGTTTCTTGAAACGGTTAGTCAAAAAAACGACCAGCTCTACTATGAGCATTTTTCTAGTTTGGAAACCCTATTCCCCCGTCCATGATACTTTGCAGTTTGAACTACGAATGTATGTAAACACTTGCGGATTGCTTGACATAATGTGGACAATACTATTTAATAAAACCCCTTTGTTGATGGGACTACATTTTTTTTAAATATTTTAAGTAACTCAGTGAGAGTAATGAACTATAGGCAGAGTTCAGGAAAAAGTTGATTTCGTAGTTTTACTAGAATATTTTATCTATATACTTACTTATCTATCATGACGCCTTTTATCCCAAGAGGGGTAGGCAGAGACAATCGATTGCCTTTTGTTACAATCCTGACTTTCGCTTCGTTTATAATAATCATACCTTTCATACATGACATATTTCCATCGATCAATCAGTCCTCTACCAGCATTTCAATTTACTTCAGACATATAAACCTTTTTAGTCAATCTTGAAAGATGAATACTTCATTCTTTAAACGTTGAATATTTTAATTTCATGCATTAGTTGAATAAGAATAAGATTACATAATCACTTTAGAAATTAGGCTAATATGGGCGCCAATTAGAAATCGTCGCACATTTATTTTGTATGGATAAAAGAAAATTATTTGAAAAATGAAAATTTCTTGTCATTGGCAAATAGAAATACACATGTCATAAAACATACTCAACGTTCACCTGCGGTTTATACTTACTTGGACTTTTTTGTCCCATCGAGTCAAGCAATTGTAGCGTGGCAAAGAACAAACAGTACCTACCATAAGAATGTATTACCGAGCGGTGAGCCGCTGTGTGTGTCCATAGACATATCACTTTTTCTATTACACACCATATACCATGGTAACGTCTTGCACTTTAAAATAATAGAGAACGGCATAGAGAGGATTAAGAAATTTTGATTTAGGCAACAAAATACTATTGAAAAATAATCCGATTTTAGCTATTGGGCGCCGTTAGTGATTTCTAACTTAACTTTTGCATTTTAAATCATATTTTTATTTCATTCTAGTTTACATTTTTGTATACGTAGTATAACAATAATTAAGTCTTAAAGTAATGATTATTCGGTTTATCAAGGTAGATGATAACTCTATCGTTGATTCACAAATTAATACGAATTCAATCTTCACATTGGACATGACCAATAGGTTTTATAATATATAAAAAAAAACCGTTATCGGACAAGCTGTAGGTATTGAAAGGCCTTAGACATAGGAGTCTGCCATCCATAATTTTTCTGGGATACTACTGGTAAATAATCCACCTGTATCACAGTAATTTAGCAGTTACTTATAAAACAGGGGCAAAATATTGCTAAGAAACTATATGCTAAATTACAGTGACACGTCAGGTGAATTATTTACAGAGAAATTGGAAATAGTTTATCCCCATACAAATTATGGATATAGCGCTCTTATTGAAAAAATTTTCTTCCGCGAGGTACCCTGGGGCCGGTATAAAAATCAACTCCACATATTTCCTTGTTCGCGGTTCGGGACTATCCGCACGGGAGATTGTGCAAGCGTTTTGTGTGACCACAGACCGAGACACATCCATATTTATGAGGTGACTTTAATATACAATTTCTATGTATTATCTTAGTATGTAATGCAGGAAGTCGGACCACTTGATGATTGTCTTAACGGTCACCCGCTTGTCTCGGTCTTAGATTTGGTGATACCAAAATAATTGCTTTTTTTTCGAACTATGCGAGTAATGTGAAGTAGCCTGGGTACAATATTTTTGTTATTCAATTAAGTTTTAACAGTATAATATGTTTTTTTTTTAAATTAAGTGCTTAGTTAGGTTGGTAAGATAAAGTTCATTAACCTGATAGAATATTTTTTGTAAAAGTACCTAGTATAGATTTTGAAAAAATAGCTGAACTTATTCTGAAAATTATAGCTCTCAGCTCTGTTTTACTGGTTGGTGGTGTTGGTACTAATACCCTACGACATAATTTACAGCGATAAAATAACTAAATGAAGACATAGATTTTAAGGACTTGTTTATATTTAAACTTTATTGTGTATATTGAAAACATTTTCAATCATGGGAAAGATAATATTAACTGAAGTATTTTTAATATAATATATAATTTATTTAATTATTACGTCGTCAAGTGTTTGAAAAGTTTTTTGTATCAACTCTGTCTCCCTGTTTTGGCGATATTGAGTGTTTGTCTGTTAGTCTGTTAGTATTCTTCTCCAGTTGAAACTTTCACAGCTCTAACTTTCATCTTCTATTTCATCTAATACCTATCCTTAACACGTGTTGAACTATGTTAACATTTGTATTTTTCTAATGAAATATTCACCTACGACTCAATTAGTCTAGTGGTTCTGTAAGACCGACAACAGTGGTAAAGCAGCATACAACAAAGGGCGACGTATATTTGAAATGACTGTTGTCTCACAATATTGAAATTGAAACCTGTATTGCGCTATTGAAAATATTTAATAGATTGGCATATTTATACAGCTTTCCAGGGACATACGTTGAGGTCGTTGAGGAGTATTCCCTTTTACTCACATTCGTTGGATTGTTGTGTGTATTGCCATTTCTATAATATCAACAGCTGATAACTGTCACTTCAAAGACTGAAAGAGGAAGACCGCTGGGTACCCTGGGAGTCGGTACACGGTTCTCAGGGAGCTGTAAGATAACCGTGATTGTTTTTTTACCTGTCATCATATTTTGCTTCTTCAGAACATCTTTCTTTCTATTTTCTAACAATGTAAACGTTAATGGTACTAAAAGTAGACAGTTGAAATGGCTTGCACGCCGACGCCGACAAAAGTGTTTGATTTGACAGGTCGATCTGCTCCTACAAAAGCTAATTAATAAACAGATACAACCACTTTAGATAAGTAAAAATATTTCCATCCCGAAACTGCACCGGATGCAGATAACATCGCCATGACAAAGCATGGCGCTAAGATAATCTTAAAGTAGTCAAAGAAAATCCGGTCGTAATTTCATAGTGATATAGTTCAAATTGCAACAAAACAATTTTTTATTACCATTAAATACAAAATTATTCAATTTTGAACTTTATTTAAAGATACAATACTATATAATATTGATGAAGAACTCTTGACGTTAAATATGGTTAACGCATTGAAAATAAACTTTACTACTATGTGATACGCCTCAAATTCAAATGATATAGTATCATAAAAGACTTCAGTATAATTCCTCATTAAAAGCTTCAGTTTCAAGCACAGAGTGGCTCGTGACTTCATATCATAAGTGCTTATGATTTTGAGTCAACAATATATAAATAATTAATTTTTCACTTCAAGATATTTATATAAACAAAATCATCAATCTTTGTTTCAGGATCTGAGTAATTTTAATTTTCAAAAGCATAACAACTAGGGACCTAGTTCTAAAATTTAACAAATAGTGTATAAAATAGGTATTAGTTGTTCTCTTAGGAAACTATTGTCCTTTAACTTAACAACCAAGACGTTTCTTGGTTCCTAAGCTCTACTTTTTTAGAAGTTTGAGCTACAAGGCTAATAGTTATTAAAGTTCGTTAAATTCAGGTATCTAGTTATGAAAGTGGAAAAAGACACTTTGCCTTAATTTTTTCTTGCCTTATAGCATTCTAACTAATATTATAAGTCACGTCAAGACAGAGCAACGGATCGTCATTTTTTTTTGCACAGAGTAAGTTGGAGGACCGGAGACATAGGCTATTTTTTATCTCGGAAGTCTTTCGGGATACATTCTTAGGTCACACTATCAGTGAAATAATTTTTACAATCGTTTCAGTTATAGATTTTCCATCCCCGGCTCCGCCCGTGGATATATTCGAACAATATAAAATATAGCTTATGTCACTCAGGGATATCGTAGATTTCTATTAGTAAAAGAATTTTTAGAATCAGTTTAGTAGTTTATATTATTAGTATATTAAAAATGCTGAAAATAAATAATACTTTCATATTGGGAAAAGAGTTCCTCAGTGCAATTTAAAATGCATTCAAACATAGTTCCGAATTTCTAATATCAAATTACTAATCAACATTTAACAGACCTCTTGACCCCTAGAGGTCAACGTTAAAAGGGCCGGTGAGTATCATGTAATCCTGGATTAAATACGTTTACATGAGGGCGGTATACTGAGCTTACCGCTTAATGCTGGTGTCAATCAATGATGTATTTCCTAATGCCTTTTTTGATATTGTCCGTGATGATTTTCTTATGGATTGTGAGAACTTTTAATTTACTGATAACATGCCCTTATTTTTCGTAGGCCAAATCAAACTTATCAATTTTATTTTATTTCTTTAAAAACTTTCAACTATGCCAAACTTTAAGTAGAATATAGGAGTGATCGAGAAAAATAAGCTAACAATTGTGGCGTACCGTTGGACTTGCTACCCAGAATGTCCAATAACAAACTAAAGACAGTAAGTAGTTCAACTATCATCTATCAACTATCATAGAACCAAAAGGAAATCCCACACCTGTTCTAAATGGGGCAAACAGTCAACTGGTTAAATGAAGAAATTGTTATCAGTATTAAAGGTCAAGGCCAAACTTAGTATTTTCTGAGATTGACCAGAACTTTCAACAGAAGTGTTTTAAAATTATTATGTCATTGGTCACAAAAATAATAGAATTCCCAAGAAAAGCGATCAATTTTCTTCAAATCTTAGAACAATACGATATTATTCTTCAAAAAATACACGAAAATAATTCTAATATAATAACAGTTCAAGTGTGTGAACATAAAGCCGCCTACACACTGCCCTACGGACCGCAATCAACGTCCAAAGACATTGAGTGGCATGTGACACGAGCCCTTATATCCTACTAATTAGAGAAATGTGCCGTGCGATGTGACAGACAGGGTGCGGGCAATGTCTAAGAAACCTTGAGGGCAATACTTTGAAATGTAAAGGAAATCTTGTGGTTCCTTCTTGGATATTAACTTCGTGTGGTTAGTGGTCTTACGAACGAAGGAGACAGTCCTGGGTTGAAATTACAGATCGCAAGCCCAATATATTTAATAAAAAGAAAATGCAAGGTGACGTTCGTGTCGTTAGTACAGTATTTTATTTTCATCTTGTAAATGCAAAAGTCTGTCTGTTTTCTATCTAATCAGACCGTAGACAAACTGGATTTAGACGAAAACATAAAACAGGATAATATTAAGAATGTTTCATCACTTTCTTTATTAAATTACAGATGAAGTTCACATGACTCTTCATAACACAGGTCGACAAAAAATAATTGTTTTTTGGTTTCTGTTCTAATGCATGAATTCTGATAGACACTAGCTTTTAAAGTTTGCTTTTGTCTGTTTTACGTCAATAAATAGGGCTTGAAGATTTTAATTGATCGTCTATGCAACAGGTGGATCTGGTTTCTACAAAAGCAAACTTTAACTAAAAAAATCTATATTTCCTTTTTTTAGTTACCTACGTAAGAGAAATCGAAATTTGATATTGGGAAATGAGAACTCAAACACAAAATTTTAGATTAGTAAATTAAGAACAATTCAATCAAAATGTTTCCTTTACAAATTGCTTAGACAATCCACAAAGCATTCTCCATATATCCCGACATAAATATACTACTACAAATTATCCTAATGGCATATCTAGTGGTTGCTATAGGTAATACAGAAATTTAATGTTCAATATACAAGAGAAAGATTGCTCTCCCCGTGGTGTTGCGGTGGCGGTAGTAACAAAAGAGATCACTGTTTATTTGCGCCTCGACCCACGACTTGTGGTCAGTAGAAATTGCCTCAACATGTAAGTAATTTTCTAACGTGGACCAACGACCATTTTCTTAAGGATTCCGCGATAACCATGCTATCCGGATAGAGTTAAAATCACTTATTTTAATCCATGTTGTTTGACTCTAATGTTGTTCTAAAATTGAACGGGTTATGTTTGAAATTACCTCGGATTCCTTTCGCATGCATAGTGGTGGCGATTTTCTAAGTTACACACTTGCAGGAAGGGCTTGAGGTTAGATTAGGATTCAGATTAGAGGTTTTGTAATTGCATTTGTGAGATTTAATAGGTGATTCTGATGGCGGTTGTATTTAACCACTTTAAAGGAGATTTCTGATACTTTTCATCTCGATTAAATTATTGGTCTATTATGAAATAGTCTATGACTTCTTAACGTTCTTAAAGTTAAAGTCGACCTCTCTAATCTATTATTCTCATGCATATGTCCCACACGAGAATGGAATGATGACTTAAAAATCAGCACAAAACTCTTTAAGCTCGTCTTCCATAGAGGTGTAGATATAAAAAAAACTGTGAAATGTGAAGCTGAGGTGGAAAAAAAAATCCTAACTTATATCATAAAATGCGAAAATGTGTTTCATTGTCATTCTTTCACATCAACACATGTTTTTTTGCACAGAGATTGCTTGAATGCCGAAGAGTGAGAAGGCTATTTTCATTCCGATTCATCCTTCAGGAATATTTATTTGTTTAATTTCAGAAATTTCCACGCGCGAAGCCGGGGCTGAAAGCTAGTATTATAATTAAAACCACAGACCTAGGAATAGATTGAATATCAAAGCTATTGTCAGTAGGTAATATTGCAAGCGGCTTATCATAGTAATGAAATCTTGTGAAGTGTTTGCGATCGACATGACATTTTAATATTGTCCTTGTTTCAGTCGGCGTCTGTAATCACAATCAGTTACTAATCGTTATTTTGATTGTCATACTGGATGGTTCCCACGAAATATTATTACCATTTACATAAGTAGATAGGTATATCTGAGCAAATGTTTTATTAGAGTGTCAAAAGTTCAAAACACATTATTTTGTGAGTATTCGGCAAAAGTTAGTTTTTTGACATAACTTTATGTTAGTATGAAATGAAAGATGCGGTAGTAGTAGTAGTGGTGGGGCAACCCCCGTTGCGCCGGCAATGTCTCAGGGGGGCAACAACCCCCCGGGTACTACTTCTGACCCCTACTGGGCCGAGGCGGCCGTCGGCAACCTGTTACTTGGAATATATAAAATTTTTAAATAACCCTGAAATGTATAATAATACCATATAAAAGCATGATTAGTAAACAATATCTGTAACAGAAAACATGAGAAATTAACAAAACAATTCAAATTTAGAATTTGGAAGATAGGTAAAATTCGAAAAGGGCAGGTGCGGGTGGAAGTGAACTCCACGTGCTCGAGCTACTCGTGACTATGTCGCGCCGGACGAAGACGGCCGTTCCGCGATAAATCTCGCTGGTCGGCAAGGTCTTGTCCGCGCGACAAGCGAAGCAGCCCGGGACGCGGAGTTTCGTGCGCGCGGAGTCTGCACTCCTGCTGCGCTCCTGGATGCCTCCAGGGTCCCATGAGTTCAGGGTTCTCGTTCAGAGTGGTGTGGTCCCCACCTGTCTGTCGCGTCCAGGAGGGAGCTTATGGCCATCATGGCCGCACGGCGCATGTCCGTCCCCTCGGCCAGAGCCTTGAGGAGTTCCACCGCTACGTCCTTGAAGACGTCGGCGGGGTGTTTGGTGTTCCCGGGGGGGGGGGGGGGGGGGGTAGGTGAAGTTGTCCTCCCCATCGGAGAACTGTACGAGGGGGCGGACATGGGCCGCGATGTGACGGGAATCTGCGGGGTTTTCGCCTTTCTCTTCTTCTTACCCCTCCTCTTGCGCTTCCCTTTTGGAAGGGGCGCACCACGTGGGGTCGGATCGTTGGCCGAGGCCATGAGGCTGTGGGTCTGAGTCTGTGTCGGCTCCAGGCTAACCGGCTCGGACTCTCGGGTCGTCGGTCTCGGGGTTGGGTGCTGGAAGGTTTTCACAGCGGGTCCAGGCAGGTTTCCCACGCTGATGCCTCTTTTCCGGGCCTGTCTTCGAAATATAGGGCACTTCTTGTCATTGGCCGCGTGCGCCTTGCCACAATTGGTGCACTTCGGCGCAGTGTCCTTGGGACACTGACTGGCCGGGTGGTTCCCAGCGCACCGAAGGCACCTGATGTCCCGGTAGCAGTTGGTCGACGCGTGACCAAACTGCTGGCACCGGTGACATTGAGGCGGCGCAGGCGACCTTTTCCATTCCCTCACCTGTATACCAGGGAGGCACAGAAGCTCCGTCACTCCATAGAGCTCCCTAAGTGACTCCCGGCTCAGGTGAGGGAACTGCACAAAGAAAATAGTATGATTCCGGCCCTTTCTCGGGGGAATCGCTCGAATATGGGTCGGGTATTCACCCACTCTCTCCCTGAGCGCCGACATAATGATGTCGTGCGGCGTATGCAGGGGGAGGCCTCTCACCGCCACTTTGTGGGGCCTCTCCGTGGGGAGAGAGTAGGTGAATCCCAACTTAATAGTTGGGTCGTCTATTACCGCCTCCGAGAAGTAGGTCTGAACCACTCTGTACTCTGAGGCGGTTTTGGGGTTGAACCGCATCCCTTTCCCCTTAGGGTGGGCTTGGGGAGCGTGGCCCAGCCTCTGGTGCAGGTTTCGTAAGTGCAACGGCCAGTTCACCAGCACGTCCACTTCGAACGGCGGGATCTTGGTCGCTGCAGGGATGGCGGGCTTTGAAGAACCGGGGGGTGAAGAGGGGGGCTTGGGCTGTGGTGAGGAGGGAGGGGTTCTAATTGCCTCGCTGTAGGACATTGAAGGGGAAGTGGCCCTTGTGGACGCGTACTGGGGAGGGCTCGGAGTTTCCCTCAGGGGGGCGTGGGACCGGCTCGGTGACGGACCCAAGTTGGGTCGCCTAGAGTCGTGGTCGTCCTCGTCTTCCTCGTCGTCCTCTTCCCTGTCTTCGTTTCTTCTTTTTGAGGCCCGGGACTCCAGCTCCATGTAGACGGTATCGTCCTGGAGTGCTGGAGGGTGCCTATCGAAGAAGTCGGTCAGTACCTCTGATGGCTGGGGCGCCTCTTCAGGCGGCGGCAGGATCAGTGGCAGGATGGGTGGCATTTCTGTCGCAGGTGGTGGTGTATAGGCAGTGTGTATTGGTGTCGGAGGGGGGTCGGGGTACGGGACCACCTCGGTGAGGTCGTCCGGTAAAGATCCTCCCATCACACCGATCGCGCCGTGGTAGTCGGACTCGACCATCCCGGGCCGTGCGACGACCAGCTCGCGCGGTCCGGGCGGGCTAGTCCGCATCGGCTCCGTCGGTTTAATAGCTATAGCTTGTATAGGATAATTAAAATTAATATTAGGTGCATTCGCTAAGGAATGCGACGATTGCGCAATCGACGCATGCGTCAAGGCATGCGCCGATTGCGCAACCGACTCGCATTCCTTAGGAATGGGGTATGAGGTGTGGGGAACATACAGGGGAAGGGGCTTGGGGGGGGGGGAAAAACTCACCGATGCGGCGATCCTCGGTAACCCCTCCATCCCCTCTCCATGGTAGATGTCTATGGCAGCGCTGGGCAGCGCGGCGCCGTGCTGGCTCTCTCGACCGCCTCGCGGGGTCTTGCCACCTGAAGCGCGACGTGTGCGTGTGCGCGGCGGGAGGGCTTCATGCGTCGGCGACGCGCGGTGCTGAGCTGTGCCAGCATGCGTTGGGCTGTGCGGTGTCGCGCCAGCACGAGCCGTGCTGGGCGTTGCGGAGCCAGCCTGTGCTGCGCCTCCGCGATTTGACCCAGCCGCGCCAAGGTGCGCGCCGGGTCCAGCGGTGGCACTGAGTATAAGAAAATAAGAAAGCGGGAATTTTAGCATCAATTATTTTTTGAAAATCTAATTAGACAATAGGGTTCAGGGAGCAGTTTAGAAGATGTAATTTGGGGACAGAGTGGTGACAAACTAATAAGTAGGTAGGAACCCACACGCCCGCACTTAGCAGTGCGGGTAGTTTAAAATGGAAATGAGAAAACAAAACCAAAACCAACTCACGATTGATGGGAACGTGAGCTGTGTGGGGCCTTGTCAGCACTCCCGGGCCCGGTGCGGCTTCCGCCCAGCTCGGCCGATATGATCGTAGACAGCGGGACTTCAAGTACCGCCGTTTGGATCCCCGGCCGCCCGGGGCGACAGCCGCAGCAGGGAACCGCTGTTGCGGGCTCGTCCGCACAGCGTTCGGCGGCGGGCCGGAGATAGAATGCTCACGGCCCGCTGATGCCTGTCCGCTGTGGCAGATAGGGCCCACCACAACGGCTCTTCGGATCCTCTTCTCTTGTTGTCACAGCGGCTGCGTTGGAGGTTTCGCGGTGCGCCGCGACACGGAGGTGGGCCGGAGGCTCTCAGCTCGACAGCCCACTTTCGTCACAGCACACACAGCTCACTCTCACAACACACAGCACACTTCACCAATTAACGGTAAAAAAAAAAAAAAAAAAAAAACACAGTAATTAGCGAGTAGATAACGTAGGCTCCCTCGAAAGATGCGGTTTGATTTCTCTCCCTGTTTGATGCTTGCTCCTTGGTGACACTTAGACCTATGTCAGCGAGCGCGCAGACGGAACAATGTAGACCAGTCACGCTCAAGCAAGCACCGTCGTAGGAAATCGTTTATTGTTTCGTCTTTTTCTTACGAGCTATGATATTATAGCAAACAATATTCTAATAACAATATTCTTATAATCAATACAAATCTTTACAGTGATCAGGAAAACTTATAATCTACACACTAGTAGGGAACATAAAGTATTTATCCAATACCATATTTATTTTGTAGGCGCGTGACGTTTTTTTACAACGCACGATTCGAGCAACGACACCGCGGTGTAGACGAGAGAGATTTCTGTCGTGTCTTGTCGTGTAGTGGAACAACGGTTATTGATTTAGTACTGTCGCTAATTCGTCACCGGAAGAAACAAACGAAACGATATAGCCAAATTCTCGTTTGAAAAACGGTGTCGTGCGGTGTAGTATGAAATAATGGCCCATATATAAAGTATGACACGCTTAAACGTCACCGTATTTTATCTTTAATAATTAAGTACATAAGTACTTACCTCATTGTAGATATTTTGAATTTTTTATTTAGATATCAAACAGATACTGTAAGCATTAAATGAAACAATAAGAAATAATCCAAATTCTTAGAAAATAATTGCATTTCTCCGTCATTTAATATCGTGAGGTAACATGATCGATCAGCCGTTAGCAGTTCGAGGTGACAGTTGTTAATAAAGTGGGACCCTTGTTTCACAAAATATTTTCCTTTCTAAACGTAGGGACCAACCCTAATCTGTAAAGAATGCAATGTTGACATCAACCTATACTTATTGTAGTTAGCAATTACATGTCAGATATTTTTCAACGTATTGGAGATGTATAAAGTTGAAAACATTAAAACATCTAGGTCCATAAGTGCATCAACAGGCTTGCCACCTGTTCTATTCAATATGGACAACTGGCAAAACGTGGACACTGTTACTTGTGTCTCTGGGCATACTGCAAGGTATAAAGGCCGTGAAGGTGTGTGTGTTTCTCATAGGCACCGTTGTATTTTAACATGCCCAAATTAACATTTTCATCAAAATTTCAGCAATCGTGGTGTCATTTTTGGATGTGTTGTGTTAATTCAATATCTACTTCTACTTTGTTTAATCTTGATATATTAAAGTGCCCTTTAAATGAACCTGTGTAAATTCAGGTCTACCGCTTGTTATAAAATATATTTTAAAATACACTATGTTGCAAAAAAAACGAGCACTTAAAACTTAATTGGTTATCATTATATTTTGAAGTTAACAATGTTTCAATAATTATTATTTATGATGTTTCAACATATTATAATCGAATTTCTACATTTTTTAATCATCACAAGTAGAAATCTGAGATAAATTGAATAAAAAAATTAAAAACCATTTTATTAAGTAATTTTAATGAGTATGAAGTGACAAATTAAACTAAAATTATTTTTTTAATTAATCTTTTTTAAATGAACCTACACAAAAATCAATATCGAGTATGACCACCTCTCGCAGTTATGACAGCTGCCATTCTTTTTCTCATACTCCCGATCAGGTTTCTTATGGTTTATTGTGGTATCAGTTCCCATTGAGCCTGAATCACAGTTTTTAACTCTGTGAGATTTTGTGGAGCTGGAGTTACAGCTCGTACCCGGCGTTTTAGTACGTCCCATAGATGCTTGAGGTTGAGGTCGGAACTCCTCGCTGGCCAATCCAATAGAGGAATCCCAACCTCCTTCATATATGCGGATACTGCAACGGCACGATGAGGACGAGCATTATCATCCATAAAAATGGACCTGTCTCCCATAAGAACCAATGCAGGTTGCACATGTGGAACGAGAATTTCTGAGATATAGTGATGTACATTAAGTGCCCCATTTGGCAAAAAACTAACTCCGTACGAGCTTCAGAAGTTATTCCTGCCTAGAACATTAAGGATCCCCCACCGTATGGTGTTACCTCTTCAAAGCACACGTCGGCATAACGTTCACCTTGTCTTCTCAGTACTCTCTGACGTCTGTCTTCATCATGTAGACATATACGGGCCTCATCGGAAAACAGAACCCTACCCCAATCCTCAATTGTCCATAGTAACAAATTTTGCCCAAATCTTAGTCTTGCTACGCGATGCCCACGGAGTAATTTTGGTCCTCTAGCGGGTCTGTGAGAATGTATGTCTGCTTCGATAAGTGTCCTCCGTACAGTCCATTTACTAACTCTCACCAATCTCACTTCTTGTAGGTGGTTTTTAGATAATTGTAAGATTTTCGTCGATTTCTAAGAGCTTGACTGACAAGGAATCGATCATCCCTCTGCTCCGTACATCTTTTTCTGCCAGAACCAGGCCTTCTACAGAGAGAATCAGTCTCTTGGAACCTCTTCCAAATCCATTGAACTTTAGAACGTGTAATTCCAAGCCGCCGTGCCACATAACATTAGTCTAAACCTTCATCGAGAAGAGTGACGACTTTACTAGCTAATATTGCGTTGTCCATAATGTCCATATCGTAATGAAACTAGTGCACTTGTGCACTACTTCTATTCATCAATAAATTCGTGAAACTAAGGAATATTTTTTTAATAATAACACAATTAACGATAATATTGAGAAAAAATCCCGCGTTTAGTTGGCGTTTTAAATACAAAATTAGAGAATATTTGTCATAAAACGTAGAAATTTAAATTTGGAATGTTCATTATTAGTGGCCAGCACGCGTAATTGAACTTGGAACAACATTCAGAACATAGAATACATATATATATATATATATATATATAAATTATTTAAATATATACTACAATATATCTTAAGTGCTCGTTTTTTTTGCAACATAGTGTATTATATAATGAAAAAAGATGGCATTTTTTTAATAGAGCTAAAAATAATATTAATTTCTCTAATTTTGTACTGTTGCTTACAGAGTTCTATCTACTTATTTGCTTTCTTTATTATTTTTGAAAATGTGTTCGTATTGTATTTCCTTTGCAATTCCGAATCAAGACGGGTCAGACTTCAATGCAGGTAGGGTGTACTAAGAATTGACATTTGTTATAATATCCGTATGCCTGCACAATTTGTATAAAAAAGTGACCAACTTCTGCCTTCACGATATTTCCTTCCATACGATAACTAATTGACCTTAACATGAAACTGATAAAACAAAGTATTGCAAATTCGAAATCAAACAAAAAAGGCTGACGTCCATAAATAAAGTATGTTCCTAAATCTTTATCTAGAGTGACATTGTTATGTCCATCAAAAATGAAAGTTCATAAGAAAAATAATTTTAGTAAAACACATGCTATTTTAAATTAGAATGTATGTCGATTCGTGAGAGACATGTCATGCATTCCCTACATTAGCGTAGCGTGACATAGAGAACGATAGATCCAACTTGCTAGCACTTTACGCAATACCTTTCATAACTGTCCAACGATTGCCTTGAGGTAGACAATTTTACAAATGGCTCATTCCATCTTAATAGGAGCAAAGTGAATTATCGGACGTTTTTTTCTTGGTTCGTTGGGTAACGAAATAGAGATTCACACGGTCTTTTTGTTGCGACATTTTAAGACAAATCTTGTGGATTGTAATCTTATGTTGATAAGGAAGGGATTTGTTTGGTCTGTAATGTTGTATTGTTCTAAGTGATGCTTTTAAGTCAGTTAGTATCTTTGAATATCTTATTTGTATGCGAAAGATAAATACGCCTCTGTTTGTTTGATGACCCACGATGCAGACATGCTCGAGTTCGAAGCCCATAATGCTATTTGTTTCGAGTTATGGATCTTATTTATTGTTGGAGATTAGTTTAGGTAAAAATTGGTGATGTTTAATAATCTTGGATTAGAACTTTCCAAACCTTTCAGAAACTGTGAGATTTTCGTGTTTTCAAGGACTCTTATCTATATCACCAATTACATTATTATTTATAAGGTCGTTTTATTACTATTTATTAGGTGAATGTGAATTAAGAATTATCTATGTAATGCTTTGCGAATCTATTTACCATTTTCCTAACCATTATGTGTTTGTTTGTCTCTCTTTCACGATGAAAGTGAGCAATATGAGTCGATTTAATTTTTTGATTTCATTCCTTCAGGAAATTTCATATTGCAAATGCAAACATAAATTGTTTACCCGCGTAAAGCCGAGGCAGGTCGCCATAATGATTAAACAAATCTTTAACAAAAAACTCAAATAGAGATACAATCAAATACAATATTATAATGCTTTGTAATAAATCATTTTACGTCACTTAATTTTTTGGTCTCCAATTAGCGCGAAAATAAATTATTGTAACTAATAAAAAAATCGGGAAAATCTGCACAACGCGTGTTTAGGAGGAAAACTTTGACATCAAAAACATACGTTACGATTGTTCCTATGTGTAGTAAAAAAAGCGCCGCAAGCGATTTTTAATATGAAATCAATTATAGGCTTCTCACGGACTGCGTCGGCAGGGACAGGGTGACGCCAGCAAAATATAGACTTAAGTAATCACTAGACTTGACTAGGTATATACAAATAGAGAAAGAAATTTAAAAAAAATATTGGTGGGTACCCTAGTTAGGGTGAAGATCAATAAGATATGAAATTTAAGTCCGCAAGAGATAGTGGCAAGAATGCTAGATACATTTTTACCGTTGTAATGCGATGCTGATTCGTTTATTATATAAGGTAAAAAACTTATTTTAGAAATCTGGATGTCATATCTTTTACATTTAATCTGATCTTATAATTATTATATCCTAACATGCCATTAATCTTATTGGCCGTGCTATTAAATTGAGTTTTGTTTGTTTAATTGATTTTAAGATTAACACAATAACAACTTCATGAAGACTGATTATGGCAAAACTGGGAATTGTAGATTTTTTAAGTCAAAACTTCTTTAGGCGCGTTGTGCTATTTTGGTAGAGGGAAATCTTATGGATTCGCGCCTCTTACACAAATGCCAACCATGGATTGCCCGGCCCGAGTATGCTCGACCCGTGAATATCCTGACAGGAATTCGTATACTGGCTTTCACGTATGCCTGGTTCAGTCATTTTTGGCTGCACATTTCTGGCCGGCAATTCTCTGTCTGGACCGAGTTTTTTTTAATTTAAAACTTCTTTAAGCTCGAGCTAGATGGCGTTATTTTGAAGTAAACCTTTATTCATAGTTTTAAGTTTTCACTTCAGAATATGCCTTTTTTTTGTTGTACCCATGCGAAGTCGAGAGATCACAGAAAAAGTAAAGTTCCCAAAAAAAAATAAGGAACTAACTGAAGGCCTGCGTCAAGAAACTCTGACGCGAAATCGACGCCACATCTATGGATCTTGAAATCTATAAACCAGAATCACACGACACTCGAAGGTCAGGGGGTGTCAAAAAGTTTGACTGATGAATTGAAACAATGATGTCACAATTAGACGAATGAGATTTTTTCGAAAAAACCATCAGTCGTGACTGTATGACTGACAACGACATCGGTATGTGCGATGTTATCATGGAGACGGATGGACCGATGAACGGAGCGGCCTCTGAACCTACTGTAACGTTCCTGGGGTCATCCGTGACAAAAACACTATGAGAACGGACAAAATATGTGTTGTTAAAATGATGTATCTGTGCTTAAATAAATTTAAACATAAGTGTAATTACATACCTATACTTAGTTTGCAATGTTCAATCTTGTCTAGGAAAACAAAATAAGCCTAGCATTACAATATTATTTATTAGAATTAGATGAATTTACAGTCAGACTAATTCTTGGGGCTTATTACAACTAAACTGTCAACTTTACTAAATAGTTAACTTATTGAATAACTAAAGTTTCAAGTTTTCTAATTAAGTGCCTTATTTTGAAGACCTTGATTTATTATGAAGGTACCTACTTCTAGCTCGATGATATACCTACCATATTTATTCATGGATAGCACAATCTTGACAACTAATCGGTAGTATACAATAGCATAGGATTAAGGATTAATATCGATTCCGCTTCATGTCGCCGAAGAAGAAGACGGTAGAGCACCATAACGTGACGTATGGAATACCTGTCAGGTTGTTTATACCTAACAAAAGTAAGAAATAAAATAAAATTGCAATCCATTAGAATGATTGATTGATTAACATCATAAGCAATCGAATATTTTGTTGTTTGCAATATGATAACATCATCAAACGTTTTGTTATTTAAATGTTTCTTTTTAATTTTTAAGAGGCAGTAATCTTATTATAATCTGTTTAGTAAATTAATTATTATTTCTATATAATCTTGTGTAATTAATTATGTCGCTCCTAAACAATTTCTTTGATCAAATGCAATGAAATCTTGCATAATAGTGACGGTTATTCATTAAATATTTCTATTTGCTTACGAAGCTGGTTTCAAAAGTTTACTAATGATGAGACGATCTGTTGTGCAGCCTGCGGCGACGATTCCAAATATAATATGTATGTCAAGATCAGCACCCATTACCTGATTGTCACGACGTCGATGTACCCAATTTTAGATGTCCATAGATTTCCTATTTAGAAATGTCTTCTTCTTATTTTAAATAATTTATTGTAAGTTTTAATTTTAATATAGGTGATAGAATTTGTTTGTACGTTTGTGTTTTTCTAAAAATTATTTATATTTTCTCACTCTCATTTTACAGCCAGGAGACACGGGAATGCTTTTGTTTATTCCATTTCCACGCTAGTTTACCTAATGTGAAAAGTTATTAAGAAATATTGAAAATCTTTTTGTTTGTTCCTAAAGCCAAAAAGTAATGTACCTCGACTACTTCAATTATTTCCCATTGGAGATATTGTAGTGATCATAAATTATTATTTTTACTCCACCAAACTAGGTACATACATATTTTTGAAATGGCTTTTATGCCTTCACCGTGTTATTGGTCCCAGGGTACACAGCGGAAGACCAAGTATATTTTAGCCAATGGTATTTGCATTTGGAAATGGTGTATTAACAAATTTGGCCAATAATAAAAGACTAAAAAATATACTGACTAATGTCGCTATATGTCTTACGCAAATTGAACAAAACCGCAGTATTTTTTGTACCTAAGTAATTCATATTGTTAAATTACAAGTAAACCTCAAATGGTCAAAACTCTTACTACATTTCGTTACGTAATTTATATTATTAATGAAACTCAGATTAATGTGACTTCATTGTTTAAATTAAAAAGGAGGACCCGCTCAAATACGCAAGTAAAATAATCATTTAACCTAAAAATTATTTTTCGAAATACGTCTTATCTAGAATGTAAATAATAATAATTTGCCCGCAGTTTCACCCATGTGGAAATGGAACAAGGAAATAAGTCTTCCCGTGACTGTAACATAATATTTAAAATTCCTTCCACATCACCATATATGGGTTAATTCCGGACAAAATATAATTAATTGCAAACTTTAGCTTTCATAAATAGGATGGGAGGAAATGTGTGGGCTAGTCCTCTATAATGGTACATACAACCTGATTATATGTAGAACGAATAAAACAATATCACTATGTATCTAGATGAAAAACAATAAAATAAGATTGACATGGACTACATTGGTTGATTCTTTTCCCAAGATGTTATCAAACGATACGGAATCAAATCACGATACCTGTAATTGTCACAGAACCGTCACGTCTCTTGTAAAGGGACGCCGCGACAGTATGGTAGCTATTATCTCGAAAGAACACACGTTGAAAAATAAAAGGGAAAAAATCCGAAAATGATTAATAGGTCAGGTTGGTGAGACGCGAGGCGTATGTGATTCTTGCCGTGTGACAGATTGTCTCGGCCCGAATGACCTGCGGCTAGCGCCCCACTGCGACAGAAATGGTGTTGTGAAGGTAACGGTGTTATCGATATCGATAAAATAAATGAATTGAACAGGAATGTGACTTAAAATAATTCAAAGTTGTTTTACTGCCATTATATCAGAAAATTGAATAAAAACTAAACAATACTAAATGAATAAAGATATTATTTGCTTCTTACTAAAGATGCTACATTACTTCGCAATACAGCAAATAATTCCTGATATTTAAATCTGAGTTCATCCTGCTTCCTGTAATCTAGGCTGAACCTTCATACTATATGCCTACCCTTATATCAGATTTAATTTTCTGATACATTTATAAGAAATTAACTTTAGATACCTACTTTACAAATTATTTTATTTGTGCATGAGAAGCTTACTTTAACTATCCTCTTTATAATGTTAGATTAGATTGTATAGATACGATGATAAGAGTAACAGTAACATACTAGTAAGTTTATCGATGAAACGAAGCTCATCACTAATCAAGGTTGGCTGAGATTACTCTCAGCACGAGACTGTCCCGCGTCGACGCTCGTTCGCGGCGCTTTGACATTCCCGACATGCGTCATACGTTGATAGACGGCCGCTGCACCTCGCTGTCCGGGCCTTCTATAGCCAAATGAGGTATGCAATAGACCTGTCCGATCAATGCACACCACACTTTATCATCTAAACAAGATGCAAATTGTGTATTTCTTATTATTTTAATCAGAAGTGATGTTAAACTAAGATCAAAGCCAAAAATGAATACAAGGAAAGATCTTTATATGACAAATTAATATGAAAAATTAATTGTTCAAATCTCACTGAATGAAGTTGTTAATTAATAATTATTGTACACACTTATATCTAGGTATATAGATATTAGTATCAAACTTCAATGGAGAAATTATATACAAAATTAATAACCCTAATTCAAGATTTTCTGAAAAAAGGGTCTAGACACACAGATAGATAGACGGACGAAATATAACAGTTCCGATTTTTCATTTTTAAGTATGGATATAGGTAAGTCTAAGGATCACCACAGTTCAATGTGATTGTATATTTAAATCTTTAAATACTTTCAAATATATGCCTCTTACGTTACTAAAAGCTATATGCATAAAAAGCCTTTATACAGCCTCTTCCTAATGAAGTCTACAAGTGATATGCGACACGGGCGCTGACAGAGTTCTCTTCCCGTTTAATGATATGGACGGATTGACATGCAACCCGAGAAGAATGGCTCGCCCGATCTCTGCCACAATTGTGTATATTGTGGACCGGTGGCTTAGCCGCTCAATGGAGACTTTGACAAGCTCTTTAAATCCTTTAGTAAATACGTATAATATTTGTCGTGACTTGTGAAACTGAAATTCTATTTAGTTCTTCTTTTACGTAACTTGCAGCAATCAGTATTTAGACGAAAATAATATATTTTTTCAGCTACTTAAATATAACATGTCCTCACTGATTTATCATCGCTGATCTGAGATTCATGTGGACAAATAGGTTCTTTATACATTAGGTACATACAAAGGATTTTTCGAATTTCACAAGGAGGAGGTAAAATGGATATAAAAGATAGTTATATTAAAACTGATTAGCACTTATTACGAAGGTTTCAATCACAGAGGCAATTCACACATCAGGCACAAGCACCCGATATCGATTACATGACAATATTAAGAGAACAGCATAGTGACTCAGCAAGTAAAAGTAGTACGTACAGATAAAAGATATGAGGTAGTACCTACGCCACTCATATGAAGAGAAAATTATAAAACCGAATTTTATTCATTAATATTGAGATTTGACACGGCGACTATAAGTTTAGATGTTATGAATTGTAAAAAGATGAGTAAATTGAACCGTGAATGAAATGACAGTACCAAGTAACGGATGTTACCTTTGCGAGGAATTTTTGACTATTTTTTATCTGAAGCTAATTTAAAACCTAATTATATACCGGAATGATTATTAGACTCCCATGTCCAAGAAGCGCCCTAACCCACAAAAGCGACACAAAGAACATAATTTCGTCATGTTAACACAAGACGTTGACAAAAAAAGAATGATTAATGATTGTTGGGAAAATCTAAAGTTCGAATATACCGGTAGTGTCACAGCCTACGCAATTTACTTAATGTATTTATATAATCTGGTGTTCATTATTATCATTGATATTGTTTAATTTAAGTCTGTGGTTTATTTAATTCATCTTCCATGACATGTGGACATCATAGAAGATTTCAATGTCATTTGAGATTTAGCCATGACCTTTACTGATCGTGAGGTGCAGAGAATCGATCGTGACACCAAGTAGTGACCTGAGATGAGGTCGTAAGCAATCAATGACGGAAGTGCAGCTTTGTTTAGGCGATGCTGACGGAAGCGGTCGTGATATATTTGACTTGTCTCTAAATTTGGATCTTTGAAATTTAAATACCTATTGACAAATGTCATTGAAAGAGCGCATAGAGAAGTGTCAGCTCTGGTCCCATTTAAAGGGTTTTTCATTTGCATGTGTTTGATACTCGTGTACTGCTTTACATTTCGAATTACTTTCTCGAATCTTTAATTTAACAACAGGTTAATTTTGGTACTACTAGTAAAATACTATACCTAAAGAAAATGAAACCTAACCTTGTGGCATGCATGCATGCACTACGTATGCAATCAAGTATTTATTATTCTTAAGCAAAAGCTCGAGAAATGCAAAACATTCGCTATAATAAGACAAGTGGCTGAGGCAGGGATCAGTCCTTGACTTTATCGAGTCATGGTTTGTCAATTACGGCCCATTGTGGAGTGATCGACGTGGTCCTCAGCGCGGCGCGCCGCTCGATCTTATCACGCTGTGACAAAAAATATGTGGCGCTGCACTCTTTCGAGCAGAGAATACGAAATTTTGAGATAAATTAATTTAAAAATTGGTAGTAGTTAGATGTTAAATTAAAATACTTTCAGTAAAATTCTGGTCGAAAGGACCAGGCATGCAGATAAAGGTTTTACGCACCACGACCTTTAATCATTCAACGTGTCCACATTTAGCGAATTAGTCATAATTAAAAAATAGGTGACAAGTCTACACTTATTGATTAGAGCACTTACTTTTTAAATAGAAGTCTCTATTATTTTCTTCTAAAATAAAGTGCTATTTAAAAAGTGAGTGCTCTAATCAATAAGTGTAGACTTGTCACCTATTTTTTATTTATTAAGGAATATATAGACAGTCGTCAGTCAAGCATAATTTACATTACGTCAGCAAATTTTTCTGATTGTTTAGAGGATACATTTCTGAATTCCTATCATATACTACAATACATCGATGTCATAGTACTGTGGAGTGTGTACGAACGATGATGTGGCGGAGATGCTCATTTTAGATTGGCAATAATTATTATAAACGACTGTCCAAGCCGCTTCTAAGACGATCCAGGTTGTCCTATCTCCCAATCGTCATTTGTATGGGGGCAATTAATGTCTCTATTAAGATAAAGACTGGTTTAAAACAAGTTCCTTCTGTTTTAGAAATCCCGCAACACAATTATGTACTTAAATATTAAGTGACACACATTGAAGATTTATTAGATAATTAATAAGTGCGGTAATAAATTGATGTTCAAGATAGAATAAAGTATTGATTTAAGCTCATTAGGTATTCAAAACATCTTCCGGATCGTCTCTGGCGATGCAATACCCAGCTCCGGTATGTAGCGGAATTTGTATATAATTATGGTCAAGATAATAAATATATAGATATTTATTTAGAAAATTATAGATAGACATCGACTTACATGTTTTTTTTAAATAAAATAAGAAATTTTAAAAATAATCTTCTTACTCAAGTTTCCCTAATGATACACTATTTTATGTGGTAGTGGTAGGTATATGCTAAGAAGTTATTGATGTTTAAAAAAGTTGGGGATATGTCTTAAAATTGAGAACTGTCCTTTTTAGAATAATTATATTACCTATCTGTGTGTATGAGACGAATAAACGGAAAACTTTCCATATTTAAAAAATAACCGTCAGATTACGATGCCTGAAAACTTACACAACCCCGAGTAAGGGATGGAAGACAAAAGTTTTAGTCGATGACAGGATGACTTCAGGTTAATATCTTATTAGTAAAGAAAAAGTCTATGTCTTCATGATATCTAGTTCATATACTATGTATAATATTTTTTATTTGATCTGATACGATAAGACTAGCTCACTATATTGCCAGTTAACCTAAGGCCAGGTTCCAAAAGTCAGATTACCGATAACCCGAACATAAGCTATTAAACATCATACGATTTGTCGACTTGTTGACGACTTGTCATGGTATTAAACATAGGTCAAGATATAACCATGGTTAGCTGCTTTTCTCTATATGGACAGTTGTAGGAGATTTTTGCCTGCATCTACTTATTTTCAGTGAAAGAGTTTCATATTAATATATTTTATATACATTTGTAACAATGTAAATAAAAAAATTTACTTCACAGCTTTCCTTAAGACTCCCGGAACTGTGTTTGTAAGAAACAGAAAAATAATTCTATACCCATTCCATAGTCATGTATCAATTTTGCTAAAAGGCGAACGTCCACATTTCACATCAAAATATAATTGAAGATGTAAATCTAATAAGAAAACACGGGATTCAATTCTATATTTATTCTGTAACAGAAACCTTGACTCTTAGGTCACGAGAAACGCTCCATGATATCATCTGCATCCAGGAAACACCGCAATCACGGCGCAAACAGTGGAGGTAAAAATCTTCAGAACAGATAGATAACTATAAAATATAAAACATAATCTTCGGAAAAGGTTTGTCTGTCTGTATGACTGCATTGGACTGCTTTGGTTGCGGCTTTTCGTTGTTCTATCTGCTTTTCACTAAGGGCGGTTTATGTGTATAAAATTTTTCAGTCAGTTATACATTAATACTGAATCAAGTCCGGAGAAAAGTTTATCCTCAACAAGCTCTAATGCCTAATAAGACATATTTCGCTTAATATTTTAAACGCGAAAGTTTGTATGGATGTATGTATGTTTGTTACTCGATCACGCCAGAACGTAATATAGTCTGGAATAGCACATAGGCTACTTTTTATCCCGGAAAAATATTTGATTTTGTTTTTAACGGGATCGACATGATATTTTGCATAGTGGTTGTTTAGGGGTCAGAGAACTTTTCATACCGCGAAAGCGGGCGGGGGAGGGGCAAATTACAGCCACGAGATTATTTCTTTTTGGATCTATTTCCACGCGGGTGAAACCGCGGACAGAATCTTGTACTATAAAAGTTTGTTCACAAATTAAATTACGAAATAAAAACATATCTACATAAAAGCTACTCATTTTTATAATACAATTTATTTTAGATGTTACTGTAAATAATAAATACTACACCAATCCTAATCCTAACTAATTATAAATACGAAATGTGTTTGTTTGTGTCTCCTTAATCTTTCACGTCAAAACATAGCAACGGATCAAGGTGATTTTTTGCACAGCGTTAATGGGAAGACCGGAGAGTAATGATTCGGGATACATTCTTTTGTCACGTTTTAAAAATAAATTTCCACTGGCGAAGCAGGGAGGAAAGTTAGTAGTCTAAGTAATTTCACATGACACTTCTAGTCTTGTTATCTGTTCTGCGGTAAAACTATACCCTGTATATCTGTGACACGATCGGATGGCTAGTAATAATTCAGTAGAACTGTCACTCGACTCAGCACTGATTAAATTGCTATGAAGTGGATTCGTGACCTGACGTCACCTGCGCGCGAATTGTAGTGTTGTTCGCATTTATTTATCGAAATTGATTCATAATTTATTGTATTTATATTTAGTTAGGGCAATGAAAACGCGATAATACTAACGTGATTTATGTATAACCACTGTTTTTAGTAGTTTACAAGTAACAGCTATTATCCCATGAATTGCAGCGCCAGGCTTGTAACCTGTCCTGTTTAGTTTACCAAATGTGGACATACCACCGAGTCTCTGACAATAAAGCTGCAAAGCATGTTGGGATGGTACAATGACTTTACTTATACTTATATTAAGTACATCATTGCTATTAGATATAACTTATATTCTTGTACAATAAAACAAAAAAAAATCGTGGTAGCAATAAAAGTTATACTCGAATGTTGACATTCTAATACCAATCTTGAACCGCTTACGTAGAAAACATTAAACTAACAAGAAATACTTGTATTGTAATTAATTGTAAATAAATGTAAGGCATTTTAATAATAATATAAAATACTACAATTTTTTTTATCGAAGGCAATGTTAAAAGTACTCAAAATCGCCGAGCATGTATGAAAGGTAAATGATGAATGAAGTGAAAGACTGTATGCCAGGATCGTAGCAAATGGCATTCGATTGTCTCTGCCTACCGCTCTTGGGATAAAATGCGTGATGATAGATATATAGATAGAAATACTTAATATGAAATATTTTAAAAGAGGTTTTCATACACACATCTCTCGCACTTTGCATACCTACTTATCTCACTTATATTAAACTATATCGATATTTTTTATCGATACAAACTTCCGAGATTACAAATCGCCATCACTACCGCGGCATCAGAGGCGGTAATGCTGGGACGTGTCGCCAATTACCGCATATTGACTCAGTCGAATCAACGCTCGGTTCTCATCATTTACATAATTACATGTTGTTTTGACCGTAACTTTAATTTCGGCAGAGCGTCGCGGTGCCCCGGGTTATTTCCCCTTGAAATTGTCGGCACGGAGTGTTCAATGTTGAAAGAACTAGATTTCTGTTGAGATAACGGGTCAGTATGGCGCGCAAGGCCTCGCTTGTTCCTTTATTCAATCGAAAAAATTGTACGTACTTGTATTGTTCTTTTAAATTACATAATATGTCAAAAAACTCTGGTTTCTTATCTTTCAATCTAATGATGGTTGTGAAATTGTTTATTGTAGTTGTTTTTCATCCATTGGCAAATGAAATGGCAAATCTGTCGTTGTACTACGTGTCCTCTGAATCACTAGAAGGACTTTGATGTTTAGAATTTTCATAAGTTTCCAGTTGGTTTCCGGTTTCAAAATACAACAATGTGACAATTTTAGATTGAGGCTGAGTTTAATTGGGAAGACTGATAATGGATAATTATAAAAACTGCAGTTTTCAATATTGATAGCGATTATCTAGCCAAAGAAAGAACACTGTTCATTATATGATGGTATGACTGATAAAGTAGAAATTAAACCTTTCGATTTGTGCTGTTAAATATCCCTGTTATATGTATGCAAACAGGTCATAAAACATGTCTATGTAAACAGTCCATATAAGTTGCTAATTAGTGTCACTAGAGGGCGGCAGCACACACTGCGTCTGCGACAGCCATTATTGTCAATTATTGTCGTCTTGTTAGAACTAGCATGCATGGTCATGAAATAAAAATCAAGTTTAATCAAAGCTTATGTCTTTTAATAATCTACAAAAATCAACATATAAAACAATCCCAAAAAATATTTTTTGTTACCTGTCACATACACCATGATATGTTGAACAGAGTATAGTATTTAAATTTTTTAATTATAATTGAACTTGCTCCGTAGAATTTCATTACAGTTCCATTAAATAATTTCATTATAAGTCACCTAACGGTTTGGTACATACGACACAGTCATTAAATGTTGCCGCTCTGCTTGGTCCACTGTCCACGATGGTCATACATTTTTTTAACACCGCATGTATTGTCTATAGCGGCACCCGTAACTGGACTGTGAATGAAGAACATTCGTATCTGTCTCGAGACTATCTATTAAGTGTCATTTACATTATACGATTTCAAAATTTACTGGACACTTTTGCCTCGTGAATGACGGCTGTTGTATAATTATCTAATGTAATATTGACAAACCTTTTAGAAATTAGGCGTATGTAACACAGGCTTTAATAATTCCTTTCCAAAGTGATCCTGGCATTCTTCTTTTTTTCCTAAACATTCAATATTTTTTTTACTCTATACATTGACATCATTACATAATATAAAGAATTTTCTAAATACGTATTTGTGGATGAAATCACAATAAATTAAAGTCTACGCTGTGAAGGATTCGAATCTCAGGTTGAAAAATGCAGGTATTTGTCTCAAGTCATAGATATTGGATAATGCTATCACAGGGGTGTCCTAATTTGAGCCAATATATTTGTTTTCTGCGTCAACAGGTATGAAATTACATATCTTGAAATGTAAAAGTCTTTCGATAATTATAGCTTACGCGATCCATAGCTTGTAGCAATTCATGGATGCAACATTTTGGACTCAGCGACTGGTCATCATCAATAACAAATTAGTTTTGTTAAGTTTCTAAGCTCTTTATGTATGAGAATCGATCTTCAGTGAGCGTGCGATAATCGAGTTACGATTTCGTCGTGGTGGTACTTCTATTGCTAAGAACTGCTTTGATGACCAGCCGAACTGTATTAGTTCATTAGACATTTTGAAGTTAGAAATTATTCATTACATCTTTGGGCGTCACGACAAATCAATCACATAAATTCTTAATACTTGTTGCAAATGTAACCGGGTCTTTTTTTTATTATATCTAACCTAACTGTTAAGCTCATCGATAGTAATTTAATTGTATCTTCAAATCCCACCTTCCTTTATATGGGCGGAAACGAAGCTCGAATATATATTATTAAGCAAGCATTATTTTTGAAGCCCCCTAATCGCAGTCCTTTTAAAAAATATCCACATTTGACAACTTGATATTTTTTTTTCAAATAAAAATAGACATGTATCTAACTACTATTTTAAAGGAAGCATGATAAATCGATTACAACAAAACATTCTTGGTCCTTAAAAATTTTGCCCTAACTGAGAATTGAATCCGGGGATCACTTCAAGCTAAACCATTGAATGCGATTCCAAATATACTTCATCTTTCTCTGACATTTTCTTTCTATATGCAATTTTAGAAATACAGTGGACATTAAACCGTTCACACTCATATATCAAGCAATTAGTTAAGGTTATGAAAGCGAGCGCTGAACTCTTTAAATCTTGGTTTCCACGATAACAAATCTATATAAATTCCAAATAAGGCATGGTTCATCATCATTATTGACTATTGACCCATCGATAGAAACAACTAGCCTCTGATTTTTTGATAAAACAATATTTCGATCACAAAATATCTTAACAGAACTGGATAGTCGCTAAGTGGCTTTTTAAAAATTACATCGGCTAAAACAGGAAAACTTGGGTATCTCATTATGTAGCCTCAAAACATGGTATCAGCGATGAAAATAAAATAAAATCTTTAACGATGAAAAAATTTCTTCGGTCAAAAGAGGAAGACTTTACTTCTTACTGGATATACGAACATAAAAATATACTCAAGCTTCGATTGCAGCCCAGGTTGTTTCGTAGAATCATTTACCTCGGTGTCATCAAACTGCAATTGTTAATTAATAGAGTAAGGTGACATTTTAGAGGGAATACTATAGGTGTGCGGCATCTTTGATCTACCGTTTAGTTCAACACAAAGAAGCCGACAGCGTTTTGCAATAATTAAATTCGTACGACAAAATATGTGATCGAAGGTTTATGTGACCGTTGCGCTGGTAATTTTTTGTTGGCGGAGTATTTAGTAGCTGCCCTATGGGTAAAAACTAATTGAGTTAACTAGTATTAAAGTTCATGTTTGTTATTGATCATGACATTGTAAGATAAACGATTGAAATTTAGTAGCGAACTTGGGTTCGAATGTCAGATTAAGAAAAAAATTGGTTTTATATGATATATATATAGGTACGTAGACCTACAGTACTATTATAAAAAGGTAAAGTTTATTTGTAAGTTTGGAACTGAAAGTCTGAAATTACCGATCCGATTCTGAAAATTGTTTCACTAATAGAAAGCTACATTATCCCTAAGTGCTTCACACCCTCACAGCCTCTATACCTACATTGCAGTGTGGTGTATTTTGTTCGAAAATATCCACGGGCGAAGCCGGGGGCGGAAAGCTAATGAGTAATAAAATATGTTTGAAAACTGAAAAACTGATGATAAAGATTACATTTAGCCAGGCGACTTATAAGCAAAAGTGTAGATATTTGATATACGATTTCATATAATTTAGAGTTTATTACCTATCGGGCTTCAAACTTATGCTGAAATCTCATATTATTTCAAAATGGTCACCTAAATTAGATGGCAAGTTCTAGATAATATGAATGTTGCAAAACGAAACCAGTTTGCATGGTGAGCTACATTATTTCAAGACATTTTCATGCGCCGTCTTTGCTTACGAAGTATTGTATACTTTACTAAAATAGGTATTTGCATAATAGTATTAAGTATTATATATTTTCTATAATAAAAAAATCAGAGTATGTTTGGTTCATAATTTAGGTTTGAATTTATGATATGGTGATAAAAGATCTTCTGACGATCCTTCGTAGCAAATATCAATCAGTAGCTTGTCTGTCTCGGTATCTGTCTCGGTAGAATATATATAGATGAAAATGGTAGAAGATAGGAGAACGTTTTAGGAGATAAGGCGGATTTTTTATATTTTTACCTTGTCCCACAGAAACACAATTTGCTGATGGCCCGATGCTGTGGTGTTACCTGGCGTAGCCTGTTGCATTAGAAGGGAATTCGAGTATGCCAGGATACTAAGAACCTTCAGAAGCCATTCCATGGCAGTTAACTGTCAAAGAAGATATTGCGGTTAGGTAAGTAGGTATAATCTAACTAAATCAAGACGAATACTTTGCACGAGTTTATTAGTTTAGAGGATGTCGTGATTTTTAACAGTTCCGACGGAGTTTGCGTAAGGCCCGCGTTGGTAACCTCGTGATCGCGATTTGCGCAACTACCTAATACTAATTGCTAAAGTTCAAGACGTTCTAAATGATATGAGCCATTGTTTATGTACAATGATTCAGTAGACAAAAATAGGACACAGAGAAAAAAATATACAAAAGGAAAATAGATTTCCAATACAATAATGTACCTATAGGAGGTGCTTTTAATGAACATATAAAACTTGATGTTTGAGCGGAAATGCTTGAAGCACTCGCAATCGCTGGGCATGTATGAGAGGATAAATAGATAATAGGTGAAATAAGTAGGGGTAACTTAGGATCGTAGCAAATGTCATTCGATTGTCTATGCATTCCTCTCATGGAAGAAAAGGTGTGATGTTTTATGGAGATGTATTATAGGAGAGACTCAACACAAATACTATAGGAGGTTAGGTAGGTAGACACAGGGTTTCATAGACGTCCAGTGCTGCATTTTTTGATGTGAACACATCTACTAGCGCGCCTTGGGCTCACGGAAAACGCCGTCATGACCCTCTCCCCCGACGCTCTCTACTTCCCCTCTCCACCACCGCTCTCCACTTCCTTGTGTGTATGTAGCGCGTATACTATATACTTCGTTACTTCACCGTGTAAGTGTGCGTGTGCCTCTATTCGACTTCAGTATACCTACTCGACACGTCAATTTCGATGTTTCACATCTGCCGGGCGTCCCATGACGGCCACCTTTTTTAAATTAAAATGAATCGCAGAATTAAGTTTGTAACTGATTATTTGAGTGTTTTCAATATAAAATTGTATGGTAATTTATTAAGATACGTACCTACCTATATGCTGACGTTCGAAGGAAGTATAGTGGTTCCGTTTTTGCTATAAGCCATTTGACTACGGAACCGTAAAACTAAAGTTTTCATTTATCATTTATTTAATTTTTAACCAACCTTCATTCACAGGATGCTGTTTCCTGTAGGTACAATTCGAATATCCTACTGATTGATATATAAATTGAAAACGCAATATCCGCTCACCTGCCATCTACTTGTTGATAAATTATTTTAATTACAATTTGGACATGACCAGTGTACTTACCTACCTACTCGCTTATTGAAATTAATTGTATTTATAAAATTCAGTCTTTGCAGAAAATGGTAAAATTATCGTAGATCACACGATCATGTCCTTGCAGTGTGGTAACAATGTCCACATCAATCAGAATGGGTGGCAATCAGTATTATTTACTTCATCAGGGCATTAAACTTAAAAAAAAACAACTTAAATCAAAGTAGCAATAAAGATATGAATTTATCATCTAGCTTTGCCTACGATTGCATACTGCATGGTAATGCCGAGCTAGCATGACCGCGTATAGAAAATCTACATGGGTTAGACAAAATTTACAGGGTGTAGACAAAATCTACAAGCTTAGCATGACGTTCTCAGTTGCGTCAGTTTGTCTTTTATGACATTTGTCATGTGATCTCTTAGAAGACAAATTATCTAGGGATCATGTGACAAATGTCATAAATAGATAAACTGACATCGCTTGTAGAATTTGTCTAACCCCTGTAGATTATCTCTAGGCGGCTTTAATATGCTTATTTAATTTTCAAGTATATGAAGGACCCATGTGTTGATTAATGTACATTTCAAAGATTTAAATCATTTAGGTATAATATAGATTACAATTTTTTCTCGTTTGCAAGATAAATTTCCACCCCTTTACTAGTAAATAACAAATTGAAACCGAAGTGTCCAATTGTCCATCCACCTGCCATCTGCCATCTACTTTGTTGGTAATTACGTTAATTAAGTTTTTTAGAACCGCGTTCACAAAGTCACGGTGTAATAGCTTTGTCATAGTGACTTGCTTCGCGCAACCATCCTGATACCAATCTTTTTAATAGCTTGAATTTCCATTACGTTTGTATGGATACTTCAGAGCAGATATAAGGCAGTGTGTGACTAAATCTGTGATATTGGCATCATACTCAAGCTAAAACAGGCTTCGTTTTAAAAGTAAAAGTTCAAGACAACAAATCTGATGAGACAAGTTCACACACTTTCAGAGGTCACAAAATATGGTTGGATTTTAGTGAAGCTATCAGGGGGATAACTTTCAATCCTCATTCTAAAATCCTGAGTTTCATTTCGTTGCGATGGCATTTAGCGAGAATTTTATTGAAATTAAATGTGTTGAAATAAGTTGTCTTATAAGCTACTCGATTTAAATAAAGTTGTCATCATCATCGCAACGAAAATAAATTCAGGATCTAAGGATATGAAATTAAAATTTTAGTCAAAATAGGCTATCAGGTCATGATAAAAGTGGCGCCAAAATTAACCCATACATTTTAGTTTTGTCTCCTGATCCTTTATCTATTCTGAGACGAATACAAATTTTATGACGTCTTCTAAGCTTTGAAGATTTTTATAATAATTGGGATACCTTACTTATATTATATATTGGTACTTTATATTATTCGAAAAATAAATAAAATACTTAATTAATGATCAAAGTACATAGTACAATTGTTAATTTATTCGTCAGAATTTAATTTGTCGCCATCAAAGTAGGCTCGGCTCAATCGCTTGCAATATAACTATACTAGTGATTTACCTTCCATAGTTTTTTGTAAGCAGATTGAATCGACCATAGCTCCGCTTTTAGCTTTCGAGACAGGAAAAAGTCATATATAAAGTTTTTGGCTAAAACCTCTTGGAAGTGATGACTTTGTGCAATGGTGCATTATTGTGGAGAAGAATCTATTTATTGTATTTCCATCATTAAATAAGCCGTTTTTGGTGGATTCCTTATTCACCGTCTGTCCCTCTTGATGAAATTCGAAGTGGTATGGTTACCGACGTAATCGAAGAAAACTGTCAGCTGCATAACCTTGATTTCGAGGGTTTTTCGATCCAGACAAGCGAAATGTTAGTAAAAATTGATATCTTCGTCTATAACACACCACAACCTGAACCTTAATAAGTGTATTGTAGTGTATCGGCCACCCTGAAAGATCACGCGTCAACCGCGAGTTTGTTTATTAACAGTTTTATGTGCACCTGCGACACAAGCCAGAGATTACGGATAAATTTAGATCAGTGTTAACCTTTGAAGAGGAGGTCGAGCGAGATGATTGCTGGAATACGTGCACTCTACATCCTGTTGATGATTTTATGTCTAATTCGTTGATCTTATTTGCAAATTGGTATTAAAATTGTATTTTGTTAGCCGTAAATCCTAGCTTCCTAACTAATATTATAAATACGAAAGTATGTTTGTTTGTTCGTTCTTCTTTCACTTCAAAACGGAGCTACGGATCGTACGTGATTTTTGCACTGAGATATTTGAAGGGCTGAAGAGTACTTTTTATCTCGGATATCCTTAGTGATAAAATCTTGTCACATTTAAAAAAAATCCATAGGCGAAGCAGGGGCGGAAAGCTAGAATGATTGCGAACATTAGATCGACGTGATTGTTGCATAGAGAAAGATGGTTGGTGGGCCTATATATGATATGGGTGAATATAAATTATATAGGCTTTTTTAATGAGAAAATATCTCATTTCTTCGGAAAATTCTTATTGGAACTTAGATAAAATTGTTTAACCGCTTCGCACGGGTCGCTAGAGTTAATGATAAAATAGAGACATTACAAATTATCAACGTCCTTAAATTCATCGATTCACACAGTCATTTTATAGTTCGTTAAATAAAACATTTTATTTGTATGGAGATCCTAACAATAATTTTCTAGTCCTTGATCAAATTGCTTTTCTACGTTGCTACGTCACTCACTGATGATGCAGCAGCCATGGCTTACATGCATAACATAGTCACATACGTAGTACTGCGTAACTAGATAACGCCAGGACGTTAAAGCGTTATAAAATGTTAATATTTTGTCGTCACCATTTCGAGAACAAATTGTAAAGGACTCATTCATTTCGCAACATTGTAACTTGATAGGATGCGAACAAAGTTTCAACGAAAGTACCTTTATTAGAAACACTAAAGTCGATCATAAAATGAAGATGTCAAGCGCGTTAAGACAACCGGTTTGTATGCAGGCTTATGATTTACGAGTAATGCTCTTCATATATCATTCGACAATGCAGTGCAAGCAAAATACATCAGACCAAAGGGCCAATTATTGCCAATAAGAATTTCGTACAGTAACAAACATTAAGTTTTAAAGTTCTCCCGCTATATATGTCATCGATTAATGATCATATTGATGGTTTCGTGTGATTTATGCTGCTTTACTTAGTTTTACAATGTTTACAATATAAAAATATATTGTAGATGTTTAAGGTTCTGTATCATAAATAATAATATGGAAGTTGACTGACTTTTTCATGTGAAAACTTTTTCGAGACGCCATTCGAGTAAGCACATGAGGAAAGGAAACCTATTCCTATAATATACTCGTGCTAAAACATTAATATTTTACTGAAACCCTGATCTGAACCCCTACGAGTGGTTAAGATGTCTGGTAAACTAAGCGGACCACGGCCATGTTCCAATGGGATTTTTATAATTAAACACATTATGTATCCTTTCTATTTAAATATACCTTAACAGAACTGACCACTCGTTAGGTTATAGCCTCACAAATACCATCTACTAAAAGAGAAAGACTTGGTCTATCGCTGGGTACCCTGGAACGATAACGAGCCGTGAGGCAACCGGTGAAGAAAAACTTTCGGTTGAGAGTTTATTTATATATTGTAATAGTTTCGCCTGTGGATATGTTCGAACAAAATAAAATATAGCCTATATTACTCAGATTCGTGAAATATTTTTCAGAATCGGTTCAGTAGTTTGAGAGATTACCCCCTACATCCAAACTTACAAACTTTATATTATTTTATATATTATATTAGTATAGATAAGAGTTGCAAGTTTATTATATTGCCTATATTATGATAAATAATAATTTTATCCCGATTACAAAGTTGTATTTTAATTAAATACAGACCATTACAATGGACTTTGTAAGTAAATAGTTTAGCAAATTGCGTGTCGTGTGGCTACCGGATATTAGAAATGAAGATTGATATGAAGATCTTCCAACGTACTGGTGACTTTGTAATTTTATTAAAACAAATAAACTAACTTACAAAGCACACACCTTCACGGCCTTTATACTTTGCGGTGTGGTCAGAGACATCATGATAACAATGGTAACAATGTCCATTTTTTACCAGTTTTCCATATTTAAAGAGACGAACAATTTAATAATAAGTACCTAATAAAAAGTTCAAGTAAGTATAAGTCTTCGAATGCATTTTAAGGTCAGTTTTTGAATATTTTGTCTGTTTCTCTGTTTGTTAGATTTGGTTTTAACGTGTTGGCAAACATCAATATCAAAATTGAATGAAATTGGCTTATACTTATAGAAAATAAATGAAGTTTTCTAAAAGCAAGCGAACCCGAATGACAGATTTTTTACAATTTATTTTTTCACAATGTTTTAAACATGGTCCCAAGCACATTAAAAATATAGTTTTAAAAACAGCATAGAAATGATGAAAACTCGATTATATATCTATTATTAGATATTATTATACCAGTAATGGTAAAACTTAATTCTTTGAAATAATATAAATAAAAAAACACTTAGAGGCTATTTCACATAAATATATACTTCAACAGAATGCCACACGTTAGGTATAGCCTCACAAATACCATCAGCTAAAAGAGGCAGACTTGGTCTTCCGCTGGGGACTCTGGGACCGTAACACGGTTTCAAGAGCTGTAAGCTGTAAGGCAACCCATGAAGAAAATAAAATCTAGGTGTATTAACAATCAATTTCGCCTACTGTAGGTACTTAACATACATATAAATTGTTTTTGTTTTCCGGAAGCAGCGATGTCCGTTCACGCACGATGACCACGAGAAGAAAGTTTAGCGATTCTTACGAAACATCGCTAATTGTAACTCAAAGGTAAAAGTAACTAAATGATGCTGTTTTCACTTGATGTCGTCGTTGTTTTGTAAATAACAACGTATATTTATTTATGAAATTAAAATATATCAATCGTGCATAGGTTTCAATACAATCTCTATATATTATTTCTCAAAGGTGTTTTTTTGTCGGTATCAAATGTTTTTGATACGCCATTTGGAAGATTATTTTTCCTTCTAATGACAAAAATATATAAACAAACAAATAATAATTAAATGTTTTTTTTTAAATTATACTAATTTATTTGTGCGAAGTATCGTGCACGGATCATCTAGCTAGTAGATATTAAATTAGGATCGACTTAGCAATTTTAATAGATACCTTTTATGGAATCGCCGATCAATTTGTACAGCTATAGAAAACTGTCTGATGTCTGGATGTCTATTGCTTTAAAATTAGTGAAATTGGAATTTTTGTTTTCAGAATAATTGTCTGACTGTTTGGGTTTTTGGTCCCGAAAAGGCTGAAAATATGAAAAAGAGAGTGGGTTTTATTAAATATTATATTTCAATAAAAAAATCTGCTATGATGCATTACAACACGATACCAACATATTTTCCAATATTTATATGATGCGAGTCGTCGCCGTTGCTTTGGTTGTGCTTAAATCAAAGTTGATTAAGCCTTCTAAATATTCCAGGAAAAAAAACAATTAACATCAAATGAAACAAAAACACCTTTGAACAGCGCACGCGTCTCTAAACAGGCATACCTAATTAGACAAAAAAATCTTCATCTAAAATGAACTTTAATTACGTATAGATTCAACGGAAAGCCCAAAAAGTCGCTTGAAATAGATCGATCTCAGAATTACTGATGCGTTAAATGCTCGAATGGACACCTGATTATTTTAGAATGCACGTAATCGTCCAATAAAAGATGCAATCAATCGTATAAGACGACCCAGGCTTTTGTCATTAAGTCGAAAATAGCTTTCTTGAGTAAACATCGATAGTGTTTGTGAGCTTTTCATGGAGAGGACATATGTTTTTACCTCTGTGGCTTAGTGGTATCTAGGTCTAAAGTTCCATTCCCAGTTCTGTTAGGGTCTAATGTAATAAATACTGACTGAAATAGTAAAAGTGCAAAGAAATCTGATTTTTGCAAGGTCCGCAATATTTAGTCATATTAATAATTCAGACATTAAAATACTAGTAAGTTTATTATTTAATTTAATTTTTGTCAGATTCTATTAAAAATTATCAAAATTAGATTTCTTTTTCAAAAATGGAATAAAAATAATGGATGTCTGCGCTTTCACCTTTCAACTTTCACCTGTCTTTGTTTTTAGAAGCATTTCCTTTACAGAAGATTTCATTCCAAGTTTTCTAGATAGTTTTCTTACCTATAATATTTGTAGGTACCTACTAATTATTATTCAAATCGATTCAGCGACGTCATATTCGCAATCAAAATCTTTTATTTAGGCGGGAAATGTAAATGTCTGTTCCAACATTTCTGTCACCGGTTTCAATCTCCCAACATTAGTCTTGTCGACAAATCGAGGGTGACAGTTTGACTTGCTGCCAACTATAGCTCGTTCGACTCATTTGTTTACTAATTGCTTGGACCCCCCTTTTCTAAACGATGTTGTGACGTACGAGTTTTAATGGATTTTGTGAATGAAAATTCTTTAGTCGCTTAATTTAAAAGCGGCTGTTTTGTTTGGAATGTTGCTGCTTTATATATTGCTCTTAAAGTATTAAGGTTTCTAAAGTTTGAATGATTTTATTAAAGAAAACCTTATTTGAGAATTCACTAGAACCTAATTTTAAGAAAAAAATTACTAATAAGTACAAAATTTACTTAGTTCGTTCCACTATTTAATGGTGCTCAAGAGTTACAAAACTTCATAGATTCGTTTGTGGATACGTTGCGGAAATGAGAATAGAGTAGAGAGAACAATGACAACATCATGGAGTTTTTCAGAACATCCCATTTTAATCTTAATAGAAAACTCTGTCTAAAGATTTAGTGATAATAAAATGCATTTTATATGTTGCTTGATAAAATTCTTGATCTTGATGCCAGGTTCTCCGAGGTGGAAAATTCAAAATAATACCGCAGTGACCATTGCAAAGAAAATAAAATAATCCATGGCATTGACACTAAATAACCTTTCCTGTCTTCGTCATCATAAATTTTTCCTAATTTTAGTGAATGTTTACGTCTTTTTCAAAGCATGTCTCTCGGTTTAGTCTGTGGTACATCATGAATTCATCAACAGTTTTTCAGTGACATCTGTATAAGCACACCGTTAGTCCACACAGTCTAAACAAACCTGCCCTCGATCCGATTCTGGGAAACTTTTACAGCTACGCGTGTATACTTTAAACATTTTTTTCCCGGAGACACTTTTAGGAAACTCGATGTCCGGCTGACTAGATGTTAACTGGCGTATCGGATATCAGAGCGACAAAAGTGTGCCACACAGATTCCAAGATTCATTATTTTTTACTTTTAAGTAAAGAGATACACAGTTAACACAGTACTGGGTAACAAAGCTGAGTTCATTTTTAAGATTTTCATAAACCGTTGCTTTTTCACGCTTTCTGTTAGCACAAAAGTTCTTCTTTACTTATTTGAACAGTATTAGATATAATTGGTACTACAAGATTCCAACTGAAATTTCACAAAAAAAAAGATCTTATTTTCAATACTATTTATTTTCTGTAACTAAGTTGTTTATTCGTTTTGTGGCTATGAGACATCTAGCGGTAGTAAAGTAGCAAGATTAGACTAAGAATGGATGACCACTACTTTCGGTACAAGCTTAGTGACAAAATGGTGAAGTTTCTGTAAATTTTCAACTTAGAAAAACAAAACATATTAAAGTGTTTAGAAATTAATGTCAAATTTAACGAGACGTTAATTTTGACAGCCTAAAATATTGCATAGTAACACCCATATAATATTTACGATACCAGAACATATGTATAATATTCAGAACTGACAGCACATTTTAAAGTTCACTCATCATTGTTTACTGTAACCGTTGACACGAGGAAATTCGTGAGCGGAAGAAACCACATTTGGGACGAACGGGACATAAATCCCTCGTGAGTGACAAGTAAAACTTTATTACCCTATAAATTAGTGTTCTGATGCATTCCGGGCAAAAATAGAGTGAACGTATTGGCTTGATACCTAGCTGTAAAACTGAGCTGTCACACACCGACGATTTTACGATATGCCTCCAGAATTGCCTAGTAGGCACAAGCTTGGCAAAGTGTCTTGTAAACGTAGATTTTGGGCTAGCAAACAACTTTACATAAACAAACATGTTTTTTTTCAATACCAGTTATTGGCAACAGATTTCATCAACTTGAATCCACGGGGAATCTTTTAATCCACACGATTTGTCCCCTCGATCACTGATGCGTATTGATTTCTGGAAATGTGCTTATGCACTTCTTCT
Organism: Nemapogon koenigi; assembly: GCA_963924495.1. Classification (NCBI taxonomy): domain Eukaryota; kingdom Metazoa; phylum Arthropoda; class Insecta; order Lepidoptera; family Tineidae; genus Nemapogon; species Nemapogon koenigi. Next base: position 7,496,712 of record OZ004644.1, on the reverse strand, counting down.
TAGTCGGCATCTTCATTGCTGCTGAAGGTCGTGTCTATCATAAAGTAGAGTTCATCACTTTCTGGACAGTACGCCTTCATGTGCTCATGTGAACGATTTTATTTGGTCTGCCCATCATGTACGCCTAACCTGCATTTTCTGAAAACCTTACAATCTTCGGCACAAATAAAAATAAAAGTCAAATATAACTATGACATGCTTGTAATTAAGAACATATTTCTAGAATTACACTTGCCTCTTTCAATTCGTAACTATGAAGTTAATTTGTCAGATTCAACCTCCGCGGACGTCTTCCATAGTTTACATGTACGTTCATGTGGACGACCTAATGGATTGTCGTTTGGTAGATTGCCAGTTTAATTTATACAGTGTTTATGTCTCGCTTTTACTACCGCAGGACAAAATTCGTATTGCGCGATGAGAGAAGAGTCTAATTCCGTGTCATCGTAAACGAGCGGGTTACTTTATTGCGTGATATTTCGTTTTATATTTTCTTAAACTTTGTTACCCGTGGCTTGTGCTTTCACATTTAGCTTCAGATCTGCTGTGACATGACGTACGGACAGTTTATGTAGTAATTAACTGTGTTTTTGTCAAAGGTTTGTTTTGGTTTTTATTTTTGTTACAGACGCTATCATCAAAGTTCACCTTTATTTTATATGTTTAATGAAACTAAATGTGTTTATTTTTGTTCCAACACGTCATAGGAAATTACATTATTTTATCTTTTTATATTATTGGATTAATTGGATTAATATTTAGATGGAAGTTATGCAACATAATATACGAGTAAAGTATTTAAGTAGGTACTAATAATATATTTTCCCTAATTACCACAATCACATACAAAGTTAGAAATCATAGGGAAACGAATACAATTTTCCTAAATCTGTAATACTATATAATTCAATGAATCATAGCTGAGCGTGTGAAATATATATAAAATGTGATCGTAAACGTGTCTCCTATTAAAAATCCGTGTAAACACAGAGGGGCGTATTTATTAAAAGATTAATAGGTTGTCGCCACGTCGCTTGAAACTGAATGTTACCAACAGAATGTGTTTAAAATATACAAAACTAGTGGCTCACTCTTGACTTCCAATTCAATATCAATACAATTGCAACCCTAACTACCTGTAATTCAAATCCAAGGTACCATTTCATTGTCAATTCTATTCTGTTTAATTAATTATCTAATCAAATATTCGAATTTAACAAAATAGTCGTTACTGTTGCAATTAAATTAAATCCTGAAATTCAGGATTTAAAATTAGAGTGACCCGCCAGTCTCTTGTCTATAAAAGTGACAAGAAATGTGAACGAGGCGTTAAAGAATGACAATGTTGAAGCTTGATCTAAAACACGTGTTTTTGTGACGTTTATGTCTGAAACTAAATTGTTTTGAAAGTTTTATTGAGGTTCCGTAACAAATAGGACAGCTTGTTGCTTGTGATTTAGGAATTATGTTTATAATATAAGATTTGAATTGATTTTGAAAAGTTTTAGTGGAATTTTCATTTTGAATTCATAAGAGTTTTTCAGTTAAAATTATGCTTACACAGCTATTTGGAACCTTTCACCTGATTACCAATTTTTATGCTTTCAAAAAGATAATAAACGTTAGCACAAATTTAAAAAATCAAATGGACACCCACGTTCTTTTATGATTATGAGTGACTTCATAGTTCAATAAATACAGTAGTAAATGACTTAGCATTTTGAAGAACTGTATAGGTATTACCAGAAATGTAGAATATAGTAAAAAATAAAATTATTTAGAACGTGGATTTTTTTTAATGTGAGGCTTTATCCCGAAGAATTTCAGAATTTCACTGTATTTATTATCTGTGACTCACTTGCTCGCTTGCTTGCATGAAAAATCACTTGCTACGTTACACTTTCGCTAACTGTTAGGTTAGGATGGTGTATTTTTCTTCCGTGCTTTCCGTTAACCTTTTATAGTCCGATCAGTGAGAGAGAATAATGGAAAGAAGAACGCATAGAGCTTATTTTCAGGGACTCCACACAAATAAACCATATGCATCGGACTATTATTTCTAATCTATGTTTTGTTGAACAGAACAGGTGGCAAGCCTGTTGCTGCAATTAATGGACCTAGATGTGTCACTTTTTTAACAGACGTAAATATGTGTTATTTTTAGAGGACGTGCGGAGGCTTTGTTCAAAATGGACAACTGGCAAAAAGTGGACACTGTTACTGGTGTCTCTGGTCACACTGCAAGGTATAAAGGCCGTGAAGGTGTGTGTGTATATTTTGTTTGAAGAAAAGCCATAGAGTAACGTATGCATTAAAATATTAAATAATCTTTGCTCGTTCGGTGCAAAGTGCTCAAGTGTATTTGATGTCATTATTTAAAATGATATTGGTAATTTAAAACCAAATTTAAAAAAATCACTTACCTAGAAATTATTAATAAAGTTTCCCATCTGTGTTCTAATTGAACCGTGTCATCTATCTAACAGCTAAACATAATCGGACCACACACGTGGCTGACGCCAGAACAGATGATCTTCTCAACACAAAATCTGGCCACTTCCTCATGTGCTTTATGAGTTTACGATTACTGTAGCTAAACACCAATGTTAATGGGTATGACAGCCACAAATATTGTTCAATGTTGAACTAAACTTACGATTATAGATATCTTTTACGCTTGTTTTTCAAAGGGGTAGATAGAAAGGTTGGAGCATTGATTTTCTGGAACTGAAGTTCCGCTTTCAATATCTTTCAAATTCTTCAGTTTTTATAAATTTTTACCTGCCGTGAAATAAAGAGTTACAATTTCAAATTTTCAATCTCCATCTGTACGAATTCTAATTGTATGTCCCATGCCGTTGCTAAGAGAGATTGACTAAAATGCTTATTCAATACTTTGCCTTTTTAATTAAGACAGTTTTAATCATCACTAATTAAATTAGAGTTTTAGAGGCTTTTCCATCTAAATATACCTCAACAGAACTCGTTAGGTATAGCCTCACAATTTCGGGAAACGTAAGGCATTAGGCAAACCGTAAAGAAAACATTGGAGTTGCTTTTCGTGTTCGCTAAGCTAAACCCAAAAATACAATCTATTTAGAATATATAGATCTAGAAAGGTATGTGCATCAGTTCACAAATGAAACTGAATCAAAATAAACGAATTCATTGTAAAGTTTACCATTTCTTTAAAAGTCATGGCGTGACATACTTTCAAGTTTGACAACTCATAAACAAAGCATGAAAGGGCAGAGACGCTTTGATGCCGCAGGCGCCGTCATAGCGCCTTGCAAGGAAGTACGGAATTAGACGCCCATTCCATAGCGAAATACATTACTGCATTGTACACAAACTATACATTACAATATTACATAGTAACAACGGATAGTGGACTGAAAATCTGAAATAAACATTTTTTCGGCATCAATTAAACACCACTTTTAAGAGCCCTATATCGATAATTTGTATGGGGATATTACTATTCCCAATTTCTCTGTAAATAATCCACATGTGTCACTGTAATTTAGCATATAGTTACTTATTCAATATATCTAAGTGAAATAGTCGTTATTTTTTAAATTGATTTTATCGAATAGTAAATATGGGTGATAAAATAAAGGATTATTTTGCCCCTTTTTCTCTTTCATATTCTATCACAAAGTTCTTAATTTTTTTAAAGCGCTGTTTAACCATTTATTACCTTTCAGTTAAACGTCTCGCGTTTTTACATAGCTTATTGAAAATTCAAAATAAAATTATTTTATTATTTTTTAATTGGTCAAAAATAATAAAATTATTATTATTTTGAATTAATTGAAGGGTGAAAGAGAAAACGGGGGCAAAGTTTAACCACCCATATTTGCTATTCAATAAAATTTATTGAAAAAATAACAGCTATTTCACTTAGTTATATTCAATGAGTAACCATATGCTAAATTACAGTGATACAGGTGGATTTTTTACATAGAAATTGGGAATAGTTTATCCCAGAAAAATTATGGATATAGGACCCTTAATCATCAACTTTTATTAAATTTTATTAGTACGTCCATTTTACAAAAAGCCAACGAGCAGTGATAATGCTGCGCACATTGCATCCCCTATTCAGAATCCCCTCTCTATTTCTTTTTTGAAAAGCAATTAATGGTCTTGGAGCCATCACATTTTGCAAATAATCACTATACATTTGGTACCTATATTACAAATTAGAGTATTTTAAAATAAAATGCTAACAATTTAGTACAGTAGGTATCCTCATTGTGCCTGTTTTCTCATATAAAATTTCACACCAACTATTATGTCTGTATTTAGCACTTGACCTTTTTTTTAAGTTTTCCATTTAAAGTTTTCAGACGCGTAGGTGACCGAGTGGTTAAGACGTCTGAGAGGCAGACCACGGGTTCGATCCCGGATCCTGGCCATGTATCAATGGTTTTTTTAATTATAAACTTATGTACATAATCCGACAAACCACACTTAGAGGCTTCTCCATCTAAATATACCTCAACAGAACTGGCCACTCGTTGGGTATAGCCTTACAAATACCATCAGCTAAAAGAGGGAGACTTGATCCTCCGTTGGGTACCCTGGGACCGTAACACAGTTTCGGTAGCTGTAAGGCAACCCGCGAAGAAAGAAAAGAAAAGCTTTCAGTTTAGCTTATACGTAGATCCTTTTGCCAGCAAGATAAGTTTCTACTTGTTGCTATTTAAAAAAAAGTATTATTTCTTGTACACTCCAAAGTGGGTAGGTACATACTGCTGATTCTGTAAGGCTGTATGTACTTTGTCTGATCCTTGGTCCGTCCATCGCACCTGAGTACCTTCAACCTTGACATGAACCACCAAGCGCTCAATGGAACCACCTTCACGTCGCGACACCAAAGAATTACATGAGGATTACATTGTCAATTTTCAAGCAGCATTCTTAAAATATTTAAATTACATTAAAATTTAAATTATAATTTATTATTTATTTATTTCAACAAAATTATATCTAGCATTACGAGTAAACAAGATTAATGGCATACCTATAGCTGCACTATTACGAATGCTGTCATCTTCTTGTAATGAAAAGGTTATGTACGTGCCTGTGATCTATATTGTAATAAATATGTAAAATTTTGGGATTCCACGAGATAACAGTAATATTTTAGACAAAAGTCCGAGAACCTCTGACACGTACCAATGCTCCTTCAATACGACATTGACTGTGGACTCAACGTGACCGGATAAATGAAGATTATATCAGTGAAATCTGTTATCAAGAGCATTAGAACAATAAATTCCAAGTTCCAAAAACACACATCAAGTGGCCTTAAGAAAAAGCTATGCACGTGTTACCACAATGTACTAGAGGTTCGTTGCCCTGGTCTAAATCTGTCTCGCTTATGGTTAGTCTCCTTGTCTGTACGCTGTACGTAATGTTAAGGTACGCTATTTTTGGAAATTTACGATTAGTTCGATCGTATGTTGTCAAGTGCTTTTAGTGGCAAGATTATAGGCGATTCAATAATGCATGTGACTTATTTTAGGAGATATGACGGTTGAATGTATTATTTTTGTCTGATTTATTATTTGAAAGTGAGTCTGCTGGTCGGAAATTGATGCTGTGTTTTACAATCGGTGGTGTGACTGAATATTTTTATTTTTAAATGTTACGATGATATTAACTTTTATTTAGCTATAAGTTAGTACCAACTTCTTTTTCAAAGATGACAATTTATATATTTTTACCTATCTAAAACTACAACAGTATCCATAGAGACAAACTTTCGAGACCAAAATGCTAAAGTACCAATTTTCTTGAAAGTTCGTCTCTTGCTTCGAGAGCAAGTACCTAAGCAGTAAAATTGTCGAAGTTGCGAGTACGACTCGAGCGGTGAGGATTCCGTACCAATTTTTTAGGTCAGAACTTTAGAAAAAGATTTTCGTTTAGGTTTTCCTGTAAACTATAGGTAAGAGAAAATTTTAGACTCAGAACTCGGAGTTAAGAGGAGGGGGGACGATAAATTTTCGTATATTTTCTTTAATATAATTTAAATGATACATTTTAAGATTATAAAAAAATATAACAAGCCCTTTTATTTGATATTACCTATGTCATATGATGCACTAGAAAAAAAAATTTTTTTTAGCTTTTTAATTATTCCCCCAAAATCGAAATTCGATTATTTACGCTAGGTACGTCCGTTATAGGATCGGGTCAGCAAACTCTATCTATATATTACTAAATTTTAACTTGTTTCGTCCAGTAGATTCGGAGAAAATTAGCTGTGACAGACGGACAGACAAGAGTGATCCTATAAGGGTTTCTGGCACCCTAAAATATCACATATTATAAATATATTTTCATCAGAGTCTCTACCTATTATAATAGGCTTGCTTTTCCTTCGAAAGAAACTCGGGAACTCCTGTTTCAACAGCAATTGTAATAAACTTTATCAGCTGCAATAAGGATTCATACTAGACTAAAAGAAGCCGCTTGTGTCAGTATATTTTTCTTACTTCTTAATAATTAATGAGAATAATGATTAAAGTCAAGTCCTCCATCTTTGGTTTTACGATCGTGGCAGTAATTGTACGGGTGGTCCAAGCATCATAAACTGGATAGCATGTTACTAAAATACTTCTTTTAGATCTCAATTTGACCTATATTCTACAATTACTGTGATTGTATATTAAAGACAATCGACTTCAATTTATTTTTGACGGTTCCCATAATTTTTCTATATGAAGAAATACTATCAAAAGTATACCCTAAAATAATGTATTTATACATAAAGCCTCAAAAATATCATTGGTTAAATGATGAAAAGTTGTTTTCCGATGGATACCGTGGGGCAGGTAATACCGGGAGCTGAAAGGTAACACGTGAACGTCTATATTTCAGGGATATCGTAGCTTTCTATTCGTAAAAGGATTTTCAGAATCGGTTCAGTAGTTTGAGAGATTACCCCTTACATCCAAACTTACCCTCGTTCTAATATTAGTATAGATAATATTATGTATGTAATTCTTTTCACTTTGTCAGTTTTAAGGAAAGCTAAGATTATTCTATGACTTTAGTAGGTTGTTAGACATTCCTGGTTCGAATCCCAAAGGTCAAGCAAAATATTTTTGGATTATATAAGGATATTTTAAGATTTTCTTAGATATTTGCTGAAAAATGTATATAAGTAAGGTTAATTAATTTAAAACAATGTAAGTATAGTAGAAAATTAGTAGTGGTGTAAGTATATGAGGGGCGTAACAATACAGGCATACCTACTAATTTAAAATGGTGGTCAACACTCTTCTTCTTCTTGCTTCACGGGTTGCGGTCCCAGGGTACCCAACTGAAGACCAAATCTCCCTCTTTTAGCCTATGGTATTTGTCAGGCTATACCTAACAAGTGGCCAGTTCTGTTGAGGTATATTAAGATGGAAAAGCTTCTAAGTGTGTTTAGTCGGATTATGTACCTACATAAGTTTTTAATTAAAAAAAACCCATTGGTACATGGCCGGTATCCGGGATAGAACCTATGGTCTGCCTAGTTAATACCAGACGTCTTAACCACTCGGCTACCGACGCACCAATATTTTCTAGCAATTTTTAAAATTTTAATCGCATATGTTTTGAGTCATGTATGTTATTTGTTTACGAGTAGGTTATTTAGCTTGTCATTGAAATAAATTATGTGTGGTAAAATTCTTAAAAAATGCACAAAGACGGCCACAGAAGTCGACATGCGACAAAAACTTTGCAGTATCGAATCGAAATCAAAATTGTCTACTGTACCGTTTTTCCGACGGTACCGCGAACTGTCCGACTCATTTATATCACCAACCCAAATTTACTGGCTTATAAAATCTTTTTGGCATTTTTTATGAATTGTGTGCGACTTTTAACGTTCAGAGACGGACGTTCATTGTTATTTTAAAGTCCGTCGTAACGCGGGAAAGAATTTTAATGTATTCTGTGACAATAACACAACGCGTCTGCAACAGTAACGGCGTCATTTCATGAATTTTATGTCAACATGAATTATGACAAAAATAAACTATGATTTTGTGACGTCTTTAAATATAAAACAAATCTCATTAGAGCTTTCTTATGAATCTAAAATTAATCTATCTATTTATCTATCATCACGCCTTACATCCTAAGAGGGGTAGGCAGAGACAATCGAATGCCATTTGTTACGATCCTGACATATCTCTTTCGCTTCTTTTATATTAATCATACATGCTTGGCGATTGTGTGTACTATTAATATTTCCATCGATCAATATATTTTTATATGTTCAATAAAAGTACATCTAGGTCGTCTGCCAGCATTTCCTTTTACTTCAGCCATATAAACCTTTTTAGTCAATCTTTCATCCTTCATTCTTTCAACGTGTCCAAACCAGTGTAAATCTACTTTTCTTCATTTTAGTCTAAAATACGTGTTTTTGATGCATAATATATGATGAGATGACAGAACAGATGCAAACACTTATATGATCGCTGAAAGTTTCATGAAAATTTATTAAAACTAATGAAATTAAATTTGATTCAGAGTTCAGACATTTCGAAATATATTTTACAAACCAAACTAAAAATACCAAATATTATTCCTTAAAATATTGGGTAAATCCAAAATTTTTAATAACTTCACCGGTGGCCTTAGGTCTGCCAGAGCCATATTTATTTCTCTAAATTACGGAAATGTCGTGAAAAAATGTTAACGATTTCTTACAGTTGCGTCCGTTATCTAATACCAGTTGAAAAGTATTTGTTTTTTTATGTACCTGAACATAAGTTATAATAATTATTGGTCCGCGCGTGGTGTGACCGTCTCAGTCGACTGATGTTTAACTCGGTCATGAATAATGCAACTTCATAACGTCATTACAGTTGTGTGGGTCTGCTAGTCTATTTTTTTCTAGGAACAACAAATAAAACAAACAAATGTTCACGGTCTTTATACCTTGCGTTGTGGCCAGAGACACCAGTGTCCACTTTTTACCTGTTGTCCATATTAAACAAAACAGGTGGCAAGTGTATTGTTGCTCTTAATGGATTTAGATGTGACAATTAATTTGCCAGGCCATTTCAAAGCGCTTAGTGCTTAGCATTTTTTGGTACCAGTGAAATCGGAACCAGAGTTCCCCCGGTTTCAAGTTCAACGCTCTACCAACAACCAATTACGCTATCGGCTCCTAAAAAACCTGTATATCTAATAATACGTTAAAATTTTCGGCCACCTTGTCCCCCTGATTTTGAAATATGACAATATTTTATCCCCAAGGATCATGAAGTTTTGACCCATAAACTAGAACCTCTAATTTACGATAATATGTTATACTACGAGTATGTCCTTTTTTATCACAAATCATAATTTATTGAAACTAGGATAATAAACATGCGGAAACCACCTACATAGTAGGTACATATATATATAAGTGAAAAGAAATGCTGGCAGAGGACGACCTAGGTGTTCTTTTATTGAACATACAAAAAAATATTAATCGATGGCAATATTAAAAGTACACAAAATCGCCGAGCATGTATGAAAGGTATGATGAATATTAAAGAAGCGAAAGAGGTATGTCAGGACCGTAGCAAATGGCATTCGATTCTGCCTACCCCTCTTGGGATGAAAGGCGACATAGATGGATAGACTAATTTTAGAGTCATAAGAAAGCTCTAATGAGATTTAAAGACTTAAAAAAATCATAGTTTATTTTTGTCATAATTCATGTTGACATAAAATTCATGAAATAACGCCGTTACCGTTGCAGACGCGGTGTGACTGCCTACCCCTCTTGGGATAGAAGGCGTGATGATATATAGATAGTGTATTTACTATAATAATTAAAAAAAAAACATTAATGACAAATATAACAAAAAAATATCTTTATATTTGTTACTCCGCAGAATCGACTAAACTGGGTTTAGAGTGTAGCAAATTCTTTCATTATCTGAATAATCAATTATTATTTTTCAAAATATATGTTATGATTTCGTCATTAATTTTGGCAATATCTCAGTAATATTGTTTTGGGGATGAGCAAAAGATGGAATTTTATTAGTGATGCGGCGGCAAGTCGTAGCTACTTACACGGCGCGGTGACTACGTGTGTTGTAAACGGGGAACAGGTAACTTTGTTTCTTAGGGCTGTCACGTTACCATGAACTAAATATTTACTTACTTCATATTCAAAACTATTTAGTGATTGTCAATATATGTAGTATTAAATACCTAATAAGTTAGCTCCTTGATGAAGACTTCATGTGCATTAAAGGTTTTATGGTTTTTAGGGGATTCTATCGTCTCTAAGTAGGTAAATCATCAAGTTTTAGATATTTTCTACGTTCTACAATAAATTAAGATATTGGAGTCACTAAAGTGCATTAAATTGCAGTGGCAACGTGTTTGTTGTTTATAGGCAAAAACTACTGGACTGACTTTATCTACTTCTCTTAAGTCCTTTAAGTGCAGCAACAGATTTGTCACCTGTTCTGTTCAAAATGGAGAACTGGCAAAAAGTGAAAACTGTTACTGCTTGCTGGATGTGGCCACATCAATTATTGATAACCCTGTATGTTGGCGGATTTTTTCCACATGTTTTGTGTTGGAGCGTGACAAATCCGGCCACCGCAGCGACATGACTTCACACGGTTGGTCGCGCACACCCTTGTCTTGAGACGACTTACTTAAGGAAACCAGATTGATATCAGTACGAATTCATAAATACTAAATTTGTAACGAATCGGCCTTCTTGGCTACACTTGAGTGGTAATTACATGGTTTTGTAGGTGGTTTCAATTTGGAAAAAGCGTATTGTTTTTTGAGTGTGTGACGTACAAGATATTTATTGCTGTTGTGATATTTTATACCTTTAGGTATAATTGTCATACATATTCAATTAATTTCATCTTAGTTTTAATCGACTTCCAAAAAATAATGAGAAGTTTCTCAATTCGGATCGTATTTTTTTAATTAAAAAAATTATTTTTTAATGTACTACGTATGTACATCGATTACTCCGCTAGTTGTGAACCGATTTTGATGATTTCTTTTTTGGTTGGTCCTATCTTTTCCTCAAAAAAATTGGTTGACTGGTTTTCAGAAATTTGAAAAACTGACTTTATAAGTAAATTATTCTTAAAATGTATCAGAAATATGTACCTACCGATTTTGACGATTTTTTTTTTTAAGGATATGATGATTTCTCGCATTATCTCACAGACATATGACGAAAATCGGCTGAAAATGATAATATATAGGTATCATAGAAAAGCCAATTTCTTCTTAGATGTTTACTTAATTTTGTATCCTAATTTGGCACCAACCGTCTTAACTAATCAATATTAATTAATTCTTACTTTTCAGTGCACAATTTTTGAAGTCGGTACACTTTTTTTTAAAAGGTTTATAATATACGTTTATGACTTTGAACCCTAAATACAAGTCGGGCTTGTTCGCCGAATAAAAAACGAATATTTAGGCTTCGTTAACTTATACGAATTTATCTTTATTTTCAAAATGTTTTAGTATAACAGATTCGGAGATAATATCATTTGGCACAAATCCGTAGGTAAACTATTAGGTAAGTCTCGGAATGTCCACTCAAAACATTATAGGCACCTACAGGAAGCAATTTTAATCTATTGAAGACTTGGTCGCTTCATATAAACAAGAGTGAATAGTTATCATAAAATAGCAAACATCCGTCGTTAAACAAGAGATTTGTTTAAGTCGATTAATTTTACGACTTATCGATTCTCTTAGCTTTATAGCTACGGTTTTTTAGGTTAGCGATAATCTACAAATAATCGTGTTTTATTGGTCAACTACAGATGTAACCAGTTTCTTTTAACACACATATTGTTTTGGCCCCAAAAAAGTCATCACATACAAATAACACAACCCCAAAACAAAATAATTTTAAGCATACATTTAGAAGATTATATTCTAGTGTATTCTATTGTCTCTGCCTTCCCCTGAAGGGATAAAATAAAAGGCATCATGATAAATCCATGTACCTACGCATGATTATTAATGTCATTAGAGAAGAATGCGGTGTAAAAGATGATGTTGTGACTAAAATGAAGAAAAGTAGTTTACGCTGGTTTGGACACGTTGAAAGAATGAAGGATGAAAGATTGACTAAAAAGGTTTATATGGCTGAAGTGAAAGGAAATGCTGGCAGAGGATATAAAAAATATGTTGATCAATGGAAATATTAAAAGTACCTACACACAATCGCCGAGCATGTATGAAAGGTATGATGAATATAAAAGAAGCAAAAGAGATATGTCAGGATCGTAACAAATGGCATTCGATTGTCTCCCTCTTGGGGTGAAAGGCGTGATGATAGATAGATAGATAGATGATTATTAATATTATATTATAAATATTTTGCCTTATTTGGGATTAGATCTTGAGACAGTTTTTTTCATGTTATAAGAAGATAGTCGAATACACCCCTTAAAATCACCCCCAAATCACTGGCATTGTATTTAAAGAAAGTACGTTAAAATCGACAATCATCTTTAAAGATATTGTAAACAGAATCATGGTATAGGGTAAGTGCCTACTGTCTATCTCATTACAACATAGGCATGAGTATGGGTGAGTACAAAATATATAAATAACGATTGCAAATGAAAAATCCAAAGTTCAAAGTCAAGCTATTCATATTTATTTTTACCGAGTTCCCTTTGGACAGACGGTCGACGCCCTCTTTTTGATCTCTGACCTAAAACGCGTCTCTTGTTTGAGTAATTACAGGACCTCTTTAAATTAATGGAAAAAAATACTTTGAAATTTCTGTATATTTGCACGAAGTACCTAATGAAATTTTGAGAGTTTATTATCAAATAGGTCTTTCAATATTGATTACGATTTTCCCAGTCAAATTTTTTTTTAAATCTTATGTTTATTTGTCTTACGTCTTCTGAAACCGTGTTATCGGTCATTTGTGAGGCTATATATAGGTACCTTACGAGTGGCCAGATACCTAAATCTGGACTTAGGTTTCAAATTTAAATCCTGAATTTAATTTCGTTGTTGACGGCAACAATGACAATTTTTTTTCAATCGTGTAACTTATGAGACAACTTAATTTAACAAAATTCAATTTCAATAAATTTGTCACTACTGTCGAAATTAAATTAAAATTTACGCTAAGAATTACGCCCGAGTTCTGTTGAGGCATATGTAGATGGAAAGGAAAAAATAAAATTATAGCCTCACAAATGCCATCGGCTAAACGAGGGAGACTTGGTCTTCCGCTGGGTACCCTGGAACCGTAACACGGTTTCGGGAGCTGTAAGGCAACCCGTGAAGAAAGAAAAAAAAAGAAGGAAAAATATGAGCATGTATGAAAGGTATGATGAATATAAAAGAAGCGAAAGAGGTATGTCAGGATCGTAACAAATGACATTCGATTGTCTCTGCATACCCCTCTTGGGATAAAAGACGTGATGATAGATAGATATAAGGTAAACGTTGGGAAATTGAGACAACTTTGTAAAAACGTTACAAAAAATTTATATAGGTACACGTTAATAGTCTATAGCTGGTACTATTAATTATCATTACAATCGATTTACTTTCATAATTTCAAAGTTATAGATAAAAATTGCTATTATAATTTTATTTGGCACCTATGTATAACTACAGAAAAAAATAATCAGAAAATATGAATTACACTACATATATTAATCAATATTTAAAAACAATATAATATGCGATTCTGGGATCAAACCAAAAGCTTAGAATTAAGATCTTTAACAAAATAAACTTTGACATAAAAACGAATCGAATACCTAAAATATGAGAGTAAATCGTATCCTTTTTGCTAAATTAAGCTCTTTGGAAAGCTTAAAAGGGCTACTTAGCCGATTGGTCCTTTGTCAGTCAGTCACAGTTCTTTTGAGTAGCCTTTTACCATTCATATCAAAGGACCATTCAATAACCTGTGTAAAAATATCGAAATAGCATACGAAAATAAACGAAATTATTATTTTTTATAAATTCAGTATTTATTTACGGAAGTTTAAAGTAAATTTAGTAAAGTAATATCATGAAATAATACCACTTTCAGCGTGGCCCGAGAATATTGTAACAGTCCACAGTTAGAGAAATGTTTATATTAACTTCTTATTCCTTTCTCAACTTTACTCTTTGTAGACGTAATCTGAAAGTATATTAATATTATAAAAAGGTAAAATATGTAAGTTTGTTAGTTTGGATGTAGGGGGTTATCTCTAAAACTACTGAACCGATTCTGTTTTTTTTTTTTAATAATAGGAAGCTACATTATCCCTGAGTACTATAGGCTATATTTTATTTTGTTTGAAAATCTCCACGAGCGAAAGCGGGGGCGGAAAGCTTGTAGAAGATATGCTTGAGATATAAGGAATTTTTTTCAGTAGATTTAAATCCTTTGACATAAAATACATTTTAATTTAGTATGTAATAGTTAAAAGATTTACAATGGAGCTTGCTTTTGTACTTGTGACGAGTGACATGAACGGAAATTGCAACGAAGCAAGTGTCGGCGTAGAGACTGCGGCATCACGCGACGTCACCAAGAAATGCAGTCATTATGGCCTGAAAATTACTAAACTGAAATTTATTGTAGCTACTTTTACACTGAAGCTCATTCACTTAATTTCTGCATGTAACTTAAAAATTGCTGCTAGAATACTAGGGTAGAAAAACAATTATAGACGGGGTAAATTATCATGGATATTTTTGAAAAAAAATCTAGATCCCAATTGCAACGCAGGGTCCAATTTTGAATCTAAACCATCCAGTGACCAATTCAAATATTTCACCAACATCGGCTAGCCGTTTAGGAGGAGTTCAGTGACATACACACGTACAGGAGAATTGTATATAAAGGTCGAGGTTATATAGACACGATTAAATCTGATATTTGATAATTGAATTGTTGACAAACAATCACACTATCGCATTTATAAATTAGTTAAAATTTATTAATTGCTTATAAATTATATTTAAATTAATTAACCCTTTTCCTGAAAAACCCTAATAACATCACTATCTCACTTTCCGCTATCCAAAGAATAGAACCCCTAAAAATTTCCATACAATTTTTTACGAGTGCGGAAAATCGTGCCATTCCCCTATCAAATAAATAGGAGACGATTTATAAGCGCTCCAAATGGCCATAAAACCCTACCAAATTACTGACCACGTCTTCAGTGGCACTACGGCTTGGCCTGCTTTGTTATTCATAAAGGATGGATATTTATGCGTTATCGTCAAAATATTTATTATTGTGTCCGGCCGGTAGCCCTTTGTGCGACGCGGGTGAAAAAAGTTTGGGGGTGTGAAAAGAACATGTATTATCAAGGTTTAGTGATGTGACTCATTATCGTCTTTTATGTATCGATAGAGTAGAATACGTCCCTTACGTCCTACACAATATATTTACACCCAATTAAATTAATGCCTTCTTTAGTCAGATTTTATTTTTATTTCGAATTCATGAGAGTTCAAAAACTAAGTTTTTCATTTATAAATGTAAAAAAATATGTCGATAATACCTTTATATATTATGTATAAAATAGGTATAAGTGAATAATCTTCACTAAATTCTTCCGTAAGACGTACTTCGATTTAACCCATTACCTTCTAGTTTCTGCCCGTGGTTTCACTAGTGTGAAAAAGGTACAAAGAAAAGGCTTTCCCGTCGCGCATGGCTGTAGAGACTTGAAAAGGAAGTGGCGTTTTTAAGCATTATTTCTGATTCTCTTATAATTTAGAATTAGATAGACCACTGCGGTCCATCATCCGATCTTCCAGTTATCCAGATTTCAATTTTGTTAGTAATTCACACTTGACAGTGATTACTTTAGTCATTACTTTTCAATCAATCGAATTATAAAAACTATTTATATTTTATACCTATGTAGGTACAAGAAGGATAATATATCTATAGCAGCTATACATATTGATACCTATTGCTAGCTGTTAAGAACCTTTACAATTTAATTTAAAAATCTACCTAAAACATCGATAAATCGGCAACACCGTTACAACACTAGTCCTCAGAGAATGTTATGAAATATGTGATTCCTTATACAGAAGAAGTCCTTTATGTATCCCTTGGGAAGCACTGGTCAAGTGGGTTATCACGGAATGGCTGCCGGCGGAATGAAAAATTTATGTCTCAATATGGCTCGCCTTTCAGAATTTCGTTCGGTGGATACATACGCGACGATTCTTTATTAACTAAGTCTAACCCATGGTTTCATTAATTCTACTAATATTATAAATGTGAATGATTGGATGTATGTTGTTCAGATGAAACTTGAAGAATATATTTTTTATGTCCTTCATGTCCTTGATTGAATGCAAATGGACTACTTTTTATTCCACTATTACTGCACTGCACATTACCAACAAATGGAAAGTTTGGAGACTTGGAAGATCTAAAGATGGACCCGTCACCCGACCCTAGTGTTGAAAAAATACATAATATAAGTAATATTTATTGTAAAAATTAAAAAGGCTAAATCCTAGCAAGTTATTAGAATAGCATTTTTTGAGAAAATTTAAAAGAGCGTCGAAAACACATTGGTAGAGCTTTGGAAATGAATCCGGAGGAGTACTATAGTCAATCCTAACTCGAGCTAAAAAAGCTATGCGCCAATTTTCTCTAAGACAAATTGCGCTTTAATCGACGTGCTTCGGAAGTCCTCCTTTAATCTGAAAATAATATTTAGGTTACCATAGACAAATGTAGACATTGTTACTACGCCGTATGGTTTAATGTGATGGTGTCTTGCTGTTATTGCAGTAAGAATATTTACTTAATTTCGGTTGCCGATAGGAATTTTAATTAAACACCTATGACATTAAAATAAATTAACTCAATTCATACCATATTCGAGTACAAAGCGACGGTTGTCGGCATAGAAGAAAGCTTTCAAGAGATTGCTCCGGGATAACATTAATATTATCATTAGGCCCAAGTAAGTGGGTAGGCGACAACGGAATTGCTTGTCATTCTCCATCGAAGACGAAAAAAAGGGAACCGTTGACATTTGACGTTGATTTACTATTGTGTGTACTGGATTTAGCTGATGTCACTGGAATTCACGCGAAGTATAAGTTCGTATATTTTATTGGACGATAAAATGGATGGATATTTTAAAACAATATTGGTTTACTCGATTTCGAATTGCTGACATAAGATCGATTTTACATACCTTAGTTTTAGCGTCATCGCTATTGCCAATTTGTTAACAGGTTTTTCTGTTATTAAATGAAATAGATCATATACCAGTAAGAGTATCCATATTAAACAGAACAGATGGCAAGCCTGTTGATGCTATTTATGGACCTAGATGTGTCATGACTTCCAATTATTTTTGCCTGCACGAAAAAAAAATTGGTGCTTGCATTTATGGCACCAGTAAGATTTGATCAGAGTCCACCCGGTCAAGTTCAACGGTCTTACCAATTAGACTAACGACTCCTTACTTATTTTTTAAAATTCGACTTGCTGACCTTGTTATGTACGCAATTTAGAATAAAGTGGTTTGGAAAATATCAACACAAAGTGAAAATTGTATCAATTTTGTTAATTTTGTTTCAGGATCTGAAAAGATTTTAAAAATGTATTAATTCATAGAGCGAGATGATATTCTGAAGTAAAATGATGCTATGGATGCCAAAAAAAGAAATATATTGGTCAACCTAATGAAGGCATTCAGAAGTACAGTCATCTGCCATCAAATGGGGTGGTCTTAATTTCAAGTGATATAAAAATCACAGTGTCATCGAACATGTGATCATCGCGACAAAAGAATCGATGACTCATTCGATCTGATAAAAAAATTGAATTGCCAAGGTTACGATTGGAAAAATCTAGACATAGGTAGTATTTAAGAAATTGTAGAGCTGTCTGTCTGTCACTTTGAAATAAAGGAACCATTTGTGAGGTTGAAAGTATAGTTTTGCGAAATATTGCATACTTAAATTACTTAACAAAACGATATCGTTTCGTGTCAAGTCGATTGATTTGGAAAGGTCAATTTTTACAAGAACCTAGCTAAGACCTAAGATTTTCTTATTTAGCCAATGATATTTCTGAGGCTAGCTAAGGTATTTTGAGAAGAAAGAAGCATTTCGATGCAACTGTTAATCCATCCTAAGTATAAGTAGTAATTTTAACATTTAAGTGTAACGTGACTTATTAGGTATCATATAAAGCAAAGTTTTTCTCTAATCATTTTAATAACCACTACCAATAATAGTCATATTATAAATTGGTTGACTTAACAGTGAAATTAAATAATTACAGTTCAACATTACTTTAATAAAAACTAAATATTCTTCTATAGCTTTATGCTTTATCACATTAGTAAATAGTTTCTTTTATTATTGTTATCTCTCTAAATTTAATTTAACAATCAGTCATAACATCAAAACTTTCGAATTTAGGCTCAAAAGTGCACATATTTGTGAGGTCTAAAAAAATTGATTTTGACGTTTTCAAAACGACAAAACGTCACGACACGATATCACAATTTTGTCATGCTTGCTCCCCACCATGCGAGACTTCCGCCACAGCTCCGCCTGTGGAAATTTAATAAACGGAACTGGCAATGGTTGATCCTGAGATTAACGCGAACATACAAACTCTTTAGCATTATAATATTAGTAGTTATAGTATAGGTTTATAGTGTGCTTCGGAGTGCTCGTAAAATAATAAAAAACTTCTTCTTCTTCTTTTTTTATTATAGCTGCACCAATGTTTATCGGTGATTTGCCAATGTCAAGTATTATAGTGTTTATAGCCGATAAATCGGTATTTAAGATAATCCCGCCGACCGTCATATGTCTTATTAATCACTGATTAATCACAACCATCACAGCACGAACAGGATTAAACTGGATTCCACATCACACCACGACGAAAACGCGTGCGTTCGTCGCCATGATCGGATGTGGAATCATAAAAACTTCACAAAATGACAGATATTTATCTACTTCTCTTAAAGATGTGACATATTAGGTCCATTAAGTGCAGCAACGGGCTTGTCATCGGTACTGTTCAATATGGACAACTGGCAAAAAGTGAAAACTGTTACCGGTGTCTCTGGCTACACCGCAAGGTATAAAGGCCGTGAAGGTGTGTTGTTGTTGTTGTTGTATACCTACTATAGATTTAGGAATAAAGCACGATTTACCGATAAACTGCATAGCATAAAATATTATACGACGTATATTTACTTTATTCTAAATGTACTTTGTTTACAAGCCGCAGGTGTAGGCATCGATCACCGTTGAAAGGGGTTCACTCGTGACAATTTGACGTATTACTGAATCCGTCCCATGCAAAATGACTCCATCTCAACTTAAACGATTTTAAGATAGGCTTACATGACTTTAAATTATGATTAGATTCATATCACAATAAGTGTAATTAATATAATGAAATTAATATAATATGATAAAATGGGAATAGTTGTTAGTTGTGAGTATACTGCCGCCTTGATTGCTTGTTAATTTAATACTTAACAATTGTATCATTGTTAATATATTATTTCCAAAGTTAAATAATTAAAATTTAAGAGTGAGGGCAGGAATTTTATTAACTAATTATTTTTTAATAATGTATAAATAAAGTGCCCTAATAAATGTATTTACCTGTCATGTTTAGGAGCTGAGCATTAACAATGTAAGTTTTCATGGCGTATGCTGTCTTGTCCGTCAGCGATATAACAAAATGATATAGGAAATAATTTTGTAGAATAAAATGACCCACATTAATGTCCGCAGTAGCATATATCTATCTCTAATAAATAATATATTGTACCAGAGCGAAGCCGGGGGCGGGACGGGATATATATTATTGTGGTAAAGGTCATGAAAAGAAATAAAAATATTTTATTTCCAAATGTACCTAAATTGTTGATAAAACCTCATGTAAGCCCAATTTAAAGTGACTTTGACAATTTACATCGAGAATAGATGTGAGGTGCCAGTAGAGTTGATCAAAATTTCAAATAGACCGCGCTGTAAGTGGATTTTTAGGGTGAAGCAAGCTGACTAAACGGAGGGAAAATTGATGCTGTCAAGTGAGCCTTATCCAATTTTAGGTTTATTAATCAGACGAAAAGGGGCATTGTAATGTACCTATTTTTTAAGAAATTTTAGTGTGATGGGTCGTTGCTGGAGATTTTTCTATTTGTTTTCAGTACAAATTGAGTTTTTTAAATGGTAACAAGTTTTTCAGTGTCTTTGGGGGAGGGGGTGGGGGCTAGACGCCCGTACCACTTTATTTTTCTGTCGTTTTATTGTCGCAACGGCTTTTGCCTACTATTTTTCTAGAGCTCTGTCTCGCAACACAAAACTATACCAACGAAACCGAATGGTCAAATTACCTGAAAATTAGCGGAGGGGGGAGCCCGTCTATGGCCCCATCCTTATATGCTGTCGTTATACTCTGCAACATGACGTGGCTAACCATATAGCCGGTTGATCATTCTGTCACTTTTTAAATACAATTATTTCTTATTTCCAATACGTGTCCCCCACGAGAAGTCGATCATAGAATTGCCTATAGAAAATATGTGCTTTTTTGGCTCAAGTGAGAATTTAACCAGGGATTTCCGATTTAATGTCTTCTTGAAATTAAGACAACAGTTATACATATTCCAAAAAAAATATTAATGTACTTGTCATGACGCAAGAGAATTTTCTTTAACTACTTGGGTACCTAGGACTTCAAGAAAAATCATACCTTATATAGGTATTATATGAATCATGATTTACTTAGAACAACCGTGAGAACTAGACGTTTCACGACTTGAAATTCGCCAGTGCGTATAACAAAGGATTTCAATAGACGTAATTTTTTTGTGATACAATAAAAAACCATGTCAACCTAAAACACAGAGACGCGTTCGGAAACCAATTTAGCGGAATCATTATTACGTATAATGATGGGACAAACAGTACCACACCGCAACCACATCGGCGTTTCAAATTGTCATCGTATCGAATTATGCAATGATCGTTTTCAATGTCGACCGAATCGAACATCGATTCGATTACATCAGGCGACAGATGTCTGTGTACGTGACGAATTTCGGCTAAACGAAATTTTCGTACACACCGTATATCCAATTTAAACTCAACAGTAAAACAGAGCTTTATGAGTAAAAACTTAAGGGTGGATATTGAACGTTTTAAAATGACACGATGAACTTGGGGTTTTGTGTTTGTAATCAGACGGTGACCGCAAATTGTTGTCCCTCGAGCAATCGTCAGGAAATTACGAATTAGATTTTTATTTTACAAATGGTATTAGTAAATGATATTTTTTGGAACTACTTTGCATTCATATTTCGATCATGAGAGAATGATTTGACTCGTTTTTGACAATTGAAAATACTTAATGTTAAAATATATTTTAAGTAATAAAAAATCCATCATCATGACTAGAGACACAACTGTAATAACAACATCCACATATAGCGAGTTGCCCATATACCTACATATATTAAATAGAACAGGTGGCATAATGGTACTTAATTCGGTATGTAAAATAAAGACTAAGGTATATTATGCCTTTTATATTTTTATTTCAAAGATTAAGCTATTTTAAGAAACTAATTTGATTATTCAATGTTTTGCCGACAGGCGCCAAAGTGACGTCATCATTTAGGTTAAGTAGCGTTTCTGTCCCATGGTACCTACTCGTTTTTGATAAAAAGTAGTGCCACGGCCCTTACGTACCTCGTTGCACTACCAGTAATACAAACGGGGCAAAAAGGCTACTTTACCTAAATTATGACGTCATTTTGTCATCTGTCGGCAAATGTTTAAAAATTTATTATTAAAAAACTACTAACTAGAATTTAAAAAAATCAAATTAGTTTCTTAAATTTTTACTTTAGTTACGGAATTAGCACTTTTGGCTCGAGGACAATGTGTTTTACCATTGCGTTGTCAACTGTCTAATTTATATTTGAGTAATATTTATCACTTATTCAAAGCAATTGTAAAGTTATCCTAAAAGATATTTAGAAGGGGAAATATCCATTTGAAAACTGTCAAGTCAACGTAGTAGGGTACAAAATAAACACAACAAAAACCGAAGTCGAAGGAAGCGATGACATTTTGGGACCTATCATCACTCAACAGTTCTTTATAAAATACGAATGTCACATTACTGCTATTGACCTCCTCAATCGAGCTATTGTCGCTATGCCCCCATAAAAATAGTTTAAAAAACCCATAGAATATCCATCAGTGCAGGAACAGACAGTCATCTTAGAATATATTTCATCTTGTCATAACATGGTATTCTCAAAGGGGAGGATCAGTTTTGATAAATTGCGCTTCAAATTTGGAATAATGTCTGTTTCACTATGAGGATCCTGCTGTTGAGATTGTGTGCAAAGTGATGTGATGACGTCAGCGAGGTGCGACCCGAAAGAAGGGATCTGATGAAGATTTAATTTATTTACAGTAAATGGAGTTGTCTTGAAAGTTTTAAGTTGTAAATTATGTTTTCATTGAAAATCATTTAATATTGCTATCGAAAGTTCTGGAGCAATTTCCGCGCATCTCTTTCTGGTGAAAAAATCTAAGCATTTATATGGGACGAAAAGTACCCTGGGGCTGTAAAAAAAAGACTAATTGATCTTAATTTTGTACCTCCAACTTTTCGTTTTTTAATGCTTTACATAAATATATTAATATCAATATATTTACATATTAATAGTTTCAGGAAGGTAAAGTAATTAATTACTCATTAAAAAGTACTAACTGTTTAGTTAAGTAATGTAATAGGTACGCGTGCTATTTATTTATCACTTATATTTTAAAACATCAAAAATAACAAATCGATTTCTATGTAACGCGGAGGAATTCCTATTGAACTTTTTAATCAGTAGCTAGCGCGGTCGTCGGTCGCTTGAATCGTAACTACGTCACCCTAATGGACCTTATGATATGACAAATGGATTCAGGAGCGATCTAATGACGTGAGACGAAATTAAACTACTATTACTAACGGAGATTTGTACCACCAACATGATACTGGACTTATTTAACTATGGCTTGCTAGCGACTTCGTTTAAAAATTAGATGGCTACGGATTTATGTGTTTATAATCGTTACTCGTAATACCGTCGTCCTAGGACGGTCGTAGGACCACTGAATTAGATGAGTAATTGAAATACAAAAATCACACAGACTCTACATATATTCTAAAAGGCTGATAAATTCAGATCAATCAAATTAATTTAAAGCACGCGATACCTAATTATTTGACTGACTTTCAGAACTGTATTTTTCATATCCACGAGATCTAGAGTGTGTCAGCTAAGTAGCAAACGAAAAGGGCGACGCACCTACGTTATATTACACGTACAAGTAGGCACTATTTTCGAACCTCGCATAAATTAAAATCTATTTGCCCTAAACACTTGCAATTTTGCCCTATTACCTAGAATCTCAATTCACCTCGGAAATCATTGTGGTTAAATTCTTATGTCACATAAAAAAATCATGAGCGAAACCGGGGCGGAAAGTTAGTAAAACATAATTTCTACGGAGACCCATTACCGACATTGGTATGTATAAATTTACTATTCCATAACTCTAAAATACACACCGTTTTCATTAACGGAAAATCAATACAGAACCATTTTAACGAAACATCTGTCTACATATTGACCATTGTAACAACGTCGACCCTTTGCCCACGTCATATCTTCCTCTGCCCGGGGCTCCACACGTCTCATTACTGATGCGGCCGGCACATACATCATCGTCAAAGCGACCCGACAGAATCGGCAAGTCATCGCCAAGCTTTGTCTGGCAGCTTCATGTGAGCTCATATATTGTGGAAAAGGCTTTTATGTACAGACTTGCGAATTTTATATACATTTCTATGAAATATTTTAGTAGGCATTTTATTTAACTAGGGATACCAAAATATCTGTTTTCCGGGATAAAAATTTAGTCCAGAACATAAAATATTTATCATCCAATTTTCATCAAAATCCGTTAAAAGTTGAGGTGTTATTCAGCAACAGCACACAAACATCCAAACTTATATTAATAACTAGCTTTCCGCCCCTGGCTTTGCCCGTGTTATTTTAATATCAATGTTCGCACAGTGCTCACACGATTCCAAGAATAAGGAACATTGACAATATTGGTTACTGTTCGGCTTTCAAAAAAACGAAACGTAATGTTTTATACACTACTTACTAGCTGTGCCTTTGGTCGCACCCGCTTTAATGGTTACTGATCCGCCCCTTTGGTTCATAGCGTGATGTTATGTAGGTTATACCTTCCTTTAAATGCAAAAAAAACTCTTTAGCTTCATTATTAGTATAGATATCAGTAGGATACAATAATAAAATAATATTATTTGATCATTGTTACTAATCATGAATTAACTCGTGACAAACTATTGAGAAACTGGGTGTTAATGATTTATAATTTGTCAGGGAGCTTATATAATTTTATTTAAATGGATATATACCTTTTTTAAAATTCAGTTTTACAACAAAATATAGCGAACAAAAATGGTGCCTTACGGCTCCCGAGAACAAACCCAAAGGAATTAATAAGTCATCCTTAAATTCTCTGATATTAATTAATGTGTTCCCACCTCACAGCCAAGGCCCTAAACTAGAACTGCTACAGTTAAAAATGTAAATCTCACTCCATATAATTTAGCTTAACGCGACAAAAGAAATAGCAGTCAGTAGCTTTTATATAAATTACCATAACTATCGTTCAGTCTTAGAATCCAAAGTCGCTCCATCATTAGGACACTACCCTTAATTAAGCGGGACAGTTGGAGATTTATATTGTGAAGAAAATACCAACTCATTGCGTGAAATGGAAACTTTGATTCTGTATTTATATCACATTTTAATATATCTCTATTTGAAGGAATGATATGACAATTTTCTTGGTGGTGCTTTGGAGTATAAATTGTAAAGTGAAATGACCGACACATTTAATTATTATAGTTATGGAAAATTGTAGAAAGAAATAAGCCTGGCTATAATATATACCGCACCCTCCTCCGTTCCGTTTTCCGTGATAAAGTGTTAGTAATCTGATTATAGATACAAATGTTAATTCAGTTAGCTCATTTTTATTCATGAAAATGCTTAGAATAGTATACTTAATTACTGTGTTCAATCCTTACCTACTCGAGCCAGAAATGGAAACCACCAATTTTCTTAAGAATAAGGGCTTTAACTTCTCATGCTTTGGAGATCTCGTAAAATCGGCGCACGCACTGCTTTTTAAAATAAAATATAGACTTTCTACTTCAGAGACAGCTCTAGTCCTTTAACCAGTTACCAAGCCGCTAATATAAATGGCTTGATGATAATGGTAGTGTTTTAAACATTTCTTTCATAGATTAGAGAAAAAAATCCCTATCATTTCTCTTATAAAGCATCTTAACAAGATGATCTTAAGATGATCTCTTTCAACCCCATCTGATGTTTGTGTCGGTGGTGACTGGCCACTTCCCAGCACTCTGAAGGCTACTGGCAGCCATTAACATCTTTTGATATGTTTCATAAATAAAAATCTGATTGGCATTGATATGGCCTCAACGTACAGCTTCCATTTGGAAGTTCATTAGGGCACGAACAAAGTGCCGCTCGTGTCTTTTGAATACTAGAACAGAAATGTCGTGGAGTTCAAAATTTATATAATGTAAATATAAATCTACGCAATTGGCTATGACTCGTTTTGTTTGGCATAGTAAATTGATAACTTTCATACAAATGTTTTTCCAAAATAAAATGAAAATTTTCAATAGTGGCAATTTATACTTATTTTATAATTTACCTACCTATTTTCATGCGTGATGTTAAATAGTCTATAACCGTCTTCAATAAACTGGTAAAAATGGTATTGGTTAGTTCTAGAGATTAGCGCTTTCAAACATTCAAATATACAAACTTTATAATATTGTAGATTAGCGTTAATAACTATATATGAACTTACTGTCGTAATTCTCAATTAAAATACCTATAAATAAGGAAGGGGATAAATAAAATCTAAAATAAATAGAACCTAACCTTATTAACCTGCATTAATTAATATTGGTATATGGATATCCTGGGACCGTAACACGGTTTCGGTAGCTGTAAGGCAAACCGTGGAGGAAAAAAATATAGATTTCAGCTACCTATATTTTTTAGAAGAACATTCATCAATCGTCTCCACACTTTTTGTAGTTTCTAACTCAGTTACCCATTAGTAGCAGACACCTTCGTGGTATTAACGATTCAGTTTCCTTTTGTGATCAAATTTCTTTTTTTCCGCGCCTGTCGTTAATGGAGATTTTTCTGATACACACGCGGCGGTGTCAAACTTGCGTACGCGCATTGTGTCAAATCACCACGATCAAAGCGACCGAAGCATAAAAAATATAGAATACGCTCCTGTCAATACGTAACGCGATCGTTTAGGCGGGTATTTTTATATGGCGGAAAAATAACGAAAATTTCGTTAAATTAATTTATGACAGGTCAAGTCATTGACGTGTTCTTGACACTTACTCGCGGTCAGTGACTTTCAGAATTGTATGAAACGACAAATAGCTGAGTCACAACTTTAAGCACTTGTATTTGACAAGTACTGATTAGATTTAGATTTGTACTGTGCAAAATTAACACGGTAAACTTAACACATTTTCTTAATTGACAATTTGAAATTCTCTAAAGAAATCAAAAATATAACTATTAAAACACTTAGAACAAGGTTGAGATTTTAATATCTTTTCATTAGATAATATTTAAATAACACAACTATAGAAAAAACATTAAAATTAAATATAACGAAGTAAACTAGGTCCGCGTGGAATAGTAGCAATATTACTGGTTGCATTTCCCCGCTGAATCGCGAGCGAGGATGGAGCCAGCCCTCTTGTCACCAGAGGAGATGATCAGTCGTGGGGTACAATTTAGCACACGAACCTAGAGTTTCAACACAGATTTGTAGTTTTCTATATTTAACTATACGTATATTTGCGCCGTTTGTTAGACTCCATGATTTTTGCCGCAGCTTTGATTACTATTTAAAGTGTGATAATAATATATACTTTTCATGAAAATCGTTTTAGCGCAATACCTACCTATGAAAGTTTTAGAATTAAAGTATTATAAGATTAAACTATCAATACAAACTCCTTGCTAATTAAAAATAACATTAATAAAGCATTATAAGAACAAGTTTGCAACGTTATAGCTAAAGGCAAGCATGCGTCTTATCTCGTTATGAGTAATCGAACTGTAAGTAAATTTACACGCTACCGTAATACAATTTTAACACTTGCAAATTAGCTACAAATATATCAGAAATTCTGATTTTGATTAGGTATAATAAATGGTTAAGATTATTGCTGCGATTTCTGGGTTGAGTTTCTTTAGTTACTAAATAAAAGGGATTAGATTAGATTAGATTAGATTAGATTGAAGATCGTTCCCATAAACAATAAGTTTGGTAAAGATTCATATTTAGCTGAATGAGGAAATGCCTTTAAAAATATATAAAATTTTCAGTATAGATATCAACGCAACAGAGATAATTTGGATCTCGGATAATCCGCGAAAATGGCTTAAAGGAAAAGCTTTTCTCTGTCTCCCGTTCCCAACATTAAGCTATAAAAATTGCAGGCACAAATGATATTTTCCGGCCTCAACAAGCGTACAATAATTATAAACGCATCAATCAGGTGCGCGTGTGCAAACCCTCCGGCGTACTTGCATTCCTTGTTTAGTAGGTTCACCATATTTTAATAATTATTAAGATTTGAACAGGAATTTAAAAATCCATTCACTATAAGGGTAGAATTTTTAAAGTTTTAGGTATCAGGCGTAAATCGCAGTATTAAAAATTTATAATTTATTTTAGGGCATGGTTATGAATGAACGAACGAATGAACGAAATATGTTATATTTTATATCCAAACTAATAATAATCAAGTGCTACTATTTTTTTTAAATCTGACCTGCTTAAAACTAAACACTGTTGTTTCTAAGTGATGAACCTAATTGTACTATTCAACAATGAATACCTATTAATGCCGCAATAGGTATATGTATGCACCCTACAAAACTTAGGGTGATCCTAGTTTTCCTAAATACCCAAGTAGATTTTAAGAGAAATATTCTTCCAAATTTATAAATCCACGAGAGTACAAAGCAATATGGTCACATTATTGTATCTACTTATGAAAGTCGCGTAATTGATGTTATGTAACTGTTAAAGAGCCTGTAACTAATTTGTAAGAAAAGGTATAAAAACCATATAGACATTAAAGTGAAATAAATCAATATTTATGTTTTTGATATTTCAAGAGATAGGTAACTTTAAATAAGAGGCAGTAACGACCAAACATAATTTGAATAAATACTCTGTTGGAATAAAAAAAAAGTTTACCGACTTCAAAAATTTGCACTGAAAATTAAGAAATAATAAATATTTCGTCGTAGAATTTGAAGATGGTTAGTAGTTTTATCTATGTTTGTATGTACTAATGATCGTAGGTTCCTAATGAATTGTCTAGATTAGTGAATATGGGAACTAAGTTGTTACTTGTTTCTAATTTGGCACCAATCGTCTTCAAATTCTACGACGAAATTTTTATTTTCTTACTTTTCAGTGCAAATTTTTGAAGTCGGTACACTTTTTTTTAAAGTTAATTTATTTTTCCCTTGTATGTGATTTTAAGACAAATAAGAACGCAAATAAAAAAATATTGATGGAAAAATAAAAAAAAACTGCTGTGGATGGGATTTGAACCAAGTGCATCCTGCGCTGACCCCATTACCTTTAACTGCAAGACCACCGTCGATACGAAAATTGACAACTACGTGTCAATAGCAACAGTTGCTAAGGCTTTTCTCTGATACATAATTTTCAGCCGTAAACAGAGACAAATTACTGAATTTCTGAAAAACTACTGAACCGATTTTCGTCATATGTCTGTGAGATAATGCCGAGAAATTATTATATCCTGTCGTCAAAATGAGTACATATTTCATCGAGATATTACTAAAAATTTACTTATAAAGAACTACTGAACCAATTTTTACTAAAAAAAGCACCAACTTTCAAATAAAAAAAGAATCATTAAAATCGGTTCACCCAGTCGAAAGTTCTGAGGTAATAAACATAAAAAAATACAGTCGAATTGAGAACCTCCTCCTTTTTTTTGAAGTCGTTTAAAAATATAAAACAAATCGCGAACTTTGAGAAATACTAGACCAGACTTAGCTAAGGCCTTTCCAGTAAATCCTCGTACTCTTGTATAAATATTATTTCAATAATAAGATAAGTTCATACCTACATACATACATATGCTCACCCAAAGATATTCATTATCTACGATCCTGGCACACCTCTTTCGTCTAATTCAAATTCATACATATTTTCATGTAGGTACATATGCTATTTATTGTCAAGAGCTTTTAATTTAATTTTTTTTAAATGCCATTGATGTTATCAGTAAATTTTCTTCTCGATCAACTCTTTCGTTACATCTTTATCTGTTCTATAATACCTGTCATTAATTCTCCACACTGTTCACTTGTCACACAATTTCTTACTCAATCTTGCAGTAAATTTTCTTCTCGATCAACTCTTTCGTTACATCTTTATCTGTTCTATAATACCTGTCATTAATTCTCCACACTGTTCACTTGTCACACAATTTCTTACTCAATCTTGCAGTAAATTTTCTTCTCGATCAACTCTTTCGTTACATCTTTATCTGTTCTATAATACCTGTAATTAATTCTCCACACTGTTTACTTGTCACACAATTTCTTACTCCATCTTGCTTTTATAATTGCTCTTCTATGCCCATTCTTCACTTCCATACATCCATGGATGGAGATTCTTACTATTGGATATTACAATCTCGTTATTCGCAGTTTTTTGTCCTACTCATGGACTCGCCTCTTCCTAATTCAAGGCCTCGTCAAGATGGAGGTTCTAAACTTCTAAGTGTTTGCAGTTTATCTACTTACAATACTTACATGCATGAATATAAAATATAGATACGCCATTATGTTATGAAATCATAGCTCGTGACAAATCAGACCAGTCATAGTATGTCGCTCATTACGTCGCCTTCATTCGAAACATTTGTCTTGCCTTCACTTACCATTGATTGATGTATAACTTTTGTATGCATGTCCATGTGAGTTAGAAAAATTACCTTCTATGTTTAGTAGAGCGAATAGAAGGCACGATTTTTGGGCGCCCCTTCTACGCATGCTTTGTTCGCTTAGTATGTGTTATTAAAGCTATTTTATGAATATAAACATTGTTTCTTTAGCCACAAACTAAAATAAACTTAAAAGTAATATTGCTGACTGATTCATTTACCCCTGAAGATAAAATTTAGTTATTCGATTGGTAGGTTGTTTAAATATCCGCTATGGGATTTTTTTAGATTCAAACACTAAACATGAAAAATCAAGTAGGTATTTAATTTTTTTAATGCGACTAAGGGCTGTTTCACTTTTTTAAAAAAATAGAAGCAAAGGTGGATTTTAAAAATAACATTCATAATTTAATTTTGGATTCGAACCCGTGACTATTTCTTGGGTAGGTATTAGGCTAAACCTCAAAGGTGATATAAACACTTATAACTTAAATTGTCTTTTATATCATTTCAAGAATGACGGTGTCGCAAATTAGGTGTAACCTCTAAGCAATAACGAAAATGTCAAAGCAATTTTCTACGACCGATTTATTGCGAGTGAAGGCATTGAAATAGAGACACTTTGGATGTTAAGGTTGTGGCCTTTAACGGATACATTATGGTTTACGTAAATTTTCTGTCTGTTATCAAATACCAATCTTATTTTTACTTGTTGTGATTTTTACGACCTTATTTTCCTGGCCGCTTACAAGCTGGCCATCATAAATAGCATTTATTTTGATTTTAGAACACGATATTGTTCATTTTAATTCAATAGAACATTGTATGTTATTTTCAAATATCCGATGTGTGGAACCTAAATTAAAATTTTACTCATTCCTTCACAAACTGTTGACTTAGGCAGTACTCTGCCAATTGTAAAATTTATTATATTTCTATTTTATCAACTAAGTAAATAACTATATAAAATGTATTGAATCAATATTCAAGAACTAATATCTATGTTAATATAAAAGGAGCGCAAATAAGTATTGTAAGTATTTTTATCATACTTTGTATTGTGTTACTTCAATAGCTTAACGCCCTGTAGTAATGTGTAGTTCATTTTTATTACAGTGCGCTCCTTCTTCTTACGGCTCCTTTGACGGCTCCTTCTCCTTTGACGGCTCCTTTCTCCTTCTCCTTACGGCTCCTTCTCCTTACGGCTCCTTTCTCCTTTGACGGCTCCTTGGCTCCTTACGGATCCTTTTACTGGTTGTTCTTTTGCTGCTCCTGCTTGTTCCTTGTTAATTCGACCAATAAACGAATGGTGAAAGTTTACTACGAGTTTTCCTGCTATACCTACCCGGCCTGGCTACCCCACTACCCGACATTGTTTAAAGCTTGTGTAAAGCTAATAAAATTGTAAGTACTATGAATTAAATATGGACTTCTTATCTTCTAAAAATCTAAATTATATAATACCGTCGTGTTGCTGACTGACTGAAAAGCAATGCACAGCCTAAACTACTGAAGATATAAATAGTGGTGCAGTAATGAAGGATCTTTTGAAAATCAACCCCTAAGGGGGTGAAATGAGGAATAAGCTTTGTATTCCTAATATTGTATTGTACGAAGTAGCGGGCAAATTAGATATAAGAATGTCCCTCCCTTCCCTTCCCTACTCCGCACTACTTTTCAGATATTATTATCATACTATGCTACTTCAGGATATAGCTAGCTTTCTTCCGTCATATAAATCCATTACTGTATCTTTATTCCTATTACGAGTGCCTCATACGCCAATAATAGATACCTATTACACCGTTATTTATGGACACTGTCTACACTTGAAATCTACTTTTCAGCTGAACAGGTAGTAACGCATTTAGCTAATTGGTAGGTCGATAAAGTTTATCATTATTGAAACTATTTTTACACACGGATTGCCTTATGGCTCCCGAAACCGTGTTATCGGTCCCAGGACTCCCAGGGTAACCAGCCTTTTTTAGCCCACTGGTGGGGAGTTCTGTTGAGGTATATTTGGATGGATATAAGTGTGGTTTGTCGGATTATGTACATACGTTTTTGATTATAAAATACACATTATGGCAGGGATCGTACCGTGGCCCGCCTAGTAAATTCTTTTTCCACGAAAAATAAGTAGAGCCTGGAGCTAAAGACCGGTATATATTTCATCACCCATACAAAATTAAGAATGACAACGCAATGGACGTTCAAAAACATCGCTAGAGTGAAGACAAAAGAACAAAGATGTAGCCATTACCGCTTCTATTACACAACTACCATTTTATATTCACGGTCCGTGAGCTACATAATGACATATACTGACATACGGACGAAGAAACCTCCTATAATAGACATACACCAAATTACTCTTAAGTACTTCTGTTGCGAAACCATTCAGTGGTTGGATCCGCCCATTCTTGCGACAATGGGGACAATTTTCCTAAACAAATCTGGCCTTGGAAAATAGACTGTAATTGAAAGACTTTAGAAGTCAATTTTAAGATTGATGATGCATATTAGCATGCATAACATGTTGATACTTTGGTTTGCTCTTTAGAATTTAAATTGCTGTCAAATTACTTTAGATGGGGCTTGATTGAATAAAAACTTTATGAAAATTTCTTTTTCGGTTATATAACTAAGTAATAGTACCTTTTACTTTTTTCCATGTGATTTTTCAGCCCACTTTTCTAAACTATGTCTATTTTTCTAAGTGCTGAAAGAAATCAGACTTTTCCTTTGTTATTTACATGTTTTTAATGTCTCTACTTATTTACGTATAATAATAACTTGACTAATAGATTTGTACCTAAATTACACACACATACACATCTTCACGACCTAAAACGTTGCGGTGTGGCCAGAGACACCAGTAACAGTGTCCACTTTTTGCCAGTTGTTCAATTAAACAGAACAGGTGGCAAAACCATTGCTACACTTAATGGACTTAAATGCGTTAAATAATTATTATTTAATTTCAAAACGATTTTAAATATTTAATCATCGTAAAGCAATCACTCTACTCGTTCTAGGTCTAGAGTCGTAATTTTCATTCCATATGACTTAGAAAATTCGAGTCTTATCACTACAACAAAATGGCATAATTTCCTTCACCAAAAAGATATCAAGCAATCAATATAAATTGACTATCTATCGATACAGTCTGGACAATGGCCTCGTATGACATTCCAAAATCCGTAATCATACGTTTCTAGTACACGAATGCACAGAATATACAGAGGTTCGAAGACGCCCTCTACGTCATCTTAGGTCATTCTGTCCCATTTCTCAACCCATTTGTCTAACTGGTACGTTAAGGTACTACTTTAATCACAAACAAGTAGTACCACGGGACAGAACCGCTACTTATAAATGGTGCCGTCACTTTATCGTGTCTGCAAATATTTGAAAATTTATTATAAAAAATTACTCCACAGAAAATAAAAATATTGAAATGTATTTCTTAAAAAACTAAATCTTTCAAATAAAAATATTAAGTTAACCTTAGTTTTTACTTTACATTCCGAATTATATTTTATACTGTGACAGAGATAGTTCGGCGGACATACATAATGATATGGAGGTTGTTCGTTACAATTTTCTAACGCGTGGAGGCGTGGTTATATGACAATCACATGGCGGCTTAATGAGCGAGTTGAGCCTTGGTAGAACACTTTACAGGTGTTCCTAAATATATATAAACTACTTGCTATGTACTTACAATCTTGTTTGTGTTATTTTGGAATTGAAGTAAAACTTAAAAATCTTATTATCATAGATACTAATGCTACGATCGGCGCAACTTGTCATTATTTTGTCATAGCAATTTGTTATGGTTATTCGTATAAATTAATATCTGATCATATTATTATTTTATGAAAGATAACTGATAGATATCAGAAAAATATTGTCTTTTACAGAATATAAAATAGCCATTGATTACCCATAGTAATCGTTATCTGGAATTGATTAAAAATCTTCGTCACGGGTTGCCTTACAGTTCCCGGGAACCGTTGCCGATTTGGTACCCAGCGGATTTTTTTTGAGGCTATACCTAACAAGTGGCCAACTTTGTTGTTTGGTACATGGAATGGATTAAATACGCAGTTTATTACAGATAAATTGCTACTATTTGCCTGTTAGATGAGTCCTCATATCACTGACTCAGGTCACGTTCCATCACAACAAGTCGTGGTTAAGTTTAATGTCAAAACTATTATTTTTCATTGTTTCTTCGAATAATTGTCATTGCACGTAATTACGAGAGTAATTTTGTTGAAGTAATAAAATTGACTCGTATTTTATAAGCCTCAGAATATTCATCAGCATTGAGTGTGGTTATTTATTCCATTCCATTAACAGCCTATACCTGCTTTGCGGCGTGGCCAGATACACTGGTGACAATGTCCACATTTAGCGAGTAGATCCGCTCTTTAATCGAAAAAAAAGCGAAAGCAAAAATTCACAAAATAACTGTAAAAAAATTGTACGGTAAGCGTCTGTTTCAAAGCCTATTTTTTGTACATAACTTTGGAATCTGTCCAGTCTAAAATTATATATGAAGCATACTCATGATGCTCTAACGTTTGATCAAAAAAGCAGAAGACCACGGATTCGTTATACCTTTCGATAAAATCAGGCACATCTCCCTGACTATGAAGTGAGTTGCAATAACTCAAAATAAATCTTTCTACTATTTTAGTACTAAAACAAAATCGTTCGTTCGACTTACATCAAGTGCACAAGTCTTTTCAATAGTAACACCACCCATATGACTTTAATAAAATTTACTGTCAACCTCAATTTCATACAATTATTGTTTAAAACTCATCCAAGTTTAATCATTATAGTTTTACGACACTGTCTTTGGTCGTGACAGAGGGCAGCGAGAGTAATTTATGTTATGTGTGGAACCAAGCCAGCACCTATAATTATCGGCAAGAATCGAACAGGCAGTTACAACCAATAATTGGGAATAAACAGTGAGTAAGTATAGCCTATGCGTCGTAATATTGTTTTATGAGGTTCTTAAAAAATAATGAATGTCATTTGAAATTGGACATTCTCGCCGCAGAAAAAAAGCTAATGAGTATCGATGTATGCACATCGTCACGGCTTTGACTTATCTGGATATCTGTAACTTTCTTCAGTAATTTCCTGTCTATAAATTTTTGCGTTCCTACTGCGGTGGATGCCGCGCTAGGATAACATTAGGATACACAATTAGATGGTTAATTTTTTTATCAGAAAATAAATATTCACTATTTACGAATTATTTAATAGTAAATATAACTAACTGTTTTAAATATAATATATGCCTGTATGTCTGAAAATTTGTGCACATTAAACTCCGAAAATCTTTCAGCGACTACTGTGTTACAAAATTTTGAAATCTATATATAAATTAAATTTAATTAAATTATGTTCGTTGGTAAGCGCATCACTTGAGAGCAGCTGGACCGATATGGCTATTGTTTAATGTTTGTAATAGTCTGAATAAGGTTTTGAGGAAAAAAATTTAAGAGTTTCCCGTAAAACTGGAAAATTCGGAAAAAACTGAAAGTGCTTTTTCTATTAGATTTTTGTATGAACTCAAGACCATAATACGGAATGAAAGTTAATATGGGCTCCGTGGAAAGCTAGTAATAAATAAAAATGAATTATCCACGTATGTCTAAGCAGATTTTTCAAACATAACTTAAATTTCAAATTAGATGGTGATGAAACTAGCAATAAATGTGACACATTTAATTTATAAATATAAAAAGACAAATCGACAGTAGCGGTTAAGCAGCATACCTACAAGGTAATGAATGTGTGACCATGTACTAAGAAATCTAGGCTTATCATCTGCTAAATCATCAGATACCGGTTATAAGGATTAAATAAGAGATTACTTAAACTCAAACAATGAAGGCTTCAACAACTTTTTAATAAATATGTCAATTTTCATTAATTAGTTTTCGCAAAAACGTTTTCTTATCAAAAGTTTTTTCATTAAAAACTTATTTTAATCTCAGCTAAGTGTTGTTGCGATAAATATATCCATCACTTACGTTTCCTACTCGTTAGGGTTTAACAACAGTTTAAATTATAGTCGTGTTGAAGGTTGCTGTTAAAAGCCTTTTTGTTTAGATTTGTACTTTAATAATCGGCCATGAATCTGAACAGAACTTTGTAGGCAATTTAATCTTAAGGACTTTTTAAACTCTAACATTAATTGTAATTATGACTTGAAGCCAAAAACATGTAATTAGTAAGTTTTAAAGATCAACAATTAATAATTCATAAAGTATAGGTCGCACGGCGTAAGTTGAGCACAACAACACATCTACAATCTACACACAATTATTGTGTGTGAGGCGTGCGTGCGCCAAAAACACGTAATATTGTAACCGATATTGTAACCCAAAATTGCCAATAACCAAATCCGAAAATCGGTCCGTATATTTCTAAAATTCTATTAGTGTAAGTACTATATTATGCTCATCTTACGTTGCGCGACCTATACCTATATTGCCAACGGCTTCCCACGGCTGAACTATTATTTTATATTTAGTTGTTCACCCAAAAATATTCAATTTATAAGTGCTTTTTGCATATAGGTATGGAGACCTGAAAATCTTCCGTCTTTGATACTTTGCATTGTCAAGGCGTAAATAAAATATTTCTAGATTATTAAATGCGTGTTAAAATAGTCTACTGTTTAAACTGTAGAGGGAATTATTATAAATGCTGATCAAACAAACCTCTTCGTTGATCGAACAGAACATAGTTATAGTCATGGCAACCAACGCATACGCGTCTCGTCGTGCCGTGATGGGGAATCCAGTTTAATCCCGTCCGCGTTGTGATAGTTGTGATTAGTCAGTGATTAATAGGGCATATTCTGCGGGAACCTCTTACCTATCGATTAATCGGCATATTGTTGCTGTGACGTCTATAATGCCTGACATTGGCGGAATCATCAAAACCCTGAATATAAAATAGAATAGAAAAGTTATGATATAATTGCACCAATTTTCTAGATTTCAATAAATATAACGTCCTATTTTCAAAATTAGCTCAAGTGAAAAGCAAGGAGATTTTTAATTAAAACTGAATACTTTAACCGTCTAACTTTCAATCAAGTTTCACAATCAAGGGCGTGCTTCTGAGTTCGTGTCACACCGTGCCTGGCTTTTAGATGGCGGTCGTAAATTTTCTAACTAGGTACCTACTAGTGAAGCTTGCTGTCATTTAAATTCATTAATTTTGTACTCAATTAGATTTTTTTTAAATTGCAGAACAATTAAAATATTTATGAATACAGTATATAAAGATGGGGCACTGCACGGTTCCCGGGAGCCGTAAGGCAACCACTGAGGACATAAATCGAATAAAGTTAATTAACTGTATTGAGTGAGCTGTGATATGAAAACGCCAGTATCTTAGGAACTAACATCACTTGCTTCCCCATCATAGACACATAGTTTATCTTGAGAATATTTAATAAGCATAAGCGTAAGCATAAAGTAACAAATTATTTTGTCTCAGTAGCTATATAATCATATAAAATTCGAGCTTATAAACAAAATTAGATATTATGTAGGTACGTCGTACAGTGTTTGTCATGTCGAGTCTCGGTATCGAACCTCGAACCCCAACGTCGAACTATATTCACATTTGTCTTCATTTTGGTGACTCTCGGGATGTGCTGTTTCCAAAAAGATATGTTTATCGATATCGACAAATTACTTTCTACAGATAATACAAATTAAATGTTTAGTTTGCGCTTTTTCCTAGCTCCCAATAGATGGTGTTTAATTGATTTTTTTAGTCGAATCAAACGAAATATTCACAAATTTATAATAGTAAGTACCTAATGAAATATACAATATTGTTTCATACATAAATTAGTTTGATTTGATATAAAAAACGTATGAATTTTGTAGGTATCGTCGTATTATTAGCTGTCTTGATGCTGTATATTTTTTATGAAACTACAACTGGCATTTATTAAAGCACTGATAATAATTAAAATTATACAAAGTACCTATGTACTTTTTTTTACTTTCTTTATTTACTATTTTTCGAGGCGAGGACGGCTTTACGTTTTCTGCTTACAAAAAGTTGATAAATGATGATTCTTAAATTATATCGATACGCTAATGTAATTCCGGCACATCACTAAATCGTTGCTTATCGAAACAAAGAACATTGATATTAATTTAGCGCGCCTTCCGACGGCAAATCAGGTCTCCTGATCTAATTATCCAATATTCGGAGACCGGTAAATATTAAATTTTGCGA
Organism: Nemapogon koenigi; assembly: GCA_963924495.1. Lineage (NCBI taxonomy): Eukaryota > Metazoa > Arthropoda > Insecta > Lepidoptera > Tineidae > Nemapogon > Nemapogon koenigi. Next base: position 7,458,224 of record OZ004644.1, on the reverse strand, counting down.
CCGTCTTCCTTCCCCGGGGAAATAACAGCTTGTTTTTAAATGAAATAAGGAGGGAATATCGTTCTGATTTTACCAACACCACTTCTCCACCGTTGTAAAATTGAGTTTTCAAACGTAGAATCATTGAAACTTTTAATGGGCTGTAGTTTTAATGGATCTGAAAATGAAGGCGATTCCTTTATTTTAAATTTTTGTGAATATTTTTTCATTGATTGGATGCCATTGATTTAATTTTATACAACGGATAAAAGTCATTCATTATTCATACAAATTTTCACAGAATTTCCTGAAAACTCATACAGAACAAATTCAGGATCATGTTTATTAAAAAAATGTTACAGAATTTTATACCTAAATTTTTACATTATAGGTAAGTTTAAAGCACACTGTAATAGCTAATGATGACAGTTATATTTTTAGTTAAAGTATTGTGTCCGTCTCAGTATAATATTTGACAAAAAAATATCTTTAATTTTTGAAGAGGAAGCTTGTGATTTATTATTTATACTAAAAATACATTATTCTAGGTAAATATAGGTAAATAATTCAAAATTGTTTACAAATCCGGAATTAAATTTTTAATATGTGATCTCCGGGTGATCTATACAAATTTTTCAATTCGATAAATTGATCGTCACTCCAAAAATATAGACACTGTCTCTACCTAACGGCAATATTGGTATGATAACCAATCAAGCAACATCAAAGCATTCTAATAACGGAACGAGGTACCAAAGGACCAATTACGATGTTAAAAGGACCCCGTCCGGACGCCGCGGGCTCCGCATGGGAATCGAATTTGAATTTGAAATTTCGGTACAGAATTTAATGGTTGTCGGGCGACATCGACGTTCAGCCGTATGTGTAATCTAGCAATTTGTGTGAACAAAAATTATAGAACATGGTAATAACGCAGATATATTACTTGAAATAATTAAATTTCAACCAACGTTCGGGTTTACAATTTTAGTAAAATATAATAACGTTCGTAAGTTTGCAGGAAATAGGTAGTAGTACTGCAAGAAGAAAGAAATAAAGAAACTTAATTATGACTAAAGATTCCAACAAAGATTGACATCACTTAAAGAGAAACCGTTATAACATTTGGAATATAGTGACGGGCATCATGGTAATGGAAAAGAAAGAACGGAGCCCTAAACTATGGTCTGATCAAGTTTCTGAAGAACTGGGCATCAATATAGTCACAAATCTTCATCACCGATGGTGAAAAATAAGCTGGTGTCTCGTAGTCAACGGTAATAAATTAACGACCGAGGACGAATTGATTTCGCTTGCGAGCAACCACTACTTTCAGCATTGGTGAAAAATACAATTTATTCCATCCTAAATTCGCAGGTTACATACACGTCTAACATTGCAATATTTATGTTCCAATATAAATTATTCTATGGAGTCAGTCACAATATTAATATCGGGTCGCGTCGCGTTCGTCCCGCGGGGTTTCTAAATCATCCGTCCCTGTCGCTTCCTCTACGCAAGGCGCCTTGGATATTAGTATGGACATGCAACTAATATAAAATGTACAGTTTAATTGGAAAATATTTCAAGAAATTAAAAGTTGATATGTCTTTCTACAAGCTATTAGTGATACCAATAACCATAGTTAAGCAGCATACAATCTAAAGAGATGGGTGACCGTATGTATTAGCTTCCGCGGATATTCTCAAAAATAACATCAGCTACATTAGGAAGACTAGGTACCCAGGTACACATCACAGTATTTAAACCTTCCGGCGTAATAAAGTCTACAATTAGCGAGGTAAATAGAAAAGATAAGAGGAAAGTGTCATTTTAAAGACTGTAAAGCTCTCACTTCTTAAATGGAAGTAAGATTAGTAAGATTGATTGTTCATTGCAAATATATTGCTTCTCTGTTTATGTTGTTAGAAAGTTCGTTGTTCAAAAAGATTTTCAATTCATGTAAAAATTATATCGTATCCATATTATGTTCTACATAAGAAGGACGCAGTGCCTCCGGTTACATTCGCTTTACGGTGTAATTTTTCTTAGGTTATTTATTTATTTATTACAAGGTGAGTGATCTATATCACGTCATATCTTACACCCTTGTAAATGGGTCGGCATTTATTCACTCGTGTCTCGCTTAGACGCGTCGGCTCTTTGTCTTTATTCATTGTTACATTTGTGGCTTCTATTTCGCGGAAGGCTTATTAAATCAACATATTTCACAATTCAATTTACACACTGCACTGTTTAACAGTTGTTATAGGTCTCCCGGCTACAAATTCACTACCTTCACAATAACGTCTTAAAAAAAAGCTAAACTTTTGAAAATTTTATAGTTGAATTATTTGTTTAGGATACCTATTTAAATCTAAAAGCTTTATATTTTTCAGTTAAATACTGCTTGGTACCTATATTTCTGAATCTAGGTACAAACTCAAAATTCACTACCATTGTTTTTACCATCACGGCATTTATAACATGCAGAGTGCCTAGTTGCAAATTCTGATTTTAGCAAATTGCCCGACAGCCCGTATAAATAAATGGAACAGATGGTAACCCTATTAGAACGTTCACTTCTTAAGTAACACCTACCTAGGTATTATTTTCAAAATAAGCCCGCGATGACCGTTGGTTGAAATGAAATTGGTGTTTAGCTTAAGTTTTCCTCAGAGTTTTTCTAATGATAGAAAATTTCTTATTGTTAATTTTCTGCGAGACAGATAATGGCAATTAAATTATAAATTTTGAAGCATCTGTTCTTGCGATGTAAATACATGTTACAATTTAAAGAAAAAGGATTGACTTTCCGCTTATACCACACGGCTGTACCACAGTGAATTGGCATGAAGGGCATTTTCACAGCTATCAACCGACATCGCAACACCTGCCCCCAGCGGCCTAATAGCAGATGCGGTCACTTTATTGTCCAAAATGAATCTTCGAAAGGGGAAAAAATAGACAGAAAAAAATGAGAATTTTTAGAGTCTTCAAAAAACGTAAGCACCGCGACTGATGTTGCGATACGATGGCGATAGTGATGCTTATCTCTGCTATGATCGATATAAACTATGTTGCATGTTTTATAGTGTTAGAAATGCAAAAATATAAGACACACATTTGAAGAAACTTTTTCTTATTCAAGATTCAAGACTATCGATTTGTTATCTATTGATATTAAGGTATCAGTATGAAGAAGGTGTCCAGTATATAACTGACATTAACATTCCCTGGGTCGAAAATCTGTACTCACCAAACACAGTACTTGCCTTGGCATGTGCATAACCACCGAGTTTTCAATAAGCCGTCAGTCACGGACTCGCATATTCACTTTCCACCAAGTGGGTGGTCATGCTATATATATAGGAAAAAGCTGTGGATCATACTTGTAAGTATATCATAACAATAAACTTATTATTCCTCCTCAGATACCACATATCTGTGAACTGTAACATCCTTGAATATCTAAGTAATATTTGTATCCAATTTTAAAAGTAAAGGCGACTAAGTTCCTTACTACAAATACTTTTTATAAATAACTAGTTTTTCACCCCCGGCTTCGCCATTGGATATTTTCGAACATTAGTGAAATATTTTTTAGAATCAGTTCAGTAGTTTGAGAGACTATCCCCTACATCCAAACTTACAAAATTCACAATACAAGCCCAACTTACGAATGAATATGACATTATCCAACCAAAAGAAAGTATCGATGAAACCATCGATTTAATTTTCAAGTTCCCCATCACTAAAGTCAGCAGCTGCGAACATAGTCGTGCCGTCGTATTTGAGCATCCTTCAAGGATAATTCATTTCCAGAGGCAATGTGCAACTCAACATCCTCTGTTCCTCGCAACGGTAACTCACCAAGCTCCGTGAATAATAACAATTCACAAGCAACTTGTGCTGTTCTAACATAGATTTTCTAGCTTTTAGTTACAGTGACGGCACGAACGAAAATGTAACGTCAAGCCCCTCCTTAGTCCCTTTTTTGACGATTTAACCTGTGTTAATTAAGATAATGTCATTATAATAAGTATTAAGTACTAGCTTTCTGCCCCGGCTTCGCTCGTGGAGCCCATTAACTTATGGTTTTGAGTTTATACAAATATCCCATAGAAAAAGCACCTTCAGTTTTTCATGAATTTTCCAATTTTACAGGCAACTTTCCAATTTCCCTAAAAACTTGATTCGGACTATTACGAACATTTAAAAAAAATAACCAAATCGGTCCAGCCGTTTTCATGTGATGCGCTTACCAACATAGCATTCAATTTTAAATTAATTTTAAAGGGTTCAAACGGAAACCCTATTACTAAGGCTCCGCTGTCCGACCGTCCATCTGTCACAAAACTAAAGGGGGTCCCCATACAAGAAACGTGTTTTATTCGGCGTTCGATGTATAATGCATACTCTTAAGAAAAACAACAAATAATAAAAATCGGCCAAGTGTAAGTGGGACTCGTGTTAATTTGTTCCTGCGCCATACAGGGGCGTCAAACTTGGTCAGACCTTAGTGCATACTATTAAGTGTACGGACCCTTTGTGTGCGAGTCCGCCTCGCACTTGGCCTGTTTTTTATATATAAGATTAGGTAGATACGTATTGCCAACCCGAAGTTTATTTGGTAAAGCAGCAAGACATAATGTGATGGCTTTTGTTTCTTCATAAAGAAGCTGATTTAGGTAACAATTTAGTTTTACAGCGATACTTTCTATGTAAGCGCACGAGAAAGATTGCATATTTTTTCGTTCTCAGCGATATGCATCATTATCATTGTCACAAAATAAAAAAAAAATCACTATTTATAGATCATCAAAAGCTTGGCGTTGAATACAAATAATTAAAACCGGTACAAGACAAAATACGTTCAGCAGTTACAAACAGATGAGGCTAAGCACTTTGATTTTTTTTTTCTTCACGGGTTGTCTTACACCTCGTTACACTCCCAGGGTACTAAGCGGAAGACCAAGTCTCCCTCTTTTAGCCGATACTTTATAATATGTAATGTACCTAGTTTTAGGTACCCATAAGATGTGCAATAAATAAATGGTTTTATCATTGATTAAAATGTAAATAGACCCTCGCTACTGGAATATTCTTGATATAATTCACAAAGTTTATCCACAGTGGACACCTCACGTCCACTTTGCGTGTCCGTGTACGTCACTCTTATCAAATTTATAGTTATACAGACGTGTCAAGCGGGCGTTATCGATCCCACTAATTCTGTTCTGCCAGCGTTAATTGGTACCGTGGCGTGAAAGAATCGTAAGTTTGCAAGTGTCGTACGCAATTATTGGCTAGATTTTATTGGTGATGTTAACCATATCGTTAATTAAAACAGTTCAGTATATCGATGTCAAATTGAAAATATTAATGAAAAGACAAATTTCTTAGAGAAAATCTTCACATAATTTAATGGTGCAGGGTCTGCAGGTGAAAGTTTAATTGCAAAATAAAACTAAATAAATAAATTGGAGTTGTTTTTAAATAAATGTTTTTCTTTATTTATTTAAAATTTATACTTTATAAATAATATGTTTCTTTGAATTATACTTTAAAAATACTGCTAAAAATATTTACGGGGAGAATTATGATAAACTTAATTGAGGTATAGATATCTGTCTTTACGTATTCAAATCGAGCCATTTAAAACATTAAAAAATATATTATAAGTATGCAATAATATAAATACAAAGATGGACAAATGCTTTCCTTTATTTAAAAAAACCATCGAAATTGACGCGTCACTGTAGTCGAATAGAGAGCACACGCAGTACATACACTCGCACGGAGAAACAACGAAGTATATAGTATACGCGACACGCACACACATATGAGTAGAGAGGGGGCATGACGGCATGTAACGTCACGGCATACAAGTCCGTCTTACCCCCAAGGAGCGTCAATAGATGTGTTTCACATCAAAATTTGCCAACTAATTGCTGATTATTGAAATAATTAAAACATCGATATCGATATTATTTACCGGTCTATCCAGCACTATAATGTCAATATAATCTAAATAACGTCAAATGACAAGTGAGGGATGTGCTTCAGTCTCGATATCTTCCAACTAAGTGCTCGTGTTGTACCTACCAGTATGTAAATATATTTGGATATCGATAAAACTGAGTGTACGTACAATTTAATATACATGTGTTTCTAGAAGATGCTATTAATTACATTTCGCACTATAATAAAACTACTGTAGCAATTAAACAAATACATAAACGAAAGTAACTTTTAGAAAAAATATAAAAATAATTGAACAACACACCTGAGATGTGAAGATACGTATTAACGATTGCAATAAAGGTTAATTTTGAAGTATCTTTATTAAAAGCAATAATTTCAATTAAAACTTCAATTAGAGACAGCTATAATTCAAGTAATTAATAAAACCATTGGCCACAAATAAAAACAACTAAAAACGCGCTTCGAAGATTAATTAACAAAAAAAGGAGTTCACTATACATCTCGGAAGGTGATAAAAATCCATAAAAATCTATCTTTAAGCCATCAGCAATCAGCGAGGACATGCAACGTCCAGTTTTATGGATATACATGTCATGAAAGATTTACAAAGATTATTTTGACGCAGATGCGACACTTCTTAAATACTTTGAGCAAACCCTTATCAACGGTTCCATGCCTATCTCTCGTCCCTTTTTCGAAATGAAAACAGCTAAATCTCTTACAATATTCATATAAATCCGACCAGTCGTTGTGATAGGGTAAAACTCAATTATTGGCAGTCTTCCATCTAAATACACTCAACTATATACGTCCTCTTGCAATTTCATTTATTAAGCTTCACCTACTGAGTCCCAGCTAACTTTAATAATTTAATTGTGATAATAACAGACAGGTTAGGGCATAGTGCGGCTCAATCGACAGATGGTAATAGCAAAATTTCGTGCGTTATCTTCTGAATTCAGATAATCTTTGACCTTTTAATACTTACACAGCATATTTTTACAGCAGTGGCTTCTGCAAACCGGAGCAGGACGCCCTTATACCACCGTCTCACTCCCGTTGATTAGTTCCAAAGAATGCCATACCACTTATATGTGAAAGAACATCGCAGAAGCCTATAATTATCTAAAGCGAGTCCGTTTTTGGAGAGAGAAATGATGATTTAGTTAAGCGCTTTTTAAGTTCTTGTTTTGATTTGTTGCCCAAACATTAAGGTCTCGAACGAAATTGAGCGTATTCTTCTTGTCAAGTAACTTGCGACGGGAACAATTAAGAAACCTTCGAGTTAATTAAACACAACTTCAGTTATCACTTTTGGCAATTTTAAAACTCTCTAAGAACGTCCTCTTAGAATATTGTGTAAATTATTATTTTTTCCACTCTGTCACTACTTGTGGAAAAAATAATACAGAGTGGAAAAGACCGTCAGGGATACGACGACGCCGTAGACCACGAGCTTGGTTGGCAGACGACATTCTAAATAAATATCGATGACCATAGCCAAAGTTTATAATATCATATTTTTTAAATATCATGTAATTTTATGTATATCTTTTCAATATGTGAATGAAATATACAAGGCATTTTTATTTTTATTTTCTGTATATATAATTTTTAATTTATTATGGAACTAATATCAAAAAGCAAAATTCACACGATACAATATTAGATTGACGTAGCTGATGGATGAGTTAAGATGTCATTAAAAATCGTAATGTTAGCTCGCTTCTTAGTCAGGATGGAGGTAGGTAGTACTCAATAGTTAAGTTCATATTGCAGGCATACAGACTTTTCACAATAGCATTCAGGAGAAAAAGTTTAAAAAGAGGGCTTATAGGCACGCACCAATCATCACAATTACTGCATATGCAGAATCACGATTATCCATCTTCTATGGTCCGTCGGTAGCCGAGTGGTTAAGACGTCTGGTATTATCTAGGCAGACCACGGGTTCGATCCCGGATCCCGGCCATGTACCAATGGGTTTTATTAATTAAAAACTTAGGTACATAATCCGACAAACCATTATCATCGACGAATCACGATCCATCTTCCACCTACATAATAAAACTCTAACACACTAACGCTAACTTACAGATATAGCGCAACCTATACAGGTTTGAAATTTGGAGGAAACTTGAACACCTACCCATATAGGGTGTGTATTAAGGTGAATGAAAAAGGGTGGAAAAGTTTGTATGGAGAAACATTTTTTTAAAGTTACCATGTAAATAAACTCTTGAAAAGAAATAAATTTCATCATCAAATTCATCTCATAAGGGGGTGAAGTGTAAAGGAGGTGTAATTGTCGGATGCTTCCCGAGATGTTGTCGATGGAAAATCCCAACGGGCATAAGACTAGTTTTATTATAAATTCTAGCAAATAATTCTATGACACACATCTCTGTCTCTATACGGAACTATGACGGAAAGAAACCGCTACTGTTGTCGGTCAGATAAAATGAAACAATGCTTGCGATCTCATAAAACAATTTGTATGCAAAACACGGGAACTCGATATCTTAATTTGTAGTTGTGTGTCTCTGTGGTTTTATCAGTTCTACAATAATTTATATTAGCTGATTGAAATGGATGCGTTAATTTTATTATCTAATAATTACCTGCTTAAATTAACTAAAAATAAAAAAAACATAATTAAAAAACCACTGCAATTCGTCGTTTTGGAGTCACTACCACGGTTCCGGGAGCTGAAAATTAACCTGTGAATTTACAGAAAAATACAATTCTTTTTCTACCATTATTTTATTAATAATTAAAGAAACAACAATAAATTTTGATAAATAATCTATTTACAAAATATTTTTTATAAACCTAGATACCTCTACAGGATCTAGGGACTTTTAAAGGTGGCCTAATTTAGAGCTGCACGCTTGGGTACCCTCTGCTAGACAACAAACGAGGCTCTGGCGACCGAGCAATGGCGGTATAACCATACACCTATCTAGGCAACTGGCTGGAAGAGGCTACAGCGGGCCTGAAGACCTAAATAGTCTCAAAATGTCTAGTTCAGAAGGCAAGAGGAAACCACTGCACTATTCTTCCCAAGAAAGTTAACCATGGCCAGTAAATACGAGGTGCGTCATGCAGTGGATCGCCATGATTGACCACGACTGCTCTGTCAAGAGCACTACTTTTCCAAATAAAAAACATCAAATTATGCAATGTTTCATCCTAAGTTCCTAATCCTAATCCTAAGGTCTGAACTAATATCATAAATGCGAAAGTGTGTTTGTTTGTTTATCCTTTCACGTCAAAATAGAGCAAAGGATTGACGTGATTTTTGTGAGAGTAAAACAGGCTACTTTTTATAGTGGAAAATCTCCAATCACAATGCGAATATTTCGACGAGCGAATCCGGGCAGAAAGTTACTTTAAATATATAAACAAAAACGTTTTATACATTGATGTTACAAAGTAATACAATAGGTGGGAGTAATGCGTGGGGACCTTCTGTGACTTCTAAGACGATGTCGCAGCAGATCTTTATATAAGATGTGCCACGATAATGTCCATACTAAGGTTATTATTTTAATGATACTGCAAGGTAGATGTTATATAGATAATTGTATACTAGTAAATTAAAGTATAATGTGGCATATAAAAATATAATTTGTAGTACCTATCTTTCTTTTTCATTACAGCTCCCGAAACCGTGTTACAGTTCCAGGGTACCCCAGTGGAAGACTAAGTTCTCACTCGTTTAGCCGATGGTATTTGTGAAGATATACCTAACGAGTGGCCAGTTCTGTTGAGGTATATTTAGATGGAAAAGCCTTAGAGGATTTGTGGTTTGTCGGAATAAGTACATAAGTTTTTAATTATAAAAAACCCATTGATACATGACCGGGATCCGGGATTAAACCCGTGGTCTGCCTAGTTAATACCAGACGTCTTAACCACATATTCATATTTTTTTACTAATATTATAAATGCGAAAATGTATTTGATTGTTTGTTCTTCTCACTCTGATAGTTGGAGGACCGGTGAGGTGAAGTTTTCATTAACAACTTATACCTTATACCTAAAGGTAGTCGATAGCCTAATTGGTAGGACGGTGGACTTGAAACCGGAGGTCCCGGGTTCGATTCCTACTCGCTGCCAAAATGCTAAGCACCAATTTTCTATAAGAATATGTGCTTACCTAATCGACTCCTCGTGCTTCGGAGGACACCAACCCGCCTGGCAAGCGTGGTGACTATGGCAATTCCTCTCAATGAGTACCACTAAAATGGTGCGCTAGAGGGGGAGACCATGATCCAGCAGTGGATCTTAAAAGGTTGATGATGATGATGATGATCTTCTGTAGTCGTTATTTTTTATTAGAAATTCATTTTTATGTGCAAGCAGTCTGAAGAAAACTAGGAAAAAATCAAGTTGTATAAAAACATTAACATTATCAGTGCTAGTGACAAGATAGTCTTTATTATATGCAAATTTTATTGCCAAGAATAAACTCATCTAGCCTAGTCGCAAAGATTTTCTATAATTATGTAATATCGTATGCTACATCGTTTTATAGCTTGATTACATATCTTAGTGTCTTAATTGTGGACAAGAAACATAAGTACTACGGAGATATCAAAATACGGTTGAACTTTTAATTTCTAAGTGATTTCAGGGCGAAGTTCTTAGAAAATTATAAAGTTGTTGTTTTTGAAAGTTAGTACTTACTTATTAAAAATCTGATACTGATTTGTTTAGAATGTTCGAGAATTCATTATTTGTTTTTTAATTGACCTTCTTTTATGTGAAATGTTTCATTTTACATATTTACTATTGATTTTTGTTTGATGCAGCTAACAAATATAGTTTTATACAATCGCTGGACAAGAACATGAAACTATGCACCTAACGATTTATAAATTTGTCTCCACGTTTGTGACAATGTCATAAAAATATATTTTTCTAAATCTAAAAATCTCTCTGAAAAATATAGGTATTACAAACCTTGCAATCTGCTTTCAATTTCGTGGTATAAAATTGTTTGTACTACGTAAAGTATCTAAAATTATGTACACTTACCTATTCATTCTAATTTTAAGTGTTTCATATGAAAATCCCCGAAAATCTCATGTGTTTATCCGATGTGGGTCGCCGCAAACTTCCGTGATGTGCTAAAAGCCGTTCTAAGAGGTGGATGTGATAGATTTAATGCCATCTAAATTGAACGAGATGTATGGTCTGATGAAGTATGCTGTATGTATATTTTGTTGTGAGCATTAATTGAGAAAAGCGGGGAAAAGTTGAAAATTTAATTTTTTAGGGTTCCGTACAACCGTTGAAAAAATCGGAAACCTTTTAGGATCACTCTTGTGTACAAGACACTGTTAGTACAAGACAGAGTCTGTCCGTCTGTCACAACTTATTTTCTCAGACTCTCTACTGGACGGAAAATAGTTGAAATTTGGTAGGTTCCTACATAATTAATTATTAATATTTTTTTAAGTGCATCATGTGACATAGGTACCTAATAAAATTATCAAATGAAAGGGCTGGTTAAATGAAAAGATTTTTTTTTAAATGCATGTTTAAATTATATTAAAGAAAATTATCGCCCCCCCCCCCCCCCCCATTATCTCCGAAACTACTCAGTCTAAAATTTTGAAAAACATAGGAATTATAGAGCCTCGTTCATAGTTTAGGTACAGGAAAACCTAAATGAAAAACATGTCATCACGGAAAGCGTAATGGTACGGAAACCTCCACGAAAGTTCGACTCGCTCTTGGGCAATTTTTTACTTGCTACCCTTTTATTCATCCTCTTTTGATAATTGACTGTTATGTTCTTGTCTTTCTTTACAAACTATCAAACAATAAGAGGCATAATATATTTTTTGGAATATCTAAACGTTCTATGTAAATTAATCCTAACCGAGTTCATGCCATATTTTAAAATGAAATATGACAAACAGCAAATTATGTGAACAAAATGTGATTGGAAATGAGGCATATCCTTCTCCATAGGGACCGACCCTTATCTCGTTGCTGAGGATCGGAGGATCGTGACTCTAAATCATCAGCTTCACCTCATTTACCTTCCTCTATCTGCTGATTGGATCATCGTTTAGGGCTCCGTCCTCGAGGTCAGTTTTGACGTTTTGGCTGAATCTTGACATCTATTAAAGTCACCTACTGTAGCTACTTTACATTGACCATCAAAGAGAAACAAAGAGACGTGTTAATTTCAATAAAAAAACATAATTAAATCGGAAATGTCCAAGTTAATTACCGGTGTGAAGTTAGCGGCCACAAACTGTCGGCCTTTTATAACCCGACCAAATTAAAAATATAATATAATAAAGTCGATTAAATGTAAGTAAAACAATATGTTTCAGGGAAATATAATACATAATATACCTGAAAAAATTTTACATTAAAAAAATAAAAATCTGCCATATACGTTTTCAAAGATAAATGATGAAAAGATAATACTAAAAACGATAGCCCTTTCTGGAAAATCTAGAATACATTACAGAACCATTTTGACTGGAAATGTAAGCTACATAACCACTCTTCTAAACACCAATGCTTCAAAGTCCTAGATCTGGAACAAGTGATTTAAATGTGGGAAGATAAAATGTATGTGACGTATTTAGTTGTGTTTGGTTAAAAGGCCGACAGTTTGTTCTGGAAAATCTAGAATACATTACAGAACCATTTTGACTAGAAATGCAAGCTACATAACCACACTTCTAAACACCAAGGCTTCAACGTCCTAGATCTGAAAGGAAAGCGTCAGCACCATCACAACTATTTATTACCTTGAAATTTTCGATTAATACTGAAAACGATAACCTTTTCTGGAAAATCTAGAATACATTACAGAACCATTTGGACTGAAATGTAAGCTACAATACCACACTTCTAAATACCAAGGCTTCAAAGTCCTAGATCTGGAACAAGTGATTCAAATGTGGGAAGATAAAATATATGTGACGTATTTAGTTGTGTTTGGTTAAAAGGCCGACAGTTTGTTCTGGAAAATCTAGAATACATTACAGAACCATTTTGACTAGAAATGCAAGCTACATAACCACACTTCTAAACACCAAGGCTTCAACGTCCTAGATCTGAAAGGAAAGCGTCAGCACCATCACAACTATTTATTACCTTGAAATTTTCGATTAATACTGAAAACGATAGCCTTTTCTGGAAAATCTAGAATACATTACAGAACCATTTGGACTGAAATGTAAGCTACAATACCACACTTCTAAATACCAAGGCTTCAAAGTCCTAGATCTGGAACAAGTGATTCAAATGTGGAAGGATATAATGTATGTGAGGTATTTAGTTGTGTTAGGTTAAAAGGCCGACAGTTTGTTCTGGAAAATCTAGAATACATTACAGAACCATTTTGACTAGAAATGCAAGCTACATAATCTCACTTCTAAACACCAAGGCTTCAACGTCCTAGATCTGGAAGAAAAGAGTCGGCAGCATCACAACTATTACCTTGAAATTAACGATTACTACTGAAAATGATAGCCTTTTCTGGAAAATCTAGAATACATTACAGAACCATTTTGACTGAAAATGTAAGCTACATGACCACTCTTCTAAATACCAAGGCTTCAAAGTCCTAGATCTGGAACAAGTGATTCAAATGTGGGAAGATAAAATATATGTGACGTATTTAATTGTGTTTGGTTAAAAGGCCGACAGTTTGTTCTGGAAAATCTAGAATACATTACAGAACCATTTTGACTAGAAATGCAAGCTACATAACCACACTTCTAAACACCAAGGCTTCAACGTCCTAGATCTGAAAGGAAAGCGTCAGCACCATCACAACTATTTATTACCTTGAAATTTTCGATTAATACTGAAAACGATAGCCTTTTCTGGAAAATCTAGAATACATTACAGAACCATTTGGACTGAAAATGTAAGCTACAATACCACACTTCTAAATACCAAGGCTTCAAAGTCCTAGATCTGGAACAAGTGATTCAAATGTAAAAGGATATAATGTATGTGAGGTATTTAGTTGTGTTAGGTTAAAAGGCCGACAGTTTGTTCTGGAAAATCTAGAATACATTACAGAACCATTTTGACTGGAAATGTAAGCTACATAAACACTCTTCTAAACACCAAGGCTTCAAAGTCCTAGATCTGAAAGGAAAGCGTCAGCACCATCACAACTATTTATTACCTTGAAATTTTCGATTAATACTGAAAACGATAGCCTTTTCTGGAAAATCTAGAATACATTACAGAACCATTTGGACTGAAAATGTAAGCTACAATACCACACTTCTAAATACCAAGGCTTCAAAGTCCTAGATCTGGAACAAGTGATTCAAATGTGGAAGGATATAATGTATGTGAGGTATTTAGTTGTGTTAGGTTAAAAGGCCGACAGTTTGTTCTGGAAAATCTAGAATACATTACAGAACCATTTTGACTAGAAATGCAAGCTACATAACCACACTTCTAAACACCAAGGCTTCAACGTCCTAGATCTGGAAGAAAAGAGTCGGCAGCATCACAACTATTACCTTGAAATTTTCGATTAATACTGAAAACGATAGCCTTTTCTGGAAAATCTAGAATACATTACAGAACCATTTTGACTGAAAATGTAAGCTACATGACCACTTTTCAAAACACCAAGGCTTCAAAGTCCTAGATCTGGAACAAGTGATTCTAATGTGGGAGGATAAAATATATGTGAGGTATTTAGTTGTGTTAGGTTAAAAGGCCGACAGTTTGTTCTGGAAAATCTAGAATACATTACAGAACCATTTTGACTAGAACTGAAAGCTACATGACCACTCTTCTAAATACCAAGGCTTCAAAGTCCTAGATCTGGAACAAGTGATTCAAATGTGGGAAGATAAAATGTATGTGACGAATTTAGTTGTGTTTGGTTAAAAGGCCGACAGTTTGTTCTGGAAAATCTAGAATACATTACAGAACCATTTTGACTGGAAATGTAAGCTACATAACCACTCTTCTAAACACCAAGGCTTCAAAGTCCTAGATCTGGAAGGAAAGCGTCAGCACCATCACAACTATTTATTACCTTGAAATTTTCGATTAATACTGAAAACGTTAGGCTTTCCTGGAAAATCTAGAATACATTACAGAACCATTTTGACTGAAAATGTAAGCTACATGACCACTCTTCTAAATACCAAGGCTTCAAAGTCCTAGATCTGGAACAATTGATTCAAATGTGGGTGGATAAAATGTATGTGAGGTATTTAGTTGTGTTAGGTTAAAAGGCCGACAGTTTGTTCTGGAAAATCTAGAATACATTACAGAACCATTTTGACTAGAAAAGCAAGCTACATAACCAATCTTCTAAACACCAAGGCTTCAACGTCCTAGATCTGAAAGGAAAGCGTCAGCACCATCACAACTATTACTTTGAAATTTTCGATTAATACTGAAAACGTTAGGCTTTCCTGGAAAATCTAGAATACATTACAGAACCATTTAGACTGGAAATGTAAGCTACATGACCACTTTTCAAAACACCAAGGCTTCAAAGTCCTAGATCTGGAACAAGTGATTCTAATGTGGGAGGATAAAATATATGTGAGGTATTTAGTTGTGTTAGGTTAAAAGGCCGACAGTTTGTTCTGGAAAATCTAGAATACATTACAGAACCATTTTGACTAGAACTGAAAGCTACATGACCACTCTTCTAAATACCAAGGCTTCAAAGTCCTAGATCTGGAACAAGTGATTCAAATGTGGGAAGATAAAATGTATGTGACGAATTTAGTTGTGTTTGGTTAAAAGGCCGACAGTTTGTTCTGGAAAATCTAGAATACATTACAGAACCATTTTGACTGGAAATGTAAGCTACATAACCACTCTTCTAAACACCAAGGCTTCAAAGTCCTAGATCTGGAAGGAAAGCGTCAGCACCATCACAACTATTTATTACCTTGAAATTTTCGATTAATACTGAAAACGTTAGGCTTTCCTGGAAAATCTAGAATACATTACAGAACCATTTTGACTGAAAATGTAAGCTACATGACCACTCTTCTAAATACCAAGGCTTCAAAGTCCTAGATCTGGAACAATTGATTCAAATGTGGGTGGATAAAATGTATGTGAGGTATTTAGTTGTGTTAGGTTAAAAGGCCGACAGTTTGTTCTGGAAAATCTAGAATACATTACAGAACCATTTTGACTAGAAAAGCAAGCTACATAACCAATCTTCTAAACACCAAGGCTTCAACGTCCTAGATCTGAAAGGAAAGCGTCAGCACCATCACAACTATTACTTTGAAATTTTCGATTAATACTGAAAACGTTAGGCTTTCCTGGAAAATCTAGAATACATTACAGAACCATTTAGACTGGAAATGTAAGCTACATGACCACTCTTCTAAATACCAAGGCTTCAAAGTCCTAGATCTGGAACAAGTGATTCAAATGTGGAAGGATATAATGTATGTGAGGTATTTAGTTGTGTTAGGTTAAAAGGCCGACAGTTTGTTCTGGAAAATCTAGAATACATTACAGAACCATTTTGACTAGAAAAGCAAGCTACATAACCACTCTTCTAAACACCAATGCTTCAACGTCCTAGATCTGGAGGGAAAGCGTCAGCACCATCACAACTATTACCTTGAAATTAACGATTACTACTGAAAATGATAGCCTTTTCTGGAAAATCTAGAATACATTACTAAATCGTTGTGATGGTGCTGACGCTTTCCCTCCAGATCTAGGACTTTGAAGCCTTGGTATTTAGAAGAGTGGTCATGTAGCTTACATTTTCAGTCAAAATGGTTCTGTAATGTATTCTAGATTTTCCAGAAAAGGCTATCGTTTTCAGTATTAATCGAAAATTTCAAGGTAATAGTTGTGATGCTGCCGACTCTTTTCTTCCAGATCTAGGACGTTGAAGCCTTGGTGTTTAGAAGTGTGGTTATGTAGCTTGCATTTCTAGTCAAAATGGTTCTGTAATGTATTCTAGATTTTCCAGAACAAACTGTCGGCCTTTTAACCAAACACAACTAAATACGTCACATATATTTTATCTTCCAACATTTGAATCACTTGTTCCAGATCTAGGACTTTGAAGCCTTGGTATTTAGAAGAGTGGTCATGTAGCTTACATTTTCAGTCAAAATGGTTCTGTAATGTATTCTAGAGTTTCCAGAAAAGGCTATCGTTTTCAGTATTAATCGAAAATTTCAAGGTAATAGTTGTGATGCTGCTGACGCTTTCATTCCAGATCTAGGACGTTGAAGCCTTGGTGTTTAGAAGTGTGGTTATGTAGCTTTCATTTCTAGTCAAAATGGTTCTGTAATGTATTCTAGATTTTCCAGAACAAACTGTCGGCCTTTTAACCAAACACAACTTAATACGTCACATATATTTTATCCTCCCACATTAGAATCACTTGTTCCAGATCTAGGACTTTGAATCCTTGGTGTTTTGAAAAGTGGTCATGTAGCTTACATTTTCAGTCAAAATGGTTCTGTAATGTATTCTAGATTTTCCAGAAAAGCCTATCGTTTTCAGTATTAATCGAAAATTTCAAGGTAATAGTTGTGATGCTGCCGACTCTTTTCTTCCAGATCTAGGACGTTGAAGCCTTGGTGTTTAGAAGTGTGGTTATGTAGCTTGCATTTCTAGTCAAAATGGTTCTGTAATGTATTCTAGATTTTCCAGAACAAACTGTCGGCCTTTTAACCAAACACAACTAAATTCGTCACATACATTTTATCTTCCCACATTTGAATCACTTGTTCCAGATCTAGGACTTTGAAGCCTTGGTATTTAGAAGAGTGGTCATTTAGCTTACATTTTCAGTCAAAATGGTTCTGTAATGTATTCTAGATTTTCCAGAAAAGGCTATCATTTTCAGTAGTAATCGTTAATTTCAAGGTAATAGTTGTGATGGTGCTGACGCTTTCCCTCCAGATCTAGGACGTTGAAGCATTGGTGTTTAGAAGAGTGGTTATGTAGCTTGCTTTTCTAGTCAAAATGGTTCTGTAATGTATTCTATATTTTCCAGAACAAACTGTCGGCCTTTTAACCTAACACAACTAAATACCTCACATACATTATATCCTTCCACATTTGAATCACTTGTTCCAGATCTAGGACTTTGAAGCCTTGGTATTTAGAAGTGTGGTATTGTAGCTTATATTTTCAGTCCAAATGGTTCTGTAATGTATTCTAGATTTTCCAGAAAAGGCTATCGTTTTCAGTAGTAATCGATAATTTCAAGGTAATAGTTGCGATGGTGCTGACGTTTTCCCTCCAGATCTAGGACGTTGAAGCCTTCTTGTTTAGAAGAGTGGTTATGTAGCTTGCCTTTCTAGTCAAAATGGTTCTGTAATGTATTCTAGATTTTCCAGAACAAACTGTCGGCCTTTTAACCAAACACAACTAAATACGTCACATACATTTTATCTTCCCACATTTAAATCACTTGTTCCAGATCTAGGACTTTGAAGCATTGGTGTTTAGAAGAGTGGTTATGTAGCTTACATTTCCAGTCAAAATGGTTCTGTAATGTATTCTAGATTTTCCAGAAAAGGCTTACATTTTCAGTAGTAATCGTTAATTTCAAGGTAATAGTTTTGATGGTGCTGACGCTTTCCCTCCAGATCTAGGACGTTGAAGCATTGGTGTTTAGAAGAGTGGTTATGTAGCTTGCTTTTCCAGTCAAAATGGTTCTGTAATGTATTCTAGATTTTCCAGAAAAGCCTATCGTTTTCAGTATTAGTCGAAAATTTCAAAGTAATAGTTGTGATGCTGCTGACACTTTCCTTCCAGATCTAGGACGTTGAAGCCTTGGTGTTTAGAAGAGTGGTTATGTACCTTGCTTTTCTAGTCAAAATGGTTCTGAAATGAATTCTAGATTTTCCAAAACAAACTGTCGGACTTTTAACCTAACACAACTAAATACCTCACATACATTTTTTCCTCCCACATTTGAATCACTTGTTCCAGATCTAGGACTTTGTAGCCTTGGTGTTTAGAAGAGTGGTCATGTAGCTTACATTTTCAGTCAAAATGGTTCTGTAATGTATTCTAGATTTTCCAGAAAAGGCTATCATTTTCAGTAGTAATCGTTAATTTCAAGGTAATAGTTGTGATGGTGCTGACGCTTTCCCTCCAGATCTAGGACGTTGAAGCATTGGTGTTTAGAAGAGTGGTTATGTAGCTTGCTTTTCTAGTCAAAATGGTTCTGTAATGTATTCTATATTTTCCAGAACAAACTGTCGGCCTTTTAACCTAACACAACTAAATACCTCACATACATTATATCCTTCCACATTTGAATCACTTGTTCCAGATCTAGGACTTTGAAGCCTTGGTATTTAGAAGTGTGGTATTGTAGCTTACATTTTCAGT
The DNA here is from genome assembly GCA_963924495.1 of Nemapogon koenigi. Classification (NCBI taxonomy): domain Eukaryota; kingdom Metazoa; phylum Arthropoda; class Insecta; order Lepidoptera; family Tineidae; genus Nemapogon; species Nemapogon koenigi. Next base: position 7,438,895 of record OZ004644.1, on the reverse strand, counting down.
CCAAATGGTTCTGTAATGTATTCTAGATTTTCCAGAAAAGGCTATCGTTTTCAGTAGTAATCGATAATTTCAAGGTAATAGTTGCGATGGTGCTGACGTTTTCCCTCCAGATCTAGGACGTTGAAGCCTTCTTGTTTAGAAGAGTGGTTATGTAGCTTGCCTTTCTAGTCAAAATGGTTCTGTAATGTATTCTAGATTTTCCAGAACAAACTGTCGGCCTTTTAACCAAACACAACTAAATACGTCACATACATTTTATCTTCCCACATTTAAATCACTTGTTCCAGATCTAGGACTTTGAAGCATTGGTGTTTAGAAGAGTGGTTATGTAGCTTACATTTCCAGTCAAATTGGTTCTGTAATGTATTCTAGATTTTCCAGAAAGGGCTATCGTTTTTAGTATTATCTTTTCATCATTTATCTTTGAAAACGTATATGGCAGATTTTTATTTTTTTAATGTAAAATTTTTTCAGGTATATTATGTATTATATTTCCCTGAAACATATTGTTTTACTTACATTTAATCGACTTTATTATATTATATTTTTAATTTGGTCGGGTTATAAAAGGCCGACAGTTTGTGGCCGCTAACTTCACATCGTTAAGTTAATTAGCGAATTATACTATGAAATTGTCACCGAAGTACATCACAGGGTCATAGTCTGTCACACGACAGGACATCGCTATTGTTTCATTTGCATGTCTACCGATTAATTGTTTCAATTATGCAAATGAAACTCTATGCAAGGCCGTAACGTCCTTTTGTCGTAAAACTGGTTGTAATTGCATAATCTTTGTGAGTTTGTTTGAAGTTGATATAATAAAGTGTTGACTTAATTGTTTCAATGGCCATTGACATTTGAAAGACCTTAGAATTTATTATTATTTAAACGATCATTTTTATGTTACAATCGATAATTACTTTATTAATAACTAGCATTCCGCCCCCGGCTTCGCCCGTGGATATTTACGAACAAAATAAAATATACCCTACCCCAACCCCTACTTCTACTCCTACCCCCTACCCCTAACCCCTACCACTAACACTACCTCTAACACTATTTTGTTCTTCATCAATAGTTTTCGCAACGCACGCGATGTAAGGAATGTATTAGGTCATTTTTTTACACCTTGTGTTACATTATTGGAGTTTTAGTAAGGATCCCTATTTTTTTTAAATAGAATATAGCCTATGTCACTCAGGGTGAATGTAGCTTTCCAATGATGAAATATTTTTTGAAATCGGCACAGTAGTTTTTGAGTTTATTCCTTACGTTTGTTTACACACACAAAAATACAAATCTTTCCTCTTTATAATATTAGTATAGATATAGATTATAGTCTTGTACTTCTATTTTCTGTGATATCATTTCAATTTCAATTAAATTAAATTTCAAATATAACTAATTACCTCTTCTTGTCAGTCGTAGGGCTCTTGACAGACAGAGTCTGCAGTCGTGGTCAATCATGGCGCGACGCACCTTGTATTAACTAGATTAGTGCAGTGGTTTTCCCTTGCTTTCTGCATTTTGAGACTATTTAGGTCTTCATGCTCGCTGTAGCCTTCCAGCCATTTGTCTAGCTAGGTGACCGCGCCAGAGCCTCGTTTGTTGTCTAGCAGAGGGTATCAATGGTGCAGTTGAGGATGACATTTGGGGTCGGATATATCTTATTCCGTTCTCACCCTTATCTCTATTGCATCTTAATTAATTGTTTTCTTCATTTAAAGAACTAATTTTAGAAATTTTACCTGTTTGTCTAAATGTCTATCTTGAAGCTTCGCAACAGCTGATTTTGATGATACTTTCAGTAAACATAATACAGTTATTTGGGTGAATAAAATCTGTTCTTAATGAGATCCTGGGCACTAGACTAGACAGTATACTTATTGAGTATAAATATTATTATTTTCAATCTCAGAATACTATCTGCTAAAATTCTTCAAACTGAGGCTAAAAACAGTACACTAAAATAGAGTACCCGGTTGTAATATTTATTATAAAAAGGCAAATTGAAAAAAAAAACCCAATATTGGTAAATCGTGACAATAAGTATTATGGGTGTGGAAAATCGCGTATTTTCTTGGGGTCATGACATGTGTATTCTGGTTTGTTCTATATTCTGAGCTTTGAATAAAACAATTTGTCACATAAAATAAAACAAGTTTAAAACAGGACATCACAAATCTCATTTCTCAAAATATGATTGCTAATCAAGTATCAACATTACATTGTCTCAGAGTCATAAAAATGTCATAACTAATTTGAACGGAACGAATTGTCCAATATAATGAAATGGCCGCGGGTCATTATTCGTAACAACACTACGCGACGTGGTCCAATCTTTCACACGCATAAAACAAAGCCTTATAAATAAGCAACACCAAAAAGAATCTACATTTTGCCCTTAAGATAGATCGTAATCCTTGTGTGTGTACGTATGTGGTTGACTCTCTTAAATAATAGTTTTTGTAAGATTTCGGTGGGACACATTCCTCGACAGCGTCAATTTGCGTTGGACTTGTAGTTCTACTTCTGAAAAATAATTCTATTTCAGAAGTGTCAGCATAGACCCATTTATTTTTATTACCTAAATTATATCTCTAACCACGGTATAAAGGCTTTGGTAGACAATATTGTGCGGAAATACAATATCCTGTAGATCCCAAATGTATACTAATAATAAAGCTGAAGAGTTTGTTTGTTTGTTTGTTTGTTTGTTTGTTTGTTTGTTTGAACGCGCTAATTTCTGGAACAACAAGTCAGATTTTGCATTTGATAGCCCAATTTTTGAGGAAGGCTATTTAACATCACGCTACATACTCTAAGGGAATGATATGGGGTGTAAACGTTGATGTATTCCTAATACAACGTGTACGAAGTCGCGGGCAACTGCTATAATGTTATAAATTCGAAAGTGTGTTTGTTTGTTTGTTTGTCTTTCACATCCAAACAGAGCCACGGCCTGAGATAGTTGGAGTAACAGAGAATGACTAGGCTAATTTTTATACCGGAAATTCTTCGGGATAAATTATTATATGTGTTCAAAGCTAGTGTTGAGAGCAAATATTATTTAAGCTTTTTACATTTCAGTCAAATATAGTATTGTCAATATAATATTATGGATATGAAATATATCACATGTGAACATACACAGGGAAGATGTATAAACAAAAAGATAAGCCACTTTGTCCACAGTGGACGAGGGACGGCGGACATAGCGCCAATGGCAAACTTTATTTAAATGAAAACCATAAAGGGTTCCGAAAAAAGATAATAATTGACTTGGGGATAAATTAAAATAGATTCCCGAGAACACGGGGGTGGGACCGTCGCATCGTATGAAGTTTTTTTTATTAATTTTGGAATTTCTGATTAGTTGAGAATATTAATATGAACTTCGAAAAGTTTAGGAAATTAAAAATGTCCGCTGAGTTGAGATGTGGTTGAGGTCACTGTTAACTTTTCCTTTTGTAAAACTTTTTTTTCTATTTTTTATGCATTTGACCTTACAACATTGCTATGAGCAGTAGAAAATAAATAACATTCATTTCATTGTCCGTGTATACCTACTGTATGTATATCTACGGTAGTATGCTCTAAATCCTGCATGATTCCGTGACAATGTCAAACGGCTGTCAATTGTGGTAAATTGTACTAAACTATCTATCTATCGTCACGTCTTTTATACCAAGAGGGGAGGCAGAGACAATCGAATGCCATTTTTTTACGATCATGACATACCTACTTCTTTCGCTTCTTTTATATTCATCATACCTTTCATACATCATCCTTTCATCGGCGATTGTGTGTATATACTTTTAATATTTCCGTCAATCACCTAGATCGTCAGCCATATAAACTTTTTTAGTCAATATTACATCCTTCATTCTTTCAATGTGTCCAAACCAGCGTAAACTACTTTTTTTTTCTCTCCTTCATTTTAGTCTCAACATCATCTTTCACTCCACATTATTGTCTAAGAACATCGTTCCGGATGCGATTAATATGCTTTATATCACACATTCTACTTAAAATAAATTAAATACATTTATATCCGAAGTCAAAGTTATTCCAAGTCAAAGTCAAGGTTCCGAATTCTAAATTGACCATGTTCTTATACACTCTCTACAATCTTATTTACGTATTCCGAATTGTTTTATTTTGTACATTAATATTATTCCACATTATATATTTTCCGTACGATATGATATTTCATACTAGCATCAAAAACGAAACATTGATAGTCAAATAAATTTTTACCAATTAATTGCTTGTATTATAATTGTTCTTCCTATTGTAGATAGAGGCCATAAATAAAAAAATATCGAAAAACAAAATAATTTATTTCTTTCTAATCACAAATTCCAAACGACTAGTCGTCATAAAAATAATATATCACTCACACATTGAACTACACTTAACTTGTCACAAAACGTAAATGTTAATTACACATGTCTAAGCAGCGATATCTAACGAAACGCTTTAATTTACAAAAAGCTCAGACGTACCGTAGGAGGGTCAAATATGAATAAAAGTCATCTGTCTCAGACGGTGGGCGGACACAGCGATATTAAGCGTTTTCATAATATTTTATTTCGGATGCGAATGACGAAAAAACTAAAAAATATCATTTAATATACCCGGAATAGATTAGGTAACGCCTATCTCTAAATTATTGTAATTTTATATTAGGGGTCACTGGAAGATTTAATTCAATGTCAACCGATTGTGTAATTAAAGTTGGAATTAGGCATAGTATTTTAAATATGTAATTATTCTTCAATATGGTATGTTAGTTAGTTAGACCTTGTTTTCCACTGATTTCGCCTTCATGTTAGTTAGCGAGAAAAAAATTGGAGGTACAATGAAATTGGAAAACTTCAATATTGGCATTGCAATCCTAGATATAGATAGAAGGTAGGTACCTGGGTTATCAGTGAGAATCAATCCAAAATATTTTACTAATTCCATAGTTCCATACTAATATTATGCGAAAGTAATTCTGTCTGTCTCTTTGTCTGTTATGATTTTACAGCTAAACCATCTATAGGTATATCTATAATCAAGCCTTTTCTCCCGAGGGGTAGGCAGAGACAATCGATTTGCTACGGTCCCGACATACCTCTTTCGCTTCTTTTAAATTCATCATACCTTTCATACATGCTCGGCGATTGTGTGTAAGTACTTTTAATATTACCATTGATCAATACATAAACGTAAACCACTGAACCGATGGAATGGAGAAATTTTGAACCCTTTACTTAACCCCCTCTCCCCCTAAAGAGAATATAATATGCGATGAAAGTTAATATGGGCCTTCTGGTTCTGGTATTATATTTATTTATTGTACATTATTTATATAATAATGTTTAATTATTTATATAATAATTTATATAACATTATTTTAGGTAGATGTTAATAAGAGTTAAAAATACTAGTAAAGATCAACTAGCACAGTGTCAGGTTAGTCAAACGGTTAAATATAAAAAATACGTTCTCTTACAAATTATATAGTGTCATCACAAAATATAGCTTGAGGCGTAAGAGAGAAGCAAAAGTCAAAATAAGTGACTTTCTTTTATGATTTACAGTCAGGCACAATAAAAGATTCGCTCGCGGTATTTGAAATTGATTTATACTTGATTTTTCCAGTTACTCTATGCGCGCGTAGATAAAACACATAGAAATTAATCGAAATTCTCTTACCTCACCAAATTACCTACATAAGTTTTTGATTATTCACCTGTTTTACGAGAAATTTGAAAAAATGATTAACTATTAAAAAATCTTTATACACACATTTCGTTATGAGTATATATATTCTATAAAAGTAAAATACTAGATACAATATATTTCAAATGAAAAAAAATCTTTAAATATTTTTCAAATAAAAAATTAAAGCTTTATCCTAGGAACAAAACAATCATTTCATTGCATATTGGACGCATCGATCGCGCTAATCGCAAACCCTCTCGTACTTATGACCTCGATGGGTTTTTGATGAGGCAGGCCTTAGGGTGGGAGAAGGGAGCGTCATCAACTATGAGACCTAACGTAACCCCATGGGAAACAATCTTAGATCAAATTACTGAGCAAAATAAATGTGTGGTGTTGAGGATTTCATTGGCCACAGACATTCGTAATACAGACATAGTTGGTATCAGACAGCGCTAACAGACAGAACAAAGGTCTGTTTTAAATAAAAAAAAAGTTTTACTTTCTTACCAATATTATTGTTGCCAAATACCTGAATCGATATTTCTAAGCGCATGTAGGTGCACATTGGCGCTCTTTTTACGTCATTCGATCTATGGGTGTTCTTATTTATATTTAGTCTCGTTGAAAAAATGAAGGATGAAAGATTGACTAACAGGGTTTATATGGCTGAAGTGAAAGAAAAAGAGGACAACCTAGGTGTACTTTTATTGAACTTATATAAAATGTATTGATCGATGACAATATTAAAAGTATACACACAATCGCCGAGCATGTATGAAAGGTATGATGAATATAAAAGAAGCGAAAGAGGTATGTCAGGACCGTAGAAAATGACATTTGATTGTCTCTGCCTACCCCTCTTGTGATAAAATGCATGATGATAGATAGTCTCTTTTATTGAGAATAGAAATCAGCGCTTCCGCGGTCTCAAAATTATATCATTATTTTCTTTTCTAACAATTGACTTCTAAATAGAAACTGACGTAACTCAAATCGTTTGCTAAATTCCAAATATACCTAGAACCAAACAAATAAATGTGTCACAGGAAACTAATATTGAAATTTGCCGCCGCACGCGTTTTCGTATTTATACAGAAGGCACGCGCGGTACTATACTAAGCGCCGGTATACAATATTGAGAAACTACTGGAGTCAATTATCAAACTCGAAATAAAAAAATACATATTTGTGTTTATGTACGATATAATCCGAAACATTACTAAAATAACCCCTTTTATAAGAGAAAAATAAAAGTTAAACTGATTGATACCTAAGATACATTTGGCGATCGGACAGTTTAAAAAAATATTTTTGTCAGTAAAAAAAAGTTCAATAAATCGCACGAGTTCTTATGTACTTAGTAAGTACTTATAGTATTATTAAATGGTTATCTTAATGTTTCATATTTTTTTTGTACTTTTATGAAACAAACTTTTAAAGAGCTAAAGATACCACAACTAAAAATACTAATTTCAACCATCAATAAGGTATCAAAATTATTCGAGTTTAGACAATTTTCATTACAATTAATTTAGGTTATTTTACAATCGAGTTACAAAAGTGGTACTTCAAACGCTTTGTCGCCCACTGGGCTTATAGATACGAGTACAATGTTACACACTTTAAATAGATGTACATTCATTATGAGTTATGGGAAACCAATAGTCGGTGGTCGCAACGCGTGAAATTTCCACGTAAACATTTGCTGTGAGTTACGATGTATGTGCTGATTTTAGATGCGGTTTTTGGAAGGGAAATAGGTATAGAGAGGTATGTAAAACCAAACGGATGTTTGATTATTACAAAGTATGCATCGGAGTTAGGAAAACATTAGAATATATACGTTATTGCAATCGTATTGGCAGTGGAAATAGAATTTTGTAATTATTGGAAAATTCCAAACTACTGTGTAATGTCGAAGTATTTAAGGGGAAGTCAGTCATCAAAATCCAAATTTTTATCAATTTTTTCAGAAAACCTGAGATCTATTCACGAAACTGAAAAAAATATATGAAAAATCTTTTTATTGTTTTGAAAATATGTATGGAAAATTTTTATTCGATACAAAAAAATCCTAAATACACCTCTGAAAACTTTATTTATCAAATTTTAGGGCTATAATATAGATGGTATCATTATAAAAATTAACATGAATATTTTTTTGGGACCACTTCACCTTAAGTGTAACTGATATAAATAGACTAGAAATCTATTTATTATTAAACAATCAATGAGCCAATATTAAACAGAGAAGAAAAGTCTGTCGCTAAAATGAGACTAGAGGTGTCACTTCTTAATAGACGTTGCTATTATTTTCAGAATTAGTCCAGACATTACAACTAACACAATGCCGTTGCGACTAATAACGCGTAGCAAGTCGTAGCTGAAGCGTAGGCCTATAATAAGTTCAGCCTAGTATCCTATGCTATGCCATAAAAATAAATAAATACTGTAGGTATCATGCAGGTATTGCAGTAGGTACTAACGTTGTAACAATTTCATCAGCAACATTAAGACATAAACCGAATGTCGAATTCCAGCAAAGTTGCGCATGGCATTCTATAAACTCGGACGCTACGGACGACCGCAGAGAACATCTATTTTGGTAAAAATAAATAAATATTGTGTACCTACTCTAGCGTACTGCGCTGACATGTGTCATAGATTAGGTATCGATTCCAGAACGATACTTGAATTGAAAAGAGTTGGGGAGGTAAGAAGTAATTTTCAAAGAAAATGTAATTTCTCATATCTAATAAAATTATTATAGGGCTGGGGAAGGGATTTATTTACAAATTTCTAAAATTGATATAATTCACACTTTATTCCACATTAAACCGTGAACATGTCAAAGAGTGAAGAGTGAAAGAGTCATCATCGTTGAATTCGATCCAAAAATATCAAGTATAAAAATTATATTTACCACCCAGTTCTTAAGCGAAGGTTGGTTTATGTCTATGGCGGCCCATAGATAAGCTTTTTCACGCTTCGCTTGAAGGATCTCAGATTGCCTGGCAACTAACTAATTGCAATGTTAACCCTGTCGCAAGTCGTAAGGTTTTAAAAATTATTTGAAAAATGAAAAATACTTTTCATGACCTGTATTGTGTATTCCGTAGAGGTCTCCAAATAATATGAATCAACTATCAGTTCTAAAAGATACATAATCTATGGCACACGACAAACAATACAGAAATAGCAGCACTTGATAACGATGTATTAGAGAAATGAATGTTTTACGTCCGATGTTAAGTGCCTGTTCCTTATATAAATTTTCAAACGGTAAAGTGGGACGATTGAAATGAGATGAGTGTTTCCAACGATTAATTTCCTGTGACGGTTGTCGATCAATTTTGTCGATTAGAGATTCGTTTGATCGAATACTTTCTTGGTTTATGCTTTTATTTGAGTTATTATTGAGCTATGTCAGCGTTTTCATAAATACTTATTTACAATTGTATAATTAAAAATAGTATCTAGTACTTTGTTGTAGGAATGTTTTTAAAAGTTTTGTTCTGGTTAAGAGTTTTTCTTATGTTGGCCGAGATACAAATGATTTTATCTATGTCAAGAAACAGATACAAATCTGTTAAATTACAATATCACTGGATTGCATTAATAAGGCTCAGCTTAAAATATCTTAAAATTGTCGTGCTATCCCTCCGAATGGCACGTAAAGCAGGCGATTTCTTCAGAATCTGGTCTTCTGACCTGTGACTTCAGATCAAGTTCAATAAGTAGGTGAAATCAGTACAGTAACCGACTACGGCAAAAGGATGATTAGGTATGTCTATATTTTTTTAATTTTTGACTCATTACCAGATCATTTTAAGTTTGACTTCAAGGTCCAGGGTTATCACCTAACACTGGATAGGTAACCTTCAAAATGTCATGGCTTAATAAGGAATATTTATTTTTCGCTGGGTACCCTGGAGCGAATATAAAAGTTAATTAATTTGAAATTTATTAAAATTATAAGCGGTTAAGGTACTAAGTGCTAAATGAAATCCCGCCCTTATAACAATAATGATGAGGTGCTGGACAGAACAAAATAACCGGTCCCGTGTTGACCTCAAGATGACCTCAGATGCACAATATAACACTTCGAACTATAAACAAGCTAGCACTTTTATCCGTACATCTTTAATTATAAGTCAGAATAGCGACATGTGCTTATAACCTTCATTTTTTGTTAGAGAACAATTTTAAATGTCTTTAGACAGAAAACAAATATGTAGGTACAATAGGTGCCACATGAGTTTAGTTAGACTTAAGGCACCACGTGATAATCTTGCGCAGTAGAACTATGGGTCGTTTTGGTGGTAAGAGCAGTTTGAGGGGCGAGATGGGATGACGGGTATAAGACTTAATAAATAGGTAATGGTAATGTACATATAATTATTTCGGCAGCGGTTATACCTGCGCACACTCCCCACTGGTACCTAACGCTCTCCAAGTCTAAACTTATTTGACGCCACCTATACTTAAATTTGATGGTGGATAAAATATATTAAAAATAAGCCCTTCCCCGCCCCGCCACTTCAGCATAAAATTTCTCTAGGTAGCCATCAAAATCGGTTCAGTCACTAAGGATGGACCAAATTCTTCAGTATCAATGTTATTTGAAAATCGTCCCAAAGCCAAAAAAATATTCATGCTGTATGAAATTTTTAAAAATTCTTTAGCCTTTGTAGTAGAATCCAATTAGCTTAATCATAATGAGCAAGGTGCAGCAAACGCGGGACAATAACGTCTATAGGGTCACGACGCGCTGGAGAATTCAAGGGACGCCGCCCATCGTGTTAATACCGGCTCCCTGCTAGGGTGACATTGATAGTGAGGAAAATTAGGATAAATTTTTGATTGTGTTACGATTGTAATAAAACAGTCAAACTTTTGAAACTAAACTATATAACCTACATTTAAAAAAAATACCTACAAAGAAATGGTAAAAAAGTTGGACGCCACAAAAAATTTGGGAGACATTATTGAAAAATGAAGAATAGAAAGCATAAATAAAAATGTATGAAAGTACAAAAACGAAAAAATAAGCATTGCGGAAAACGTTGTTTTCTCTCTACCTTCATCGAAGACCCAAAGGTAACTAAGCATGCGTTACCAGCCAACATTCCGTTTTATGGGCAACTCACAATGAAACATTACAGTTGAAATAAAATAATGTTTGCTTGTAAAGTTATTGTCACCCTATAGTTACGTGGGAACTGAATATCCAAATTCTTTTTGGGCGGAGCAGAACGATCGCTTTGTTTTCCAAACTATTTCCGGAGGTCGTACATCTGTAATTAAGATTTTTTTTTGTCTTCATCCAGTTTTCAATTAACCCATAATATAGGTACCTACATCCGTGATCTATGCAAACAAAATAGTTGGTGATAACATGTACCTACAATTGTCTTCCGCTAGGAACCGTAAGAAACAAGAATACATAAAAGTTTAAGTAGGTACCTAAGATAACATTCTGATTACTAAAGGTACTTAGTATTGTTTGGTAAATTGTAAATTTATTTGCCTGTAAAAATTGTCTGGTGAATTCCTTAATTTTTTGAATCTATATAATAAAGCTAACGAGATTTTTTGTTTGAACGCGCTAATCTCTGGAACTAACAGTCGGATTTTAATGATTATTTGCACTTAAAAGCCCAATTCTTGAGGAAGGTTATAGGCTATATAACATCACGCTACGACCCATAGGAACGGATCAGTAACAGGAAAGAATAAAAATTGCAATTTTCAATGGATTAATGAAATTCTGTGTGATGAGAATGCTTCTAAAGAAAAATGATCACATGGAATTAAACAAAAAAAAAATAATGGGTCAACCCACCCATTTATAAGAAAGATTAGTTCTATTAAATTATTTTTGCAATAATAACTCCAACTATAACCTTTTGTAAAGCCGACGACACCGGCTCCAAAAACCTTTAGATAACAAAGAGACCGACCGACTGACAAAAAAATATTAACACAGAGACAATCGATTAAAAGTATCGAATATGCCCCCCATGTCACCCGTAACAAATTGACCTCGCCATAAACAATGATATTTCTTCATCAACAAAAACGTTAACAGGCTCGGCGAAATATAAACTATATTTTTATATAGGCTGTTCCATATTTTTTTGTTAAATTAAGAATAAAATTAAATTTTGAATTAACTTTTATTTTTATTTAATAAATAATATAAAATAACGACCTTTCCGCCCCGCTCCGGCTTCGCCCGAGAAAATATACGAATCGTGACATAAAATTTTATCCCGACTCATTTCCATAATTAAAAGTAGCCTATGTCACTAGCTCCGGCCCTCCAACTATGTCTGTGCAAAAAATCTACGTCTATCCGTTGCTTTATTTTGATGTGAAAGAAGGACAAACAAACAAATACACTTACGTATTTATAATATTAGTTAGGATTAACAAAATTTACTTCATAATTTTCAGCCTAGCCGATTAAAAATAATTTTTACTTTTTGGGGTCAAGAAACAGTTTACTGGATATTTTTTCTACCTGAAATACGAATCAGGGACCGTGTGTCTGCTTTGGACAGGATCTTTAAAACTGTCGTCATCTAATATCAATTGACTGGCTTATTAAATTCATAGATATTTACATTGTCACGTGCCAAATTAGTTTTACTTATTACTTACGTATTTGCGTTATTATTATTGGTATTATTAAAGGTTACATAACTTTTATTTATTTTTTCTGCAAATTGTTTCATTGCCATTCCATTCATGTAATCCCATAGCCATTTTGCACCAAGTACAAAACGAGTCACAGCTTGTGCTATCTAAAAAATATTTAGGAACAAATATTTTAAATGATCTCAACGTGATAAAAAGTTATAACTTATAAGAAGGTAATTTGTTTTGGCAGTGAGACGACTGGGACGGAAACTAGTATTTAAAAAATACAAAATGTAGTGTAATCTACACAATCACGGGGCTCTAAATTAATAAAATAATACTGCTAAATTTATGACCATTCTTCATTTAGCTAATTTTTCTCATTTCTTCTTCTTCTTCACAATCGTGGTGCTCTTGACAGAGCAGTCGTTTTATTTTAGCAGCTTAATTATTAGATATTTAAAATATCACCCTGTACATGTTACGGTGTTTCCATGTGTCAGCCAGCAGGGGAGGGCGTTTAAAGAGCAGTTTGCCAGCGGGGCGCGGGCGCCGTGCGGTCATCTTCTTTGTGCCAGCTTGAAATATCCATGATTATGTTAATATTTTTTAATCCTCTTGAAGGTTCGTGAAGATGGAGTATGGACTTAATGACAGTGGAGTGATCTGTGACCGGAGCGGCATATTGTTTCTTTTCACATGCTAGTTTTTTAGTTAGATTTATTTACGTGTGCCATATATGAGTAGGTAAATAAACGTGTTATGACAATGACATCATATGCAAATAAAATACATGACAAAAACTTAGCATAATCAACTAGCATAATCCAGCTTCAGTTTGCTATTTCTAGTATTAGTGTCAATGTCATAAAAAACTGATTAATTTTTTAATTTCTTAGTTGTTCGGTAGAAGCGATAGCATCGGTTGTATGTTAGTTGCGTTTTGATAGGAAGTAGGAAGTATTATGGAATTCGCTGTTAATTTTATTCTCCTATATTCATATTTTTTCTGGGATAAACTATTCCCAATTTCTCTGTAAATAATCCTGTGTCACTGTAATTTTACTTATTCAATATATCTAAGTGAAACATTTGTTATTTTTTCAATGGGTTTTATTGCATAGGAAATATGGGTGGTTAAACTTTGCCCCCGTTTTCTCTTTCATAATCTTTCAGTTTATTTGTTTAGATATGAGTAACTCTATGTAAAACACACTTACCCTGATTACCTAAAAAATTGGTAACTTCAGCGAACAAAAAATAAAATTCCCTATACAAAATACAAGATGAACGTTCAATGTACCTAGAGCCAATTTCAGAGTATAAACGAACTTATAATACTTATATGAAGATCCGTTGCAATTTAATTCGAATAGCATCTATAGCAAGCATCTCTGGTTTCTGCCGGCAGCGCTAGAAACAATCCCTATTGTCCTCGCACTAAGTTATATGAGTTTTGAGTCCCGCCTTGTTTGGTAGAAGTACCTCTGTGCATACAACCGGATTCTTACTTTATTGTGCTTTGCTTAGTCTTTATGGGTATCATGGGAGAAATACTAAATATCAAAGTTTAGAGTTTTTATGCTAAAAAATACAAAAACACACATCATGGGTTTTATACATAATTAGCTATTCGTGGAAATTTTTGAAATGTCACATAAGAATTTCTAGGATAAAAAGTGGCCACTCTCCGGTTCTCCAACTATCTATGTGCAAATAATCACGATGATCTCTTGTTCTGTTTTGTCGTGAAAGAATGACGGAGAAACAAAAACACTTTATTTATAATGTCATTAAACGAATTTAGATCCACACAGTCGGTAGTTGCTGTCAATGCAACTAACAACCAAGCCAACAATTGAGGAATTTAAAATTACATATTTCTTCTTCTTTTATTATGGCGCCACCAATGTTAATCGGTGATTTGCCAATGTCAAGTATTGTAATAAATAGTATATAAAGACGATTAATCGGTATTTAAGATGACCCCGCCGACTGTGATATGCCCTATTAATCACTGACTAATCACAACTATCACAGCGCGGACGGGATTAAATCACGTCACGGCGGGACGCGTGCGTTGGTCGTCATGACATGACGTAGAATCAAAAATTACATAATTAAACCGTTTTCGATGACATTGACATTTTGATTCATATAAAAATGTTAAGTGCATGCGAGAAACTAGAATAGATACAATCGGGTTAATTGATATTGCTTGCAATTTCCGAGCGGTTGCTATAGCGACTTAATTGCCCTCGCACAACTAATTGTTAGTTGCAAATTTTTACGGGACATATTTAGATATAGTATTATTTTTTAAATTATAATTGAATTTTTATATACAATATTTTAATATCAGATTATATATAAAACGTATTGTATAAACGAGTATGCCCCGCCGGCAAGCGCCACACACGAACCATATTCTAAATTAACCGTCTCTGACGACGGACGTCCGTGTCAACTTGTCACGCGGTTTAAAAGCCCGAAGCGTTGACTTTCACCCGTATTAAATAACCGACAATTTATATTTGGACAATAAAGAATAAATTAATGCTAACGCTGATAATCGCCGAAGGGGTATCTAGATAAATCTCAGTTATTTTGATAGAGTGAAAAGGTCTTGCGATCTCAAATTAACTCAACAGACTAACTATTAGGTAGCCTCAAAAATGGCATCGGCTGAATTGCTTTCAGCTGATGAGTATCTTTGCCTAATTGGTAGAACGTTGGACTTGAAACAGGGATGTCCAGGGTAAAATTTCTACTCGTGGTAAAAATGCTAAACACCTATTTTTTTTAAGAATATATGTGCTTTAATAGACTTTTAATTATTCGAAGTGCTAGTGAAGCCCTTCTTCTAAAAATGACAGATAATACGTCAGTTATAAAAGTGACACATCTAGGTCATTAAGTGCAGCAACAGGCTTGCCACCTCTGTTTAATATGGACAACTAGCAAAAAGTGGACTTTATTAATGGTGTTTCTGGCCACACCGCAAAGTATAAATAAATGCCGTGAATACCTACGTCTGTTTTGTGTGTGTGTGTGTGTTTGGGAAAATGGGAACACTGTTTCAGGACGTGTAAGAAAATGAAAATATTATAAAAATATCAAATATTATAGCATGAAGAGTCACTTGACTTTTATTGAACATAAAGTGACCATTTTTCTGTAAAATTATTTCCTTCTTATTCAATATAACTATGAGTTATTTTGTAAAGGCGAATAAATATGATTCATTACTACACCAATAGAGTATTTAAGTACATTGTTGTTACTGAACTCTGAAACGGAAACTTAGAAAGAGAATTTAAAGTTTTTTCTACATCTAAAGAGATGACTGACAAAAAGTTTTGTTACCTACTTCCCAAAGCAATCAAGACACTTCTATGTATTATTATACCATTTTTTTGGCTCCACCAGTCCTTTGATTTAGTTCGGCTCGCACCTACGTCGGTTTAATCAACACCATTAAAAAGATAATTGCTTCAAAATAAGACTGAGGACAAAGATTTAGTGGTGTCATCTTGCGACACAAAAAGGCACGATTTTGACAATCATCCAAGTTGATGAGTGCGGGTGTTTTCTTTGGTGTCGACGCATTGTGCTATAGTGTCATATCATCTGAGATACTACGACATATGCCTCGAATATAGTATATGCAAGATTTTTAGAGAATTATTGAGACTCTCTACATTTCGGTTTTTTTATATAATAAATGACGTTTGAAATATGAAGTGTAGTAGGTTCGGTTAGGTACTATAGCAACATTCTATTCTATTCTATTTTTTTTCAAAATGGCTCCATCAGGGTTTTGATGATTCCGCCAATGTCAAGTAATATAGACGCCACAGTAACAATAAGCCGATTGATCGGTAGGTAGAATGCTCCCGCCGGCCGTAATATGTCCTATTAATCACTGACTAATCACAACTATTACAGCGCGGGCGGGATTAAACTGGATTCCCCATGACGTCCTGGTGGACGCGTGCGTATATCACAAAGGCGTCACGTGGAATCCATAGCAACATTAACTAGATTCATAAGCGAATGATGTTTGTTTTTTTAAAGGATCCTGGTTCAGTCCTCACTCAAGTCAAAATAATTAAATACAATGTTTCTTCAAGTGCAAAAACTGTATAATTTAGTGCATTAGTGGACTTCTCGTGTTTCTAAAGTAGCCCACGCACTAGTCCGGTATCTCACCGAAAATTTTCGGTCCGGCCAGCCGTATGATCGAGATTGAACACAGGCCACACATTAGCGAGGTAAATCATACGATCTAGATTATGATCTAATTCACTCACTTACCCAGACACACAAAATTCGATTAAACAAAGGCGTGTGGATGTGTAGGTATGTGTGTGTGACAGATCGTTCCGGCCATAGAAATCAACCACAAATACAACGATTTGAAAACGGATGGCGGACCGTATGGCGGCGCGCCGGTGATTGGACGAATGAATGGAACCTTTAGGGAACATAAAATCTACACTTCTGAAAATAATGAATATTTGACCGCTATTAAACTCCGATCTAGTCAAATTAAGTTCAGCTATAGGTAGGTTTGCCATTTGATCTGATCAATGTGGAACCGGCTATGGTGCGTTATCTCTTTAAATAATTTTTTAAACCCATATTTTATCTGTTACCTTACCGTGTACTTAGTTACTGTTATTCTAGATTGTAGTTTGTGCGATCGAGTGTTGTCACGGTAAATACCGATCACAAACTCTCTCACGCCACTTCCAGACAATAGGTAATGTCAATATCATTCCATATTATTCAACAATGATGATATGTCGACTAAAAATGTATATACATTTTTTGAGAGAAATCTGTATATAATTGGATTTGTGCCCAGTTTTAATTTTTGAGATTGTGTGAACGACTTTTTGTAGATCATTTTAATCTACACATCTTTCCTACATAATGTTATATCACTGCCGGATTACGACACAAAATTAAACTGGCATACTTTTTGGCCGATTTGATTCACTAACATCGTTATTATTCAGCTCCTAAACATGATAGGTCCGTGTTTAATACTAGTAAACCTTTCTAATATTATATATTAATATAGGTTTTATTAAGTTTTTTATTAAGTATAATAATATAGGTTTATTCACGAGAAAGGTTTACTAGTATTCATATATACGATAACGTGATAGCTGCAACAAAATACGTACAGTAGTTTTGGCGTGAAAGTGCACAGACAGACAGACATACAGACTGAGTGACTTCTTATAAAATATGTAGTGATGTAAACGTCAATAGGTAGGTATTTTTTACTCAACCATATTCGACACGGGAATGATTGAAGTGGTCTGTTTCGATATTAACAAGAAAAAATGTCTCGCTCATCAAAACTTCCTGGAATTAAAAAAAATACGAACAAAAGCTCGTCTTCGCACCTTCGCAACAAAAAACCTGTTGCTTAATTTTGCATGAAATGACTTTTCGAAGGGAGCTCAGGATCGACTATGACGATTTTTTTTAAATCGTGACATGTGAATTTCAGAGGACATAGCATATTTAAATGAATGCCAGTTGTGTAGATCCCTAAAAGTATTTATTTAGATGCCCATAAAAACAATTTTAGGTATAAAGGTATGTTTTTATAAAAACGTTAAGAAATTTGATGTAGACTGTGGTTATTTTTACATAAATCTTATTCAAATCAATTTACTTACCCCTTGACTACCAAATAACTATTTCTGTGCAGTAATCGTAGCAAATGGCATTCGATTGTGTCTTCCCACCCCTTTTGGAATAAAAGGCGTGATGATAGATAGATGCCTTAATTTTACATTTTAGTATAAAACATAATTTGACACATAAGTAAGAAAAGTATTCTTTACTTAAACTATTTTCTATTATAGTGAAAAAAAAATAAGAAAATCGCATATCATGATCACGCAATTTGGCACCAGATGGGGTTCTGCGACGCCCAAAATGAATGCGCAACTGTTGTCGTAAGGGAATTTGATCAAGTATTTAATATCATTTTTATTGTTTGAATGTTTGCGACGGCAAAGTTTTATTTTCAAATAGTATCTGATACACAATTTAAAGTAGTAAATTGTATTCAATGTGATTAATTAAAAGTATTTTAATGTAATAGACATTGTAATTTTGAATTTAGAATCGACATTTTGGCCCAATATTTCAAACAATTTTCATACGAACTCTTTACAATTGTAACAAACGCAACCCTCTTGAAGTGGCATTTTCAGCAAAAACCATTAAATCCTGTAAATTGTCAAGGCTGTAAACAGTTTTGTAGTGACCGGAAGTCATAATACTGTACAAGGTGGGGGTAAAACCGGAAACGGAACTATAGGTGGAGCCTGAGGCGCGAAAACAGTATCCGGTGCGCCATACTATACTTACACCGCTTGACCTGGGACGTGTTACAAATTGCTTTCACAAATGAAGTTGATAAATATTTCATGTATTTTTTTACAGGTAGATAGATAGTATGCCGAAACAATTGCTATTTTACTTACTTCATACGTTGCAGAGTCAGATTTCCTAAATATGTCAATCACTTTTAAATATTATAATAACTAAAATTACGAAAAAAATATTATTATAATTGACTAGGTAGTTAAAAAGTATCACATTATTGAAAAATACCTTTTTTTCTTCACGGGTTGCCTTTAGGTACAAGTCCCGAAACCGTGTCTTCGGTTCCAGGGTACCCAGCAGAAAACTTTAGCCTATAGTATTTGTGAGGATAACGAGTGGCCAGTTCTGTTGAGGTATTAGATGGATTATGGAAGTATGGTTTGTCGGTGTCTGCAAACTTCGAATATTAGAATAACTTAATAGCAATTTAAATAAATTAGGTACATTTGTTAAAATTGCTATTGACATTCTCTGTCATTGATCTTTTTAATGGCAATGTTTCGAATCGTTATATATTTGCAATTAAAAGATTGCAGTCTTAACACAGAGTTAATAACTGCGACGGAGGAGGAGTCAAAACGCAACTAAACGCAGCTAAACAACCGATAGCGACGCTAGCAACAGTGTCCGAAGAACTAAGGAAATAAAATATGACATAAATATAATAGTTTTTTATGATATTGACATGGATACTAGAAATGACATAGGTATGCTTGCGAGCAACTAGAATACAACTGGGTTAGGAGTTTGCAATTTGCGACCTGTTGTCATGGCGACCGAATTGCTGTCGCGCGACTGGTTGATAGTTGCAAGTTTTAGCTGGTAAGCTTACCGAGCGAAGTTTAGTTTACCTACTAATAACAGCAAGTAGGTACCTAGTTTATAAATGTCGAGGATCCGGCGACGGTCAGCGTACAATGGCGTGATTGCGAACTATTAACAAACTCGCGGGCTGACTTTGCTGCAATTTGTTCATTCAGGAAGGAAGCTCGATATCGGAACTATGCTGTAACAGGGAGTGGTGATATGGCGACTTGAAATATTATGTTTATGACATACCTACATTAAATATACCTACCTATAACAATATCATATTAGTACCTAGAAGATAACTAAAATAGTGACCGGCTTCACACATGTAGAATGCATGTTTAAAATATCAATTTTTCCGGGACTCTACGACCCCCAGAAGTGAAAATTTAAAACTATGATTAACATTGGTTTTTAACTTTTAAGTAGGTACCTATATAACGTATACTAACGCCATCTAGCGAGCTTTCTTCACGTCAAAAGCCGAGAATTGCCGGCCACAATTACGCAGCCAAAAATGCCCGACTCAGCAATTGGAATCCAAATTCCTGCCCGCACGTCCTCGGGTCGAGCAATCTCCTCCGGGCAATCCATGGCCGGTATTTTTGTGGAGAGGATGTCGGTGACGTGAACTTATAAGATTGTCATCTATCAAAAATCGCTGAATGCGCCTGAAGAAGTTTTTTGTTGCTCTGTTTTGACGTGAAACAAACTTTCATAGCACTTATAATACTTATTAGGATTAGGACCTACTAACCTACTTAAGAGTTTGTATGTTTGTAGGTAGGTATGTAAACCACTAGCAGTGAAATATGATCAGTTCTTGGACTAATTTATTGTCTCACAAACATTTTAAGTCTTCCTCATCCTCTTGTGACATGCAAAATTGGCACCTTCGATATTTGAATTTTTGATAGAAAATACTTAGCAACATGTTATGCTTATACATTTAGCCACACTAACAGTTGCCCGCGACTTCGTACAACGTTTACAACTCATTTCACTACCTTCTTTTACACCTTTTTCTTAGTACACCCCCTAAGAAATATACCTACTATAATATTATAATATCCAATTTTCATATTTATATCTTCAGTGGTTTAGGATGTGTGTTGATTTTCAGCCAGTCAACGACACGATGTTTTATGTAGGTATTTAATCGAAAGTGATGTCGAAAACCGACAGCTTTATCTGAAAAACAATAAAAAACATTTTAAACAACCAAGCTGACTACAACAAATAAAATAATTTTTAAAATTCTGAAAATCGAGACGGTGGGGATCATGTACACATAAGTAGGTACATACATACATATGGACTCAGAGACGTTGTCAGAGCGGTAACAATGTCTACATTTAGCTACATATCCATATTTTATACCTACATATTTAACAGAGAAGTGATTAGTTTATTTATTACACTTCCGTCTTAAATACGAACGCGAAGCCATACATCGGCACTTCAAATAAAATTAAGCTACAAACGAATCATAAATAACGGGCTAACACCTTATTAATATCAAATCAAAGAGTCACAACTCGTCTAATAAAAAAGAGACCTACGAAAATGGGACAATTGGGACATAATATGAGGATCGATTCCGAGAAATATTCGATTTTATTTGATTCGAGTCGGTACCACAATCGGTCTTTACTATGTACAATTTAACTTTATGTTGCCCCTGCCGATGGCTAATTAAAACTTCAATTCTATCCCACGACGACAACCGTTTTATGGACATGGCTCAATTAAAATGTTGGCTATTAAGGCGCGGTTTCTTTAACGCGACGTTGCTTTTGACTAGTTTTACTAACAATAACAACAACACACCTTCACGGCGTTCATACCTTGCGGTGTGGCCAGAGACATCAGTAACAGTGTCCACTTTTTGCCAGTTATCTATATTGAACAGAACAGGCAAGCCTGTTGCTGCACTTAATGGACCTAAATCTGTCACAGGGCACTTAATTAACAACATAATCTGTTATTTTTAGAAGAAGTGCTTAGCATTTTTTTTGGAACTAGTGGGAATTGAACCTGAGACCTACCGGTTTCAAAACAACGATCTATTGGTATTGGTTTTTTTCCGGGCAAAAATTAATATCTAACGTGATTTTTTTATACCTAATCAAAACCTCTGCGGCTACGATTTTTTAAAGCACTATACGAGTAGGTATATGTGCTTAGACCAGAGTTTATCTAATCGTAGGTATAGGGAGTGTGAAGGAATCTACGAAAAATAAACAGTTTTTAGATTTTGGGCTAGTAGATAAGTACCTACGCTAATACTTTAAAAGTTATTTCGAAGTATATAGCTCTAGCTAGCGTTTTATGACAAAGCAAGGGTGCCTCTACAAATTCAATCTCAAATTTCATCCAGATTAGATTAGTTTTTGTGCATAGCGCTGCAACAACTATATTAATTTATCAAAAGTGTGAGCCAAGGGCCTACACCTACCTAGGTGGTTATTTAGAGTATTGACGAAAACATTGTCGCCGTAATGAAACCAACCCTTAACGCTGCAGATCCGCCAAATTACGTCTCTTTCACACAACCGTCTCAAATGTTAATAAAAAGAGAAAGAATGCACTATACGACGGCAATGCGATGGTCATCTGCAGCTATAAAGCGATAAAACGATTAAAGGCTCATGACACTGAGTCGGGTTGTAAAAATGTATAAAAGGTAAAAAGCGGCAAGGTAAAGGATTCTGTTATTTTATTGACATTTTTTATCCTCAGTTCCCTGCCTACTTTTATAGAAGCAGGCGTGAAGATGTAGAAATACTACAAATACAATACAAACAAAAAACCAAAATCCAAAAACACCAGAAACATTGTCCACTTTTTGCCAGTTGTCCATAGGTATTAAACAGAAAAGGTTTGTGTTGCTGCACTTAATGGAACACTTTATCAGACGTAAATTTGAAGTACCTGCCTGTTATTTTTAGAAGAAGTGAGGACTTTACATGACCTCCGTAGCACGAAAAGTCGATTAGAGCACATATTCTTAAGGAAATTTTAAACCTATATGTAGGTAAGTAGATTTTATTTTTCTTTTTCTTTGAACCTATACCTAGGTTTATGTTGGTATAACATAACTGCCAGATCAGCACATCAGAATCACAGTGACAACAGTCATACAAATAGATGATGAAAAAGTGGAGTCCCCGATAAAAAACAAAGGAAGAATAAGAAGAATGAAAAGTGTTTCTATACAATGATTTTTCCGATTGGATACTAATTGGAATCGTGTAGTTCATACGAAACTACTTTAGCAAAACAACACATCATCACGGCTTCATAACTTGCGACGTGGTCAGAATCAACATGACAGGTATAGTGTTCACAGTTAGAAAGTTAATTGCAATTGCTAGATCTAGGTAGGCATTTATTATTTTCAGAAAGGCTTTACGTGCTCTCGAGACACCAGAAGTCTAATAGAGCACTGTCTTATTCATAGTGAAAATTGGTGCTTAGCACTTTTGGATTCAAAATGCTCTACGCTCTACTTTTTCAAATAATAGATACCTATATAGGTAGATAATGTAGGTATCTAACCTATATTAATTTCGAGTTGCATTTTTCTTAGTAGGTGTTTTTCGAAAGTGTCTAGTTTTATATTATATCTTATTTACCTATAGATATATTGTACCAATCAAGACATACTTTCTATTCAGAAGGTACTCCCCTTGATTCTGTAAATTGTCACCAGAATGTCATTGGACACATGCGACGTTTCCTATTGGCTGAGAGTGTCGCGGGCGGGCTCGGGTGACAATTCTTATTGGTTAACTATGTCACCGAGTGGGCGGGGCCCGTTGACAGTTGGGCGACACTCTATGTGGCTTTATTTATTTAAATAGTTGTTTTTTGTTTCCAATAGAAATTTGAAATATTTTTTCCATAAGCTTTTTATTACTGTGTTAGCGATGTGCCAATTTTTTAATGTTTTTTTCCTAAATATTTATTTCCCAAAACGAAATATTTATTTATTACTTACCTATCAAATTTGTTAGGGACACTTAGATAATGTCAATATCAATATTGACACATTTAAAGATATTTATCTCGCATATATAGCCTCAAAAATATCATCAGCTAAAAGAGGAAGCTTTGTCTTCCGCTGGGTATACCCTTGGAACGGTAACACGATTCGGGAGTCGGGCAAAACGTGAAGTTCCAGCATGCCGAAATAACAACCAAATTCTCGTCAAAATACAAAATTTCATAACATTTCGGTAGAGTTAGGTAGGTAGGTGTTAAGATTTTCCCACGAGTGGCCGGGTGTCGTGTCGGCAGTGCGACGGGGGACGCGGGAGGGGTAGACAGTATTGATCGTACCACCCTCTCCCCTCAACGTTACCCCTCTGGTCGAGATGCTTTGCGACACATAAGGTAACTCTAGTTATCGTTTTACTTGTTTCATGAAAATATAAGAGATACCTACAAGGTGGAATAATGTAAACGGTTTTCATTATTAGATGTCTGAAATTATTCAATTACCTGTGTTTTTTAAGGTGCTTTTAACTTGCGTATTACCTAAATTACGATTAGTTGTATAGGTAGTAGATACATATTTTTTTGTTATTAGTTCATTAGTTTTTAGCACCTAATATAAATAAACAAATACAATTGTCTTTATTTCAGACATTTAACAATTACCTAAATGTAATTACAATACTTACAACAACATCAATAATATAACCAGTCTTTCTATGTCACTTTAATCACTTATGAATTCTTTGATTACCTCAAGTTTCCCTCTGCTGGACTAGCCCCTGCACTTTCTACCCGCGCCGCTGCTTACATGAGGTCATCTTTTATTGTCTCTTAGATACCTTCAAAATGTACTCTACTCTACTCTACCTAAATAGTGTTTTCTTTTTAATGTAAGCACATACTTTGGTAGGTATCAGTAGATAGTTAGATAAATCATCAAAAAATATTGTATGAATTTCAAAACATCGAAAGGTAAACCATTGCATGTCTTTATGTTGTCAAAATTAAGAAAAACCGTTTTAAAAATATGATTGTTAATAAAATAGGTTAAAATATTAATTAATATATTAAATTGTTAATATACCTAACATCTTTTAAGAATTTTATGTCAGGATCGTAGCAAATGGCATTCGATTGTCTCTGCCTACCCCTCTTGGGATGAAAGGCGTGATGATAGATAGATAGTATACCACTATAATCACTACATAGTATAAAACAATGACAACTATTTTAAAAAGAATAGTCTAAAACACGGACTAAGTGGCTCCTGAATGTTGTGAAATACGATAAAAACTTACTTTGTTTTGTCATAAAAATGAAAAGAAAATGCCAATTTCCAACAATTACCGACAAAAGCGGTGTCTTTATAGTTAATTACTGCATGACATATACAATTTTAACCACATTTTAACATCCAGCGAATAAAATCTCTTCAAATTGTCAATATAGCAATAGGTACATGCCTTCCTTTTATGTCGTGCTACTTGAATCCAAGCTATAAAAGAGAAAACTAATTAAGTCGGAGATGTATCATAAAACTGGCCGGTGTCGATATAAATCTGTTGATCACTTTTGTCTAAGCGCCGCTTCCCGGCCCTAAGGAAAATGTGGAACTAACTCAATTTGACACCCGTCACTGGTTTTTCAATCGAATCTTGATTTCGGATCGCTAATAAACCAGGTTAGTGCCAAATAGACAACACTAGTGAGTGCGTACGATTCAGCTCGTGTCAAAAGATATTTA
The DNA here is from genome assembly GCA_963924495.1 of Nemapogon koenigi. Taxonomy (NCBI): domain Eukaryota; kingdom Metazoa; phylum Arthropoda; class Insecta; order Lepidoptera; family Tineidae; genus Nemapogon; species Nemapogon koenigi. The sequence goes on along the minus strand of OZ004644.1, from coordinate 7,413,556 downwards.
GAAGCTATAGGTAATAAGTCTGCACTTCAGCGTCGTTTTTCAGGAAAAAGTAGGTAGGTACTTGCTTAAACACTTTGTTTGTACTAATGTTATGTAGATATGCCATATATAAGTAGATATTTAGTGAAATGTAAAGCATATCAGAGAGGGTCCCGTGGGTTAGGTTACTCGACTCGAAAGTCAAAACGACGGGTCTGCACCAATTACCAGCCAAAGAATGTCCAACACTAGACTGCCGAGCAAAGCCAGTATACGGATTTGTCCCGACATTGGTGCGGACCCGTCGTTTTGGCCTTCGAGTCGAAACGAAAGATGTCGCGGTCATAACCCCACCGGTTCAATTCTTGATAAGAGTCAAAAGAGTCTTACTTATTTATATATGAGAAACTTACAGTTAAACTTACTTTAAACAAAGCCAATTAAAAGTTTAATAAGTTAAATTTACAAAGTATCTTATATCGATATCGATATTGTAATAACAACGATATCTCAATGCGTGTGTGGGTGTGTGTGTGTGTGCGTGTGTGTGTGTATGTGGGGTAGGGGTTGTGTATTACAATTTTTATTTTGTTTAATACTATTTAATTTTTATTTTTTGTTTATGAATTAAATATTGATCTTTTAGGGGCACTTATATCACTTGCATCAAGGTACCCAGCGGAAGATCAAGTCTCCCTCGTTTAGCTGATGCCGCTGATGGTACCTATTTGTGAGGCTATACCTAACGAGTGGCCAGTTCTGTTGATGTAGGTGTTAGATGGAAAAGCCTCTAACTTTTTGATATTCAAAACTTTAAAACCTTCTCAAATCATTATATACTTACTTACCTAGTAAGGTTTACAAATCTACTTTATCTTATTTCTTTGCGAGAAGGGTATGTTGCACAGATAAATAAAAGTGTAAAGCAAATGGACTTTAGTAACAATGGGTTATTAATATAGGCAGATGTGCGCGGCACCTGAACGGAACCGACCGTAACGGCACACGCGCCTGTGATCGCTTTAAATCATTATGTTTTATATCTAACGACATTGTTGAAGTCATGAGGTGTAGGTACCTTACCGATATTAAACACATAGAATAAAGAAGCTATGTTATGAATCTAATAGTTATATTTGTTTTCCAGTATATAAATTTCTCCAAGTTTTTTATTCATTTTCTTAATTTTTTTGTTCAAGAAAAAAAATAATTAACTTAGTCATTTTATTCTCTTTCAAAAAAACGAGGTAAGTATACCTACCTACTAATTGTTCTATTTGTGTAATATTTCATCGTTTATATAAAATGTATATTAATTGTTAATTTCATATTTGAATATCGAACATAACAAACCCTAAATTTAAAATACTCAAAAATTCATTACATTACATTACATATTTAATACTCAATAATATAACAATTAGCAAATAATTTAGAAAGAAATTCGATATATCCGAAAAAAATCGAATTATCCGAAAAAAATCGAATTATTCGAAACACATTTGAATTATTCGAACGTTTTCGAATTATTCGTTACTTTCGAATAATTCGATTCGAGTTTCGTAAGTTCGAATTATTTGCACACCCCTAAAATTTATAAGAAAATTATGTTTAAAAACCGCAATGTGGTAGGTATAGCTATACAACCTGTCTGTAGGTTATTTACAATATAACTAAGTAGGTATTATATAAGGTATTTTGTCTAATGTAAAGCGTTTTAACCGCATTCGGAACGATGCCATTAGAGAAGAATACGGAGTTAAAGATGATGTTATGACTAAAATGAAGAAAAGTAGTTTACGCTGGTTTGGACACGTTGAAAGAATGAAGGATGAAAGGTTGACTAAAAAGGTTTATATGGCTGAGTGAAAGGAAATGCTGGCTAGGTCTACTATTATTGAACATATTAAAATATGTTGATCGATAGAAGTATTAAAAGTACACACAATCGCCAAGCATGTAGATATGAAAGGTATGATGAATATAAAAGAAGCGAAAGAGGTATGTCAGGATCGTAACAATGGCATTTGATTGTCTCTGCCTATACCCATCTTGGTATAAAAGGCGTGATGATAGATAGATAGTCTAATCTAGTTTAGATATTATATTTCAAACCTATTACAATTTCTAAACTAATTCCCTCTCACGCTTTATTAAATAAATCATCAATCCCTTATTCATTGGGAGACGTCGTATCATATGTTGCGTATCCCCGATCCCAACAAAAGACCCCGTTAGACGCATTAAATATCACACGAAAACAACTATTCATTTTTTTTCAACGCTGACAACACCGAAAATTTCGATTGTCACGCCTCGTTCATCGCGGGAAAATAAACGAGAGAGTTCTTTTTTCAAAACATAGTACGAAAAAAGTTTGTATATCGCTTTAGAACGCACCGTTATTTCCTCTTTATTATTTATTAATCGAAGGATGCGGCCACATTCTGTTGTTGATTTTTTTCGTTTTGTCATCAACACACCGGACATAATCGAATTTTGACAAACAATATGGGATGAAATTGGTTTCTTTATAAAGATGCCCTTTTTCGTCCCGCCTAAATTGGTATTGGAAATTTGAAGGCGGATTCGAGGACATCCTTTTTGTTCAATAGGTATTCGATCAAATCCGACAACTAAACTACAAACCCGCTTTATGTTTTAAATGAGGTTCTTTTTTAAAACTAAGTACTCAAAATTAGGATACCTACTTAGAATAGAAGAGAGAAAATGCTGGACACCGACACGACGATTTCATCAAAATAATAATGAAAGGAAGAAGAAAATGAGGGTACGTGCAGCAGATAGTGAAGAGAGATTTGGAAAATATTCCACTAGTAATTAAAATTAGTTAATTCCTTAGTGGAAATTGTCAAGATGATTGCAGTTATTATAATTAACGACGCACAAAAGCGAGTTCCCATACATTTCTAACAAAGAACAATTAAGGTTTGCCGTGACGTGTCATGCAGTCGGCAGGGAAGACGAAACAAGGCCCGTGATTACAGCGATCACATTTTACCAATGTAAAGCGGCTGCGCAAGCGCGTCCACCATAAATCATGTTGCGGTCATCTGCCGCCCGCGGCGCTGCCGTCGCTGGGCCTTTTAAATGTGTATCAAGAACAGCCGGACGCATTGTACGCTGTCCGATTTGAAAACTGGCAACCAACACACATGCATTATTATATTGAGAATTAAATGTACACGTTTGATTACTAAATTTTATCTATTACTAGCTGTGCCTTGCAGTTGCACCCGCGTTAATGGATACTGCTACGTCCCTTTGAGTCGTAGCGTGATGTTATATAGCCTATAACCAAGAATTGGGCTATGTAATGCAAATATATTTTTTTCAAATACGACTGGTAGTTCCAGAGATTAGCGCGTTCAAACAAACAAACACACTCTTCAGCTTTATATAGATTATGCTGCTGGATAATCTAAAAAGACGGATAACTGTAAAAATTCTAGGACCATTGCAAAAGTCCAAAATACAAAAGATTTTTGCAATTTTTCCTAAATATTTTCAGGCCCTAGATTTATAACATACCTACCTACCTAGGAACTGTATCGAATCAGCATCTAAAGTTATTTATTAAATAGGTAGATACAAATCGACTACCTCAAATACATCAACATACCGCCCACATTGTAAAAATTTTATATTTCTGTTCTGTTTTGTTTCTGGTATGGTAAAAGTAAAAAGTCCGCATCGATTCCTCGAAGACGGTTTGTTCGAAAATTAAAATCAAAGTGTTGCCATACATAACTCCATCTGATAAGGAGCCGAAAACGTGGTCACTTCATAATTGAATTCAATATCGAGTAATTTATTGCGTCTTCACTAAGAGACTGTGATACCATCTTAAAAGTTTCATAAAACATGGCTGTGGCATTTTAAACTCTATTTTAATATACAATAGAATGAAAAATGTTTACTTATTAATTTATGTTTATGTAAAGAAAAAAATCGGCGCTATACAATTATGTATTGGATTGAAAATCAAACGAACACCTTTGAAATATATCTTGATGATATCATGCTTAAACTTTGAAATAGTTACCTTAAAGTAATGTAATTAAGGTTTAATTTGAAATGTAAAATTAAATGGCCTCTACAGAGGCCTTCATAGTCACAACAATGGCTGTAAACGAAAAGGTCGTGACCTTATAGATGTTAAGGAGATAAGTTGGTTCTGTTTTGTCGCTTCTGCTTATTATGTGTTGTGATACAAGTTCTTTTGTTGGTGCACAAAGTCTATTATGTAGTAAATGAACGCAATAAATCTCATCTAATATTGCTGTTGAATAAGAACAATCAGTTGGATATCTACTCTGATGACTGGTAACAAATTTCGAGTAATTAATCTTTATCAACCCTATATTTTTGATTCAACTTTTAGAATAACATCATTTAATAATCATAGCATTTGGTTCCATGTGTTCTGTATTCAAATTGTTTTTTCTTCATACTTACTTAACTACCTACATTCGTCTAATCCCCGGTACGCCGCCGTACGGTCCACCGAAACCGACCACAGACTCGTCCAATTCTTGTAAGGAACGGTCCGCGTAGATTATCCGGCGGCCGGAATGGGAAATTTTCGGTGCGACACTGGACCAATATGTGGCCTACTTTAGTCTACTTACTGTCCTTCTATCCTATGAAACTGGCAAATATATCTTGCACAAGACGCTATATTCAAAGTAACAAGATATTATTGTAGAAGGGTCTCCGGGGTGAGATGATGGACTATGCAAAGCTGTGAAGAGGTGACTCTTTCACCTTTTTAAATGTACATTATACCTACCAGATAGATATATATTTTATGAAAAATGTTACGGTTTGATTTGAAAACTAAACCAGGAGGATTGTTATTATTTTGCATTTTAAAAATTTCCACAAGCAAAACCGAGGAGATTAGCCAGTTCTTTATATAATTTGTAAAATATAAAACTTTATATTTTCATGATATCACAACACAATAAATTGAAGGTATTGACTTATTTTTTGTACAACCTGAAATTCGTATCGCTTTAAATGCCTACATAATTTAATTTTCGTAGTTTAATTAAAATTAATCCACTATTATTAAATCACGGCTTAGTAAATCAAAATGCGTCAACATTCTCCACATAAGGCTCGTCTGAAAGTTGGTCCGTAAACAATTTAACCCTTCCCTACGACCCTGTTAATAAACTCGGCAGTTTCGCATGCACGCTCCTTTTTATTTTTTGTTCAATCAAATTCTCGAGTTGTGGGGATACGCTTATTGACGAAATTGTTTGGTCATGCGATCAAGCGAGAGGTACCAAAATGGCGGACCCCTAGAAATTTTTAATTGACATCGAAGAAAGAAAATCATTGTTTGTTATTATGATGTGTAGTGGGCAGGATTATATGTATGTATTCTAATATTTCAGGCTCAGTCAATAGTGGATTTTAATTTAAAAATGGCTTCGTAAATTAAACCTAGCTATAGATCTTTTAAGAAGAGATGACATAAAAAAGTACCTACCTACATTCGACTTATGAAAAAATTAAATATCGAACGTAACACTTGTTAGGTATATAGACACTTATGGAAGTTCTACTTACCTATTTATAAAACGTTTAAAGCATCATCAAGGTTACTTAATTAAAGGGTAAGCTGCGCTGGATAGTTTTAAATTCGCTATTTTTTAAGGCTAGGTACCTACATTTAATTAGATTGTGTTCCTATTGGTACGACAACAAATTTTCAAGTCATTTGCATTGGTTAGTTGTAATAATTGTCCAATTAGTTTAAACGCACCGAGTCATATTTCACACAATACAGTGAAGACTTTTTGATTAATAGGTAATGATGTTTTGTCATCTATTCTATCATGGAAGTTTTCGACCAGATCTTTTTTTATGTACCTACAAAATTATATATTCGTGTCATGAAAAATGAAAAATTATTTAGGTTAAGTTCAGGGCAGATCCCGTCTAATCTGATCCTAATAATAACATATCGGTCTCAAAATACCTTAACAAACCCTGTTACTGTGACATGGTTCCCGGGAGCCTTAAGGTATAATACAACAGTCTATTGATAACAAACAGCTGATGCCACAGCCATAGAGTACCTAGTAAGCCTAAGGAGGGGCCATAGACGGGCTCCTCCTTTCGCCAATTTTTTACTCTTTAACCAGTTAAACTGACCAGTAATAACTTACCTTAGGTTTCGTTGGTATCGTTTTGTGTCGCGAGACAGAGCTCTAGAAAAATAGTTAATTGTGATGTTTTAAATAAGAAAGGCGATCTAGGACGTCAAACTTGCGGGAACATAGTGTTTTCAATCATTAATTATAATTTTAATGTTTGTATTTTAGCATAATCACCATATAACGTAAAAGCCGTTGCGACAACAAAACGACAGAAAAATTGGGAGAAAAAATTGTTCGGTGATTTACACGCTAAACGATTCCTTTGGTACCTATATACTCAAAGGCCACAGCACGTAATTTTCTTATTCGTAGACAGCACGTTATCGCGACGATACACTTAGTTATCACTTTTAGACCCAACATAGAAAACCTTAATCGGTGACTTTTATTTTGTTCGACATTTACTACTGAATGAGACGATAGCCGACGCTCACCGATTAAAGTCGATCGCCTGCAAATCGTCAATGCGTTATCTCTGTAGAGAATATCAGTTGTTATTTACGGGTGTCACGATGTCGCGTTCTGCCATATGTCGCGGCGCCGGCGGTACCAGGTAGCGATAATGAAGTGAGGGCTACCTTGTGAACTACACCTTATGTTCCACTAATCAAGAAATTTCCATAACTCATATGAGGTAGGTAGGTCTAGGTAGGTACGTAGATTGTTTGAAATAAATTAAAAGGTGGAAAGGATTCGCTGTTGACAGCATTTCTGGACTCTACAACTAGAGTCTTTGAGTGAAGCATATATAGGTACATATACTTCCATACTAATATAATAAATGCGAAAGTATCTTTGTATGTATGTCTATTACGCTTTCACGGCTAAACTACTGAACTAACTTTGATGAAATTTGATACGGAGTAAGCTTGAACGCTAGGAAAGATAATAGGCTACTTTTTTTTAAAACCAACCACCCTAAGGGGGTATAATAGGGGATGAAAGTTAGTATTGGCCCCACGGGCGAACAACTAGTCGCTTAATAAATAAAAGTAATAATATCTACAGTTGTAATAACAGAAATATCATGTTTCTAAATCTGCGACTAAAGCAATATTTTATCGCAGACTGCCTAAATATTAACCTACTACCTGTTCGAACCGGCTTCGCTATTTAAAAAAAAAGAAATTTCATCAAAATCGGTTTAGTGTTTTAGCCAAGAAAGTGTGACAGACAGACTGACAGACAGAGTTACTTTTACATTTATAATAATAAAACTGAAGATGTTGTTTGTTTGTTGTAAAAAAATATTTGCATTTGATAGCCCGATTCTTGAGGTAGGTTATAGCAGGCTGGCGCAACTTAGAACAAAATATTAGGGCTAGAAAAAATGAGCCAATACTATATAATGACGTCGTATCGCCATCTCTTTCACGCCATATTCAGATGACAGAGATAGCAAATATTTCTATACCAATCCACAGTACGATGTTGTTAGGTTGGTAGTACGTTTCAGCCCTAACTTTGTTTCATTTTAATGTATGGCAGTCCCGACTCTTATTAAATACATAGTGATTGCTACTTACTCTATGGGTTATAGGTTATATAACATCACTCTACGACTCATAGGAGCGGAGCATGAGTAACCATTAACGCGGGTGGAACCGCAAGGCAACAGCTAGTGTTATACCTTATAAGTATAAATATTTTTAAGAAATTGCTGGCAATGACATTATTAAATGGTAAACACACAGATAAAGCCGTGGGCACTTCACAGTTGACAATAAAATGGAAAAGATCGTGCGGCGACGCGTCAAATTGACCGCTCCAGGCTGTCACCTGTCAACATGACGGCCATTATGTAAATTCAGTGTAAAGTGTAACCGCCATAGTAATTGTTTCGTTAAAGCTCGCTGTAATTACCGGCGCAGCATGTGTGTTATCTCGAAAATTTACCGACGGGATAAATTATCAGAGTTTGCCCATTTCTTTGGTAAATTGAAATCTTAATTTATATTTCATGTTCCTTTATTGGCACGACATGCAACAAGTGACTTTTCTTTTCATTCAAACTTCCGAGTTCCGTATTAATTTCTGTCGTTATAAAAATTAAATGGACCGATTTGGTTATTTTAAAATGTTCGTAATAGCCCGAATCAAATTTTTAGGGAAAGAAAAAATTTTAAAGTTGCCCGGCAAAAATGGAAAATTTGCGAATTTTTGGGTGAAAGTTACCTAAAATAAGGTGCGTCGGTGGCCGAGTGGTTAAGATGTCTGGTATTAACTAGGTAGACCTCGTGTTCGATCCCGGATCCCGGCCATGTACCAATGGGTTTTTTAATTAAAAACTTATGTACCTACATAGTCCGACAAACCACACTTAGAGGCTTTTCCATCTATATATATATCTCAACAGAACTAGCCATTGCACTCCTTAGGTATAGCCTCACAAATATCATCTGTGAAACGAGGGAGACTTGGTCTTCCGCTGGGTACCCTAGAACCGTAACACGGTTTCGGGAGCTGTAAAGAAGCAACCCGTGAAAGAAAAAAAAAGTTAATATGAGCTCCACGGGCGAAGTCGGGCGGAAAGATAGTAATAGATAAATGAGCATTTTGTCGAAAGTGCTAGTGCTTTCAATCCCTACTACAGCAATACAATTTTTTTAAACATGGTATAAGGTATCTAAGTAGGTACCAACTTTGATCGACTCCTCGTGCTTGAATGTCACTTCTTCTCAAAATCTACACTATAACAATAAAGCTGAAGAGTTTGTTAGTTTGAACACGCTAATTTCTGGAAGTAAGTTGTATTCCTAATACAACTTGTATGAAGTCGCAGGCAACAGATAGCTAGTACAAAAAGAAATAGATAAGCACTTCATGGAGTTGTGTGGTAGATAAGTGCAGACAGTGACAGGTTTAACCATCTCCTCAACTTGCTAAATGCAGACTTATTACCAAGCAGCTTTGGCCACCCTGCATGGTATAAGGCCGTGATGGTGTGCTGTTACCAGTTACTCACTGGCCATGCCACAAGGCGTGCGTTTTCTTTTACGTTTTGAAGTAGGTACAATAGCTATTGTGAAATAAAGCGACATCAGTCCAACAGGTGTTAATAATAATGAAATAATTACATACATACCTATAAAATTGTGTCAATCCACCAAATGCGACAATAAACACAAACAGCATGCGTGTAAAGTCGCGAACAAAAGCGCCAAATGACGCGAGTGCACGAAACCAAATCGATCGAGTTAATTGCGAATCGAAAACCACAAAATTCGCCCTCACGTTCAATTTCGAGCACACGACATTTTACACAAATTACGTCAACATTATTATGCGGTTATCGTATATAGAAAAAAACCTTTTTCGTCTGATCGCATGATTTCATTGTCATAGCATCTGTTGGCGATGCCAGTAATACGAATTTACGAAATTAAAATAATAATGGGAATATTTAAACAATTTCAATGACCATAAAATTAATTAAACTAGTGCCAATTGCGATTTATAACTGTTATTTGCATCAATAAAACGTTTTACCTTTATTGAATCTCTAATTGTTCTAATTTCTAACGTTATTATACAACAAAACATATTTTTCCAGCCTTCCATTAAATAGATGAACAGGAATAAATTCAACAGAGTCATGACCCCATTTATCCACAATCGACATAATGCTTAAATTCTGCGACTGACTATTTTGTGAACGGTTAAATTGTCAAATATATTTAGTATATCCACCTATTTCAATTTTCTAAACTTTTATCGAAAGACATTTTTAATTTTGTTTATTTATAGATAGTGAAAACCCACGTATTTCTCTAGAGGCTTTTCCATCTAAATATACCTCAATAGAACTGACTGCTCGTTAGGTATAGCCTCACAAATACCATCGGCTAAAAGAGGGAGACTTTAAATTGTCTTCCGCTGGGTACCCTGGGACTGTAACACGGTTTCAAGAGCTGTAAGAAGCATGCTAGTAAGATTATTGCTGTTGAGATGAGATCATTAAGAAATATGTGTAATATATTACTGAGATAGAGTGAGAAATGATGATGTACGTACGAAAAGTGAGGAATGACTGATACTGTTGTATATAAAAGTGAAAGGGGAATGCTGAGATGGTTTGGTTTGGACATGTTGAACGAATGTGTGATCAAAGATGATGAAGCAAATATATAAAGCTGTGTATCGAAAGGACCAACAAAGAAAGGACGACCAAGACGAACCTTCATCAATCTAATATCTGATGTCCTTGAAAAAGGTCAAATACGCCGTGCATGTATGAAACGATGTATGAATGTGGATGAAGCTAAAGAAGTACCTATGCAAAGATCGAGAGAAGAGGCGCTCCATACTCTCTGTCTACCCCATTTTGAAACAGGCGTGAAGGTATGTATAAGTCATATTACATCCACCCTTAGAAATTATTTATTTTTTATTTACAAGTAGTAGGTAGGTACACTCCCTCACACATCAAACCCCACAAATTAACCCTTCAAAAAATAGCTTGTCGCAGAATTTAATTTCACCGTACAGCATTGTGTCAACTGTCGTATACAATGAATTGAATAAAGGTAGGTATATGTGTTTTTTTGCCGACCCTTTTCAACAACCTTGTTTTATAATACATAGGGTAGTCAAGTAGGTACTAATAACATGTAGTATAGAGAAATATGACAGGCTTTTGATGTCGTTTTATTTTGAGTAAGTGACACTTATAATATTAATTTCCTTCTCATTCAAATTATTAATAGGAAAGCAATTCGCACGGGTTATTGAAATATTCACTATCAATCACAGCTGATTTTTTTTCATATATTTTTCATAAGTATATCAGTCGAAACTTCTTGAGCTACACAAATCTGGCGAATCCACTTCTGAAAATTACATATAATAATACATACTACTTTCACGCCTGTTTCCCAAAGGGGTAGACAGATAGTATGGAGCGCCACTTCTCTCGATCTTTGCATAGTTCTCTTGCTTCATTCACATCCATACATCTTTTCATACATGCACTTGTTGAGTACCTATTACGTATTTTATAAATATAATAAATACTTCTATTTGATAAGTGAAACTTTAGTATGGACAACTAGCTAAATGTGTACATTGTTTGTAGAGCTTTTTATTTTCTACTAGTAGTTGCCCGCGACTTCGTACGCGTTGTATTAGGAATAGTGACGTATTTTATGTAAATACGGAACGTAGGGAATATCTACTATTTTTCATACAAATGTTTACACCCGATTTTCGAAATTTAAGCATAGATAGAGCTAAGTAGATGGCCCTCTTCGGGATTAGAACGAGACCAAAAAATTTATACATCAGTCTGCGTGACAAATGTGGAATTCTGTGGATTTTCATCTTAGATTACTTACATCCAGGTACTGAACCATGCACTGCATTAACCATTATTAATCACGTCTATTAAACTTTAAAATTATGCTTTAAAATAGGATATAAATTACTACTGACGCTAGGCTGTTATAGGTTGTTACAGTATTCAAAAAACGGTCTCGTCTATCTGTCTCGCTTTAACAGACGTGTATCTATGCGCTTTCTCCTTTGTATTGCCAATCTAGTAGAGCGCCCGAGCGACTATACTAAATCTTTGGTTTTAAGTTTGTCAAAAGTTAATATTTTCAGAAACTGAGCTTTAATTTTTAAAATCCAGCTAAGCTACACATTGTAAGTACGAAGAAAGTACAAAATATCATTACAAGTAATAACACGCGGCAAAAACAAACGGGCGGCAAAGTACGGTCAGCAAGACAGTATACAATATGCGATGTCGTGACGACGCGAGTGTATCCGAGCTCAGGCCATAAGACATAATGACAGCTTCTTGAGACCGATCACGCAACCTCGTGGCCCACGAAGATCGCTGCGTGTGAACTGTGAACACGCCTTACTAGGTTTACGATTACTGACACGGTCGCCGATCGGGTAACGTTGGGAAAAGCATCAAAATGCAATAGTTAGTTTCATTTAGGAATTACTTCTTCTTTAGCCTGTGTCTAACCTTTTCTAGCTTCTTCCCTTTAGAGTCTAAATTTTTTATTACTTAAGTAGTTAAAATGCATAAATTAAGCTTAAATAATTATTATAATCTCTCTAAGTCTCTGCATATAATATTAGGATTTAGTGTTCCAAGAGAATAGAATACTAGCGTTCGTATATTGTCTAAAGTTTAGACAATTTAAGTAATAAAAAATCCGAAAGCAACAAGCGGGCATAACCTCAAAAAATAAGCTGATCGACCAAAACCTTTGCTATTTTTTTCAGCGTTATCTACAGGGTAAGGGCAGACGCTAACTATGGGTTCACTAAAGACGCTAATTGAAGACAAAATGACATTAAAATCACGCTTTGTTTACGAGTTTGTATAAACTCCTTGGTTTCGTCAGAATGAAGGATAGTTCTGTTAGGTCACGTATTTGTATTTCAGTCGGTTTAAAGTTATCTATTCTACATTATATTCTATTCGTTTAGTTCTACATTGTCTAAGCCCCCTGTGCTGTTAGATACCACTTCATCCAACTGACCTCGTTGTTCTTCTGGGTTTCCACACATGTCGATGACTTTATGTGTTCACCTCGTTAATTCTATTCTGACGACGTGCCCAACCCAGCACCTTTAGATATGAAATCTTTAGACCACATTACGCTTTGCCCTAATTGTGAAGAAATCGGTCTACGACAAAATCGGTTGATTATATTGTTAAATATAATGAAGAATTTGCGGTTGAGACTCTTGGTCCGTGGTCATCAGACTCCAAGAAGTTTGCTGATAAAATTGGTAAACTTCTCATCGAAAAGTCTGGTGATCACCGAGCTAAGAGTTTTTTCATTCGCCGCATAAGCTTGGAGATTCAAAGGGGTAACGCAACGAGTGTTCTTGGCACGATTGGATTGTCTTCAGAGCTGGAGGAGGTATTCTATCTTTGATTCCTCCATCCTTTTTCTTTTTATTTTTAGTTTTAAGGTATTTAAGGTATTTAAGGTTTTTAAGATTTTTAATGTATATTTTAGATTTTTGTTTGTAGTGTGAATAAAAATTTAAATGAAGAATTACAATAGTTTGTATTAGTCGGTAGATCGTTGGAAACAAGCATTGCAACTAGGTATATGATATTCCCTTCGAGATGATCTCGGGTTATATTTTGGAAATCTTACGGAATCTACTAAACCCAGTAGTTGTATAGCAAATGCGATAATAACAAAATCAAATAACATTCATGATCTGTACATCTGATCTAAAACTCCAATTTAATCAGAAAGCTTTAATTAATTATTTTGCTGACGCTCTCACTTACCTATGAATTAGAGGATGATATCACTGTGCACATTGACAGAATATAATTGAAAATATTATTTACAAGGTGGATTATTATTCAAAATTTGAGTACGTATTGAGCAAATTTGTATGTAGGTAATAAGTTTTTATAGGCACTTTCGATATCAATTTTGACGTTCCAACCGTTGGTCATGAAGGCCTTGGTCCCGGATTAAATCCATGTGTGTCATTCTTGAGAACCACTGAACGAATTTGTATGCGGTATTCACTGTAATTTCCCGAGAAAAGTCGTTTATAATCTGTGTCCAAAAATTCGTTATCACTGGGAAAAGGTTTCCTGTCAGCGCGCTCCACCTAATGGGATATGCTGCCTAATCCGTTTGGGATAGGTAAGTAACTATAACAAAAAAAAATTGCATATAGAATTTACAAATCATCTTCAGTAGCATACACAGCTATTATAAATAAGTAGTAACTGGATGACTAATTCGCTCCGTTAGTAGTCTGTTACAAAATAAATATATTAGTCAAATAAAAAAAAAATTGTTTAATTATTTTTCGTCATTAGAGGGATAAATAATCTTCAAAATGGCGTATCAAACATTAACTTTGATATAGTAGTACCGACAAAAAAAACACCCTTGATACTAAGAGATTGGTCAAGCCAATTTTGTATTACACAATATATACACACAACACGCCACTCATATTTTATACTTTTTCCTACCTACCCTCCGTTCTCCTTATAACGGCCCTGCCAGTGTGTGTCAAGTGCCCGGACGGTCGAGACGTTGGTCGCAAGTGTCGCAACGTACCGCAATCGAGTCGCGCTATTCGTACCCGTTAAGCCGTCGCGCTGCCTACTCAAATCGCTAACGCAAAGACAATATTGTCAAACCCGCTATTTAGTTAGTAAGCTAGTTTAAGAAGAAATTTGTGGTGAAAGGAATAAACAGCCAACAACGAACCGAAGCACAGCGAACTATGGATAAAAGACCATCATCAAGCACACAGATAACATCATCAAGGTAAGGAGCTGTTAATTTCCTCACCAGAGATACAAAGTTCTATTTCAAATTAGTACGCAGGCAGTATATATAGGTATACGATGCATTATAAATACCTACTTTTATTATAAAATTAAATTGTACACGCACGAAGCCGGTGTGGGTCGCCTATACAATATAAGTAAGTACATAGGCACCTCCTAATATTTAAGAATTGCAAACAATTTATGCAAGCCCCAAGACGGCAAGATGTGCTCTTAACCAGAAAGTTCCCCGCAGGTAGCTATATTAAGCATAATTTCAGATGACTGAATATAAATTGAAGCTCAAATAATAAAGGGCGCCGTGTCGTGCAGATTTCTAAGGGGACCACCCCTTTAGAGCAAACATCTCAATTACCAGTCTTATTAATACGGAAGGGTGATATTAATCAACGATATTTTGTCTAAGCAAACAGAGTGTATTTCAGATTACATGAAATATTATATTTATGTAAGCATAAGCAAGTGATATGGTAATAATTAATAACGATCCTAACAAGTTTCAAAAAGTTCTATGTTGATATGGCGTCATTATGGTATGATATTTTTCTACGCTATGTAGAAACGCTGAAACATATATATTCATAATTTTGTCAAGGGGTACTGTAGACTTGATTCAAATCAAACGTATACCAAATTGTTAAGAAAAAAAGTTTAATCAATTCTGGTTTAGGAACATAGGTATATCCGCAAAATTCGTATAATCGCGTAATTTCAATAAATAAGTTCAAATTTATTCATGAATGCTGTCAGAAGCAATTTTCAATGTGACAGTAACGTTTGTTTGAGTCAAAGAAAAGATTGGGCAATTGGGTTTGTATCTAGTAAGACTTTAACTGAGGACTTTAAAACCGTCGTGTCGCTGACTGACTGACAATTAACGCACAGCCTAAACCACTGATGATATATAAATATAAAATTTGAGGGTATATTTCTTAGAAGACGTAAAGGTGGACTATGGAAGGATTTTTCTAAAATCAGCTTTGTATTTCTAATACAACGCGTACAAAGTCGCGGGCAACTGCTAGTGTTTGTATAAATGCAGGTGAAGCGAGTGAAATGTGTAAGGATCGAGGAAAGCTCTACTATGGGATACAGGCGTTAATAATAATATTCAAAATTTTGATATTTTAAGCCAATGACAAAAGTAAATTTGAGTATCTATGTTCCTACTTCCTATCTCTTCTAGAAAAGTAGGCTGCCATAAAGTGCCTCTTCAGTATATGTATATTATTTTTGCATGAACCAATTCAAGTTTCTTGTTTGCTGTTATAACCATAACACTAACACTATGCCGTGGCGAACTAATCACACTTGTAC
Source organism: Nemapogon koenigi (assembly GCA_963924495.1). Classification (NCBI taxonomy): domain Eukaryota; kingdom Metazoa; phylum Arthropoda; class Insecta; order Lepidoptera; family Tineidae; genus Nemapogon; species Nemapogon koenigi. The sequence goes on along the minus strand of OZ004644.1, from coordinate 7,397,764 downwards.
AGTGTACTCGTATTTTGTTCTGAGGTATCGCCTATTACTTGTTAATTATAAACCACTTAGATTTTCTAGAAGCTATTTAATTGTAGAGGTACATGCAGTGGTTCGAACACTTCGAACTCTTGATTTAGTAGATTTAGTCCATTCCTAGTTCCCATATAACAATTATTATTATGATATGTATGGCTTTGAATTTACTCTGTGGTTATAGGTTGGAATTAGAGGGAAAAAAAATCTTCAAAATGGCGTATCAAACATTAAGTTTGATACAGTATCTACTAATGGAGATATTTGATACCGACAATATTCATATTAGTTCCTCTAGGACTATTATTTATTTATTTATTTATTTATTTATGAACAAATAAAACCCAATTCGAAAAACAAGAAGGAGAAGTTTTTAATTAATTCGGACCGTATTTTTTATGTATGTACCGATGTATACCGATAACTCCGCCAGTTGTGACCCGATTTTGTTGTTTTTTTCTGATGTAAATTGGTTCCCTGGTTTTTCAGGAATTTTGATTTGACATAGGTAATTGAAGTATGTGACATTCGTTGCTTGATTTCTTTTGATTTGGAAGTTAACATCCTCTCTATTCGCCATATAATGAAGTAACCACCCAACAGTTATTAAAATAAATGCATTCCTTTCGATAGTGGAATCTAGATTTAATTGTATCTTAGACTTCGATACAATGTTCGTGTCTGCAATTTACTTCTAGCTTTGCTAATTCACAATATAATGAACTAGTCGTTAAGGGGTGCTAGAAAGGGGCACACATTAGCTTTGCATGATTTATGTATCTAGGTCCCAAGTAGGTAGAAGAAATTGTAATTGCTGCAATATTGTCTAAATACCTAACAATAATTATCCATAATTAACGACTTAGCACCAAAGTAGGTGTTTATTTTAATATCGCAAAGCATAATATGAATTTACAGATTAATTTATAGTATAACTATCTGTCCGCCCCAGTTTCCACTTTCTTGCTGTGTTTTCGTCTAAGAGGAGGTTCACAATTTGTTGGATTTTTTTTAATTTGCTTTTTTTAATGTATGTTCCCCGATTACTTGGAGAGGCCTGGACCGATTTGGATTTTTTTTGTGCATTTGCTTTCTGAAATCACACTTTTCAGTGCATAATTTTTGAAGTCGGTACACTTTTTTTTAAAAGGCTTATTATTAGGTATATTACATACTAATTTGGATTAGGATATCGAATCTATAATACCTAACTAATAATTTTCAGAATATTAAAAATATTATCCTGAAATTATAACAATATGATTGAAATGATGAACACCTTATTTTCCTCTGGGTATTTGTTCATAATATTTTTTTAACTTTCCAAGATAATAAATATTTTAGAATAAATGAAAAAATTACAATGTCTAACTTGATATAGCTATTTTGACAACGGAACTCTAAAAAGGGTGACTAGAAATATTTAGATTATTATTTTTGTTACCCATCTTGTGAAATAATAATAAGGGAACGAAATTCGTCGTAAGGACGTTAATTTGTTTTGCAAATTGGGGGTGACGCCGGCAAAAACACGGAGGGAAGGGTTGATACTTCATTTCTAACTATATTTAGATGTAGGTACTTATATATAGCACAAGCTACTCGTAGCCAAATAAAATCAATGACTCAAAACCGAAACTAATAACACTGTGCTTTTTAGGATCACTCATGTTTGTCTATCCGTTTGTCACAGGTTATGTTCTCCAAATCTAAAGGACGAAAAAAGTTGAATTTTGATTCATATATAGAGTTTGATGACCTAATCATGGACTTATAGCGTATTTTAGGGGATAAATAAAAAAATAAAAAAAAACCAAATGAAAGGGCTCGTTATAAGAAATACAAACATATTTTTTTGTAATTATATAGTGCATAGTTTAAATTATATTAAAGAAAATATATGAAAATTGACCATTTCCCGCCCCTTCTTTCAGAAACTACTGAGTCTAAAATTTTGAAAGAAAAAATAGAAATTATAAGTCCTCTCTTATAGTTTACAGGAAAACCTAAACAAAAATCCTTGATCACGTCGATCCGTTGCGCAGTTTTGGCGTGAAAGAAGGACAAACAATCAAATCAACACACTTTCGCATTTATTAAAAAAAAATATTATGAAAAACTTTCTTTATGGATTTTTTTATTTGAAATTGTTTTTTTGTAAAGCATGTTTTACTTTTCTTAAAAAATTATTGACCAAAATACAAACTACTACAATTTTGAGACATAAAAAAGTCCACAAGTACATAAGAATTTTCCCATACTGTCCCATGAGAGTTTGCCTCATCATCAACGAACATAGATAATTGTAATCATAATTTCATACAAAAACATAATGGCATTAAAAATTATATCATTACCTCAAAGAAATTCCAGTGTTATAAGGCGAAAATTGGCAGTGTTTATGTGACGCCCATAATTCACATATTGCGTGATATCTGACACTATAGTAGATGGGATCCATTACGAATAAACCTTTACACTGAAGAAGTTTGGAGTGCGGCACTGTTCTTATAACCTTTTCATATTTATTAAGTTTTTATGACTGTGCGGTGTATTTTTTTATAGGTAGAAGATTGACAAAATAGCTGGCAGAGGACGACCTAGGTATGTGTATTGCCTACTTTCATTGACTATATAAAAATTTATTGATCGAGGCAATGTAAAAAAATATACAAAAGCAAGTATAATATATATATTATTATAAGAAAGGTCTGATTGATGAATATCCCACCAAAAACATTTCATGTAAAATAGGCTGCCAAAACTCACAAGCTCACAATGTCAGGATCGTAAGCATTCGATTTTCTCTGCCGGTAATAGATAGATAGATTGATTAAGGAATTTAGAAAAGCAGTCGACAGGTAACTTTGGAAAATCCTTTTCAGATTATACCGAATACGCCATTGGAATAAGTTATCCGCGTTTATGGCATGACATGAGATAGCGCGTTCTGACTAACTAATTTATACAATTATTGTTTCAAGCATATTGACGCTATTGCAAATTCTTGATGACTACCATGTCAATTGGTATTACGAGTTCTGTTATGCAAGCAATCTGATGTTATGAAGTTTAAAGTCAAGCTACCTGCTACAAAAAATTGTTAGAAATCCGTAAGATTTAATTTTTATCTATATGCCTCAACAAGTCAACTTAAATAGTTTAAAATTGAAAAGATAATCGAAAAAAACTAAATAATAATAAAGACGACGTACAGTACGGTACAGTAATGAAAGGAAAAACAGGAGCCAACTCACATTTTGGATTTTATTAATTTTGCTGTTTTAATTAATTATATATATACATTTTAGACGTTTTTATGTATTGTCAATATTGCTAATATTAAGGTCGAGCAAAAAACGCCGAATAAAACATTTAATTTTATTTTAATTTTGAATTTAATTGTTTTATTTTGTTGTTATAGCGGAAATAGATACAAACTCTGAGAAAATTTTAAATTTCTTCTTATTACGGTTCAAAAGACAGAGCCCTGTGAGTGTGACAGACGGACCGGTGGACAGCGGAGCCTTTAGTAATAGAGTTTCCGTTTACACCCTTTGGGTACGAAACCCTAAAAATAAATCTCTAATGTTTGTGGAACATTATTTAAGACGGGTAATTTTTCAATAAAGTTGACTCTAAAATTGTCAAACAAAGTTGTAGCACGATTAGATAACAGTCTCATTTTTCCACTTAAAATACTAAACAAACAAGTTAACATTCGAGCATGCATCACGATCTATTAGAACCTTCCAAACATCAGAGGTTTTGTCACATTGTCGTGACACAAACGAACATACAAATATTATTTTATTTCATTTTTATATTCACGCAGCAACCTTCTACAATTGGTTTGTTTGTCTTTCTATACAATTCAATGAAAATTTTGTTTTAGATAATTATTTTGCTATACCTAGACGTACATATATATATATATATATACCTATGTTATTTTTGCGGACGAGGAGTCGATTAAAACACATTACAATACATGCTTATTTGGTTTGGCATTTTTTTGGTATGGTACACGAGTGGGTATTGAACCCGGTACATGGTACAAAATGGTACATTAATTGCCGGCCCCAAGTCTTCCCCATTTAGCCGATGATTGTTTGAGGCTAATACGCAACGAGTGACAGGAGGTATGTAGATGGAAAAGCCTCTTTGTACCTAGGTAGGTACGGTTTGTCGGCTAATGTACCTACATAGATTTTTTATTATAAAAACCAATTTATACGTTGTCTTTGATTTATCAATATATATTTTTATTTATATATATATATATATATATATATATATATATATATTTATCAATCTGCCTTTGTTTTATCTTTATATTAGGTATCTTAAAATATTTACTAAAGCAAACAACTAAGAATAAATACATCCTTAATTTATTTGCTCTAATTAGAGTGTAACACTGCATCATCACATCTATAGGTATCTATATTACTTGTTATTGTGCTCAATAAAAAAACACATTATCTAAATTCACATAATATTTTGTATCTGGGTGTTAATCTACAAGACAGCTAACAAAAACCGAACAAACGTCCAAATATTTCGTAATAAATAACTAAACGTGTGTTACACATTATCAGGTAAATGCTATTATTTGACATTTGACAAAGATTACATTGTATTTTTTGAGTCGACATAAAAATATAATAGTTAAATATGTAGGTATATATACATTATATTTTATATTAACATGTGCTATTGTGAAGGTGAGAATATAGGAAAAATCATTGTATTTGGTATACAATTTTAAATTATTTAGCAATTTTATTAGAGATATATTATTATTATAATCAAAACGCAAAGAAACACTCGCCTTTAGGTATATCTCCATAATGGCCATCGACTCTGCAATAGTATCTAACAACGTCCATAGTTGTCCATATACTTAACAGAACATGTGCCATAATCTACTTATTATCTTGGTCCGACATCGCACCGAAAATTTCCCATTCTGGCCGTCGGATGATCTAGCTAGGCGGACCGTTCGTTACAAGAATTGGACGAGTCTGTGGTCGGTGTCGGTGGACCGAACGGCGACGTGCCGGGGATTGGATGAATGTGTGGCCACCTTTACACTAAATATCGCCATGTTATATTTTTTTAATTTAAAAATATTGTAGTCTTTCTAAGTAATTTTAATGATTAGCACAAATCTGATAATGCACCAAATCAACTGGATTTTCACATTTCTTCAAACTCGAATGTTTTATTAATATACATAATAAACTATACCACATAGGTACTTAAAAATTAAGTTGCGTTTTTGTTTGTTGAAAGAAATCGTGATTTTTTTTGCACAGTGCATAGAGGTATCTATTTGTAAGGCCGCGACTCCAGGCAGTCACATAGACAAATTTTTATATTGGAAAATTCTCATTAGAATCTATCATAAAATCTACCTGTTCGAATCCGATAGTTCATACCGGATAGTTCACTAGTTTTTAATGTAGGTATAACTTTTAGTTGATCGTCGAATCAAAAAACTTACCTAAATAACCTAAACTCCAATATAAATAAATAGAAAGTTAAATATCAATAAAACTATAAAATAGTTATTGAAAGCATCCAACAAAGTCGATTAGTCCCCCGATATATTTACTAGCGCATAGTAACAAATTAGAAGTTGTAATATCGTAAGCGGCAAGATGAATGCGTGACACAGGGCACAGAGAACGGATAAAAAGTATTTTAAGTGTCCAATTAGCAAGCCGGTGTTAAAACGAGATGTCGGCGCGACAAAGTGCAGAGGACGCCCAAAATTTACACTTGTCGATAATACAAAGGGTTATTCAAAGTCTTTGGAACACGAATCGAACACAAACGGACACAGATTTTGAAACTATTGTGTGATATTGCAGATAGAATCCCCTCTCATGCATTTCCTCGGTTTTCCTAATCGAATCGTACTAGCTTTTTCATCCCGAATTACCCCAATGAGCTGATGGCCACGCGTGGACTGGTCCGGTATCTCACCGAAATTTTTCGGTCAGGCCAGCCGTATGATCGAGATTGAACACAGGCCACACATTAGCGATGCAAATCATACGATTAAGATCACATGCAATTCACTCACTCACACAGACACACAAGATTCGATTAAACAAACTGTCAAATATGTGGTGTGTGACAGATCGTTCCGGCCATCGAAATCAACCACTTCTTCTTTTTTTTCAATATGGCGGTTCCACCAATATTAATCGGTGATTTCGCCAATGTCAAGTAGTATAGCCGTTTACGGTGATTATAGCCAATAAATCGGTATGTATGATAATCCCGCCGACCGCGATATGTCTTATTAATCACTGATTAATCACAACAATCGCAGCGCGGGCGGGATTAAACTGGATTCCCCAACACGTCTCCGCGGGAGCGTGTGCTATCCACCAAGGCGTGTCGTGGAATCGAAATCAACCACAAATACAACAATTTGAAAACGGATGGCGGACCGTTACATTACAAGAATTGGACGAGTCTGTGGTCGATTTCGGCGGACCGTATGGTGCCCTTAGGCTAGGCTAAAAGAATCTTGTCTTCCGCTGGGTAATAGGTCGCGCTAAATAAGTTTAGACTTGGAAAGCGTTACCAGTGTGGAGTGTGCACAGGTATAATCGCTGCCGAAATAATTTTATGTACATTACATTTATTAAGTTACTAAACCCGTCATCCCGTCTCGCCCCTCAACCGCTCATACCACCAAAAGGACCCACGTGGTGCGTGAAGTCTAAACTTATGTGGCACCTATTGTACTTAACCGTAAAAAACTTCGTGAAATTGTAAATTCGTGACATAATTTGAGGTACCTACTTACTTCTCGTAAACATTGCGAACAAAGAAAATCATCAATATGAGAAAATATCCAAATACATCCAATACATCAATTCTGTATGGATTTAAGTATTCGTTACCTATTTTTGTATTTATCTCTAACTATATCTACAGAACTCAATAAAATAAAATTATTGTCCTATCTGTTCTTTATGAAATCTGTGGTCCTGCCATAAAAAGGGAAGTGTCGCATGGTAATGCAAAATGATTTCTTTTGTCCTTTGTTGACGTTTTTAATTATTAACTTTTATGTTTTCTACTGAATCATTTTGGGTTTTTGTAAGTGACATTTCGAGAAGAATAAAAGGAAGGATATTTCGGAGCTCTAGAAGTAGGCAAGTAGGTAAATTTTTGAAAAGTTCGAAAAATAAACTGTTTCATGTAACGGAAATAGAGATATATCCTTCGTTCTAATGTGAAGCCTATTTATTATTAACTAGGTACCCGACCTGTCTTCGCACTGGTAGTTATTTTTTTTTATCAAAGATTCCTAGATATTAATGTTCCTGGAAGAATAAGATATTTTCCCGGAATAAAAAGTAATAGATATATCACCGACCCATAAAATCCCGTCAATCCGTTGTATCCGTTTTGATGTGCAAGAAGAACAAATATAGGAAGACCTAAATCAGACAGACAGAAGAAACGTATTTTATATTAATATAGATTGACTAGGTTGTAAGTATTTTTGCGTTATTATGAACGGTAAAACAAAAATAATTTCATGGACAGTATCTAATTGACGCAAAATATGAGAAATTTAATTAAAATGTTCAGTTAGGAACAGGTACCCAGTATCCAAATTCCCTATCAGCAGTCACCATCTCCAAAACTATGGGAATAAATTGTAGTAAAATTATTTTAACGGCCTGTTGACTACTAACAAGGAGTAATAAATTTAACAAAATTACTTGTAATATTTTGTAATTACCTATGTTAACAGCTAAATATGTATCTATTGTTTGTTTTAAATACCTGGGAGCGAAAGGTCGATGGTTTTAAGTAGGTAAAGCATATCTCCTAACTGCCTATTCTAAAGTGTATGAAATCAGTTTTCGCCACTCTGGTTAGTTGCTCGATTATTGAAAGCGTTGCGTTGCGTTGGTGTTGCAAGTACAACACACTTATTTATTTATTTATTTTGGAAACTAACAGTAGATAGGTATACAAAATAACAAATAACAGATGTTATACCTACATAATACCAACAAACTTTCCACGCATTTACAATACAAAAACAAAATACAAAACATAAAACATAAAAACACACTATTCAACTAGGTATTCTTTAGGGATTTCATATACCGAGAAAAGTGCTACCAAATATATCTATATTATTTTACTTTTCATTAAACAACTTACAAGTTCTTTTTTTCTTCACGGTTGCCTTACAGCTTCCGAAACCGTGTTACGGTTCCAGGATACCCAGCGGAAGACCAAGTCTGCCTCGTTTAACAGATGGTTTTGTGAGGCTATCGAGTGGCCATACCTAAATAAAATAAAGGTAACCATGACTTTATTTATTTATACGTTTATTTGTATATAACATAGACATAATTAATTTAGTTATTTTATAGGTTTGTTCAAATAAATTGTGATACCCTTTATAGTATAGATTGTACTTTTTCAAAGGTTGCCTTATGTCTCCTGGAACCGTGTTATCAGTCCTAGGGTAGTGTACACCAACCTAATATAAATTAATAAAATAAAATAACCTCGATTAGCACAAGGCATCAATATTTACAGGAATAAAACAGAAGCATAGATATCTCAATTTCTCAGCCCCCATTGGATCAGTAGACATTTTATCGTATATTTTTTTAAAGTTTTTTGTTCGTCTTAACATTCTAAAGGATACGTCAGTATGTGGCCGGGACACCTATTAGCGAGCCCTAAGCAAACTGTTTAAAAGCTACCGTGGTACGCTTCTGTCAATGTTTGAGGATTTCAAGTCGACACTAGATGTGCATACACTGACGTATACCTACGATTGTGAGATATTGTGTGACTACTTTAACATTAGATGAAATAAAAATTAAATAATAAATACCTTTGGGTTTTAATATAATTAAATACTTTTTTTTATTAAATTATATTAGAATCTTAAATCAAATCTAAATATTAAAAATAACTAAATAAACCAGGTCCGCGTGGAATAGTGGCAAGAATACTGATTCGTTGAGCGAGGAAGGAGCCAGCCCTCTTGTCACCAGAAGAGATGATCAGTCGAGGGGATACATCTTTAATACAATTTTTGGCATTTGAACCCCACGGACCTAGAGTTTCTACACCAAACGGCACAAATTTGTAGTTTTCAATAATTGAACTATATTTGCGCCGTTTCTTAGACTTTGCAATTTCCGCCGCAGCTCCCGCTTTGATTGCTGTTTCCCTGAGATGAGACGGGGCTAATGTGTCCACGCCCGTAGCATTCCATACAAGGGCCCGACCTCGCTCCCAGGGAATCAGAGTCATTCCATCGGGTCTCTTGCCGTCTTCCCGGATTATTCCCGTTGGCTCTAGGAGAGCAGGGACGTCTATTGACGCAAGAGCCCTTTTGATGGTATTATTAAGGGAGCTGTGGCGAGAAAGCCTGCCTGCACTTTTTATGCAGGAAAGTCCGTGAGTTCCAAATTGATCAACATCTTTTCCACACGGACATTTATGTTCGCAACATACTGGTGCTTCTAACCTTAGGCCTACACTAATTCTAAAAATTTCGTTATCCAAAAATGTACCGACGTTTCGAGATGAAAGAGAAAGATAATTAAATACTGTTGTAGGAACATAATCCTACAAACCACCCTTATAGAAGCATTTCCATCTAAATATGGTCACTTGTTAGGCATAGCCTCACAAATACCATCGGTTAAAAGAGGGAGACTTTGGAAACCAATAACACGGTTTCGGGATCTGTAAGAAATTTAAAAAAAGTCTTATTTAAATTTTGCCTCTGTGGACACGTAAAGTATTTGTAAGCACTGTTGAAAATTATCTAAGTAGTTAAATAAGTGACAGCCTAGGTCTCATAGATTTCACTAGGTAGAGTGGTAATCTATCCCACTCCTCATCCTCCACAGTCGGTCCCTCGTTACTGAGGATTGTGACTCCGACTCATCAGCTTCTCCTTAATTATCTTACTCCATCGACTGTCTGATGAAAGGCTGTGGTAATAGAGGTGTCCAAGTTTTGTACACTTGATCATCGGACCATCGTTTAAGGCTTCATTCTCTTTGAGAAATATATCCGGAATACTGCAGAACTCGTCTCATGTACAAAATGGGGAACCGTGGCTTAGACTTGATGTTCAGCTCTGATAGTATGGATACAGTAATGCATCAATTCTCTGCCTGTCACCAGCTCTTAACCCACACTACATAGCTAAATATGGATATTGGACAATGTCTTTGGCCGTACTAGAAGGCATAAAAAGCAGCTTGACAGGAATTAATTTAATTTTTAGCAATTTTATACGTGATGTAAGTATAGAAAACCAGCTATTTCATTATCTGACCCAATCAACGCGATCAATAAAAATATTTCCATTAAAATAATTATTTAATTGTCACTACCTAAAAGTACTTCTATTACGTAAGCATAGACGACTAGATACTTTGTCGTATAAAAGGATTTTAAAGGAACAACGTCTATGTAATTATTAGTATATTAAACATGAATATTACCCGCAGGAACGTTAAACTGGATGTAAACAGGACATTAAATACCTCGCAACGATATTATGATGTGAAATATTACGTACAGAGTAAACATCAGAAGATGGCATAATACCTACGTCCTACATAGATAGATACAGGCTACTCCTTCAATATCCTTGAAATTAAATTTGGGATTAAGAATATACTACAATATTGAAAATTAATTCAATGTTTTAGCAACGGGACTCAAAATCAAAATATACAGTAGGTAGGTACCTACCTATCTAAATAACCGAGAAATTAATTTAATATTGCTAAGCACAACTGGACACTGTCATGTTATGACTTGAAATTATCTTTAAGATGATTTTAGATCGAATCATCGTTCTTAACTTTCGCACAAGTTATTTGCTTCTTCTGCTACCTTTTGTATTTGAAAATAAAGCTGTGGATAACTTAGACGATGCATATCCATATAACAATGTAAATAGTTTGTTTTAAGGCGACCTTACTAAGTACAACTAGCGCCGCACAGCGGAGGTCCCGACCAACTACTAATCACTTACACACACAACGCGCTCTCTATCATTCGCCGCCCATGTAAACTCGCCTTAAGAACTCGTTCGAAACTTCACACGAACAAAAAAGACTTATCCTCTCAAAAAATAGAACTAACTTACGACCTTTTACAAACTGCGCGTCAAGTTATGAGTGAATAACATGTCTAATGTTATCCTTTATTTAGTTTGGTTAATGGTCATCTGGTAGGACCACCGTCGAATGTTTGTTCCGTCCGTATATAGGCAGGGCTCAATGTTTAGCGGACTCACTGAAACGTCCCGCTGGGGAACGTAATAATTGTAAGTAAGAAAACGTATTAGTCACAACACTCACCCGTCCATTCCAGTTTTAACCTTTTTTCTATTTGACCGAAGATCAATAAGGTTACTTCCATACTTGTTCTTCTTCTAAGTGTAATATAGGACGAATTTGGTCTTAGGTTTTGAGACAACGTATTTAAGCTTTGAAACTTGTAACAAATCCCACAATTATCCATTTCAAGTCGCTATTTTAAGAATAAAGAACTGTTTTTTAACTGTTCATTATAATGGACAAAATTTAATTTTTTTACCAGCCGTTTTTATTATTTTATTGGAAAATGTTTGTTACCTATTACTAATTGAAAAATTGCCTTGGCCAATCCTTGGTTAAACTTCATTATTCCTTTGTTCTTTTGTATTTTTTAAATAACTCGAAAATTAACGTTTTAACAATATAAAAAAATATTCTACCAAATAATCTACACATGTTTTTCCATTTTTGATACCTTCCCAAATATAATATTTTGTCCTTCTCTATAGTCCACCCTTCGATTCTATTAGATTCTCTATAATGTGTGTCGAACCCCCTCAGTAATGAAATCTGTTCGGCCATTAAGGGATTAAAAATAATAACTAACTACCCTCTATATAGGGATAGGGTCACGTGAGGCATGCAAAAAATGTTTGGGAGGGGCACCTTAATGAGATATTGACAATTTGGGGAGTCGTTATGGCTTCCAACGTTTATTTGATGAAGTTCTGTGTTTAATTTTACTGGTAGGTAGGTGGGTATATATGTAAAGGTTTAAATATCGAATAAGTTGTTTTCGAGAGTTTCAAGGGTTTGAATTCGAATATCGGTATTGCAAGAATGGATTAGTTCTAGTTGATTTATAATTACTATTTTTTTCCAAAGAGATTCTAGTTTATGAATAGGTAATAGGTTTTTTTTTTATAGAGAAGTAAGTAGAGAGGAAGTAAGTATAAGCACAGAATACTTAAGGCGACGCATCACAGCAAATTATGTTGTCCATATCTCTTTAGAAAGATTTAAGTGAGATAGAATGATATTAAAATCGATAAGATAACCAAGGATAAAAAAAAGTTTGGTGTAGAAACTTTAGGTCCGTGGGGTTCAAATGCCAAAAATTTTATTAAAGATGACAAGAGGGCTGGCTCCTTCCTCGCTCAACGAATCAGCATCGCGATTCAGCGGGGAAATGCAGCCAGTATTCTTGCCACTATTCCACGCGGACCTGGTTTATTTAGTTATTTTTAATCTTTAGATTTGATTTAAGGATAAAATAGACTAAGATTCACGTACCAGAAACATGAGAAAGTACGATTTCTCAACAAAACTTGTCTTTTCAAAAGTTTCGGCAGAATACCTCGTCACAGCTCTCTAAACGATTTAATAAAAAGAGCTCTAAACACTATTAAGATTCCATCAGTGTTAGAGCCTCATGGGGTAGTTCGTGACGACGGTAAGAGGCCAGACGGAATGACACTCATTCCCTGGGAAAGGGGCCGACCTCTCATATGGGATGCAACCTGCGTTGATACACTGGCCCCATCCCATCTGAGAGGATCTGTCTCAAGAGCTGGGACGGCTGCCTTATCTGCCGAAAACACTAAACGGCACAAATATGAAAGCCTCATAAGAGATTACATATTTGCGCCGTTTGCAGTTGAAACCTTTGGCCCATGGAGTCCATCAGCAAAAGACTTTATAAAAACTTTAACACCAAAATTAATTGTCGCTTCTGGTGACAAGAGGGCTGGCTCCTACTTAGCACAGAAAATAAGTATAGCAATCCAAAGAGGAAATGCAGCCAGCGTTCTTGGCACTATGCCATTAGGGCGAGACCTTTTCGACCTTTAATTAGATAAGTTCTTACATATTTTAGTTTGTTATTATTTTAAGTTTTTTTTATAATTTGATTAGATTATGTATTTATTTAAGTAAATTAAAACTACTATTTTGATATATCATTTACAAAAAAAAAAAAAAACAAAACTTGTCTTGTGTTATTACACGAAACGGACTTCGGATATCGGAGTATATATACAAAAACTATTAGAACAAGCAACTTGTAGTTAATGTTTTCTTAAAATATATGAAATATTTCCATAAAGGAAATAAAATTGTACATTCATAAATATATTAAAAGAAACAGTCGCAAAGTCAGTTAAAAATAGGTACGCGAAACGTTTAGGACTTTCAGCCTAAAAGTTTCAGGCCTTCATAAAACTTACGCTTAACAAATTTTAAAAATTTTATTTATTTTATTTAATGAATTGTTAATATAATAATATAAGCAATTTTAATTTAAAAATAAAGAAAAGCTATATATTGAAATAACTTATTTTTTATCTTTGTTAGAATTTTTATCCGGTATAATCTCTGAAACTCCAATATAAATTGTTATAAATCATTTAGCAATCATCTCGATATCGCTATTCGTCATTATGTGAACCTATCAACCAACATTGCAAACTTGCAGGCAAAGCAAATCTCAACGCGGACGGTCTCTGGCGCAAACTATTATAGCCAGATTTAATAATCTATTTGTATAGCTTATATAAATACATGGCTCTGTCAGAGTCCCCTCTCGTCATGTATTGACAAGTGCACTTAGCACTCGGATTACAAAATGCAATGGCAGCGATTTTGCGTCGGTCGCGGGATGGCTTTATGCATATTTGAACTATTTCTTATTTATTATTCAGATTGAATGTAGGTATATTAGTAGGCACCTACAGTCAGCAATAAAATGCTTTTACTTGATTTCTATTCAATCACCTATAGAAGTTTTTTAAACATATGGCTGTTAATTATTTTTTTAGCTTTATTTAGATGGACAAGCCTCTAAGTGTGGTTTGTCGGATTATGAACATATTTTTTTAATTAATAGGTATAAAAACCCCATTGTTACATGGCCGGGATCCGGGATCGAACCCGTAGTTTGCCTAGCGTCTTAACCACTCGGCCACCGACGCATATAAAATACTAATCGAAGATCAGATTGTGAATATGAATGACCACTATGTTCTCTGAAAGTTTCATCAACATTCATTCAGTCGTTTTAAGTATTAATTTTGAAATAACAGACATACATGTATATTTTAAGGTTTATTATTTACAAGCTTTCCTACCCGGTGTCTCCTGTGGAAAATTTTTAAATGTGGAATAATAAATTGTCCCAAAAGATTTCTGGGATAAAAAGTAGCCCATGCCACTCTCTGGCACTCTCCAACTGTGTAAAAAAACACTTTGATCCGTTGCACTATTTTGACATGAAAGTAGGACAAATATAGAAACAGGCACAGTTTTTCATAAAAATATTGGTTAAGATGTAGGTAGCCTGTGTATTTTCCCGACGGCATAACACTGTTCATATTTCAATATAGACAGGGGTTATGAATATGAACATGCAATAGATAGTATAATTACGGCGTCGAGTATCGCCATGGGAATGACGGGATGAATCTCCCCCATTCGTGTGACAAAGTAGAGTATATTAATGTATGTATGGGATACTAAAAAGGTTTCGCGAATGTTATTTTCGTCAGCATATTTAGGGTTTCCAGAGCAAACAAAGCTATCATAGCGGAATGATTTTACTACAGTTTTAAATTGATAAAAAAGGGCATCGATATCCCAATGATAAAGACGCTGGATTTGAAACCAGAGGTCTGAGTTCAATCTTCATTAGAGCTAAAGAAAATTATGCATCAATTTCTTGTATGGGATTTGGTCCGTACCTACCCAATCTCCAAAGGGTGAAAACGAAACGACGTATCTAAAAATGGAAATCTTGTAAATAAAAATTAAATGCTGTTCGTTGGTAAGCGCATCATTTGAGAACGGCTTTAGCGATTTGGTTTTTTTGTAAATGTACGAATCAGGTTTTTAGGGAAAGCAAAATTAGAAATGTTGCCGGAAAATTCGAAAATTCCGGAAAAACAGATAGCGCTTTTTTTCTATGGATTTTTGTATGAATCAAGACCATAATATGTTAACATTAACTCCACGGGCGAAGACGGGGCGGAAAGCTAGTTTTCAATAATTATTGTTTTTTTTTATAGAGAAAACGACATGTGACCTTCCACCGCCTTATTATTAAGCATTAGGTGGCTGGTCCATGAATGCGTTTCCGTTAGGTTAGGGATATTTAATAAACTTGTATCTAACTACTAAATTAAGGCTGATACCTATTGTGAAAAATTCTGAAAACTCAGTTGGAAGTTTTTTTCAAATATTATTTTCTGTACAAATATTTACAATAACTGTGGGGTTTGCATAATCAGATAGATATTTTATAGAATCGATTGATCGCTTCGTCAAAAATCTGTGAAACATACTTGTCTGAAAAGGTTTTGACTTTTACAAAGCAACATCACGAAACAATATCACAACAATAACTTCAAAAATCCTGAGGAGGTTCTCAATTCGGTTGTATTTTTTTATATTTGTTACCTCAGAACTCTGTCATTTATAAATTGATTTTCCCGACTTGATTCACTTATGCTGTTAATTATAAGCTCCTAAACATGATGAAGTCCATGTCTAATACTCGCAAACTTTTCCGGTGAGACCTATATAAAACTGCAACAAAATCCGTTTGGTAAATTTTAAACGCGGCGAGGGAATTACCTCTGGCTACGTCACGTCACATAAACGCCGTGATATACAGCTGAAATAACCTACAGCAGAAACTTTGATATTTTGGCTCCGATAACATAAGCACTACTAATATACAGTGACTTTAAATACGACATCCTTCCCAACGCCTCGATTGCGTAACTACGTAACCACCATCAAACGAACTCAGTACCCGTGAAGTAATAAATAGGAGCGGATCGTCTATAAAATGGTTGGAAATGTCAATAATGATGTGTTCCTTGGCCGCAGTGGCTGGGACGGCTTTAATCTGTAGATAACTCACGACACGAGGAGTTTACTGCTAGCTTTGACTACATAATGTATGTATATGCTAGTTAGGATCTATTTAGAGCTGTTCGTCGATAGTTAACTGTTCCTTTACATATTAACAAAATCCCTGTCCGACCCAAAAGTTGCGTATTTAATTAAATAAATATCCCTAAAAAATATGAAATATTTTATTATTTTAAGGATATTTTTTTTTATTTTCAGGAATACAGACGTAGCGTTCACTAGCCTTGCGAATCACGATAAATTTGTTAAAACACATATTCCTAGATATGGTCTTCATATGGGAATATAACCAGTCTCTAGTTTCAAGCATACGCTAAGCTAATTTTCAAATCCATACTCTACACTAATATTATGGTTATAGGTCATTACATAGAAAACTATTACTAAAATCTGAATTCAAAAACGAACGTTCGGATGGTGTCAAAACAAAGCGCAAGCCAAGCGAGCGTAGCGAGCGGTGCCCCGGTAGCCGCTGGCTAAGCACTGGAAACCTTAATATTTTATTAGTTCTGGCTAAAAATCTGGGTAAAAATCTGGCTAATAATGTTATTGAAAAAGAAATGAAGCATTGAAATTTACAGAAAACGATCTGTAACAATTACAACTTTACAAATTAAATAAAAATAAATTTTTATGTTGAGGTTTTTAAAATAAAGTTTTTGAGTTTTGATAATTTATTGACAAATTCGAATTCTTCAGTATTTTTGAAATTATTTTTTAAAAGTGCATTTATGACATGAATTCCGATGTCCTGAGTTTCGATGACATAACGTTCATCCAATATTATAAATAAGGCTAGACCACTTTGACCAGGGATTTTGATGAAATTTGATAAGGAGAGACCTTGAACCCTAAACAAGTAGGTATAGATACTTATTTTTTAATATCCGTTATACGCACGCAGTGGACCACTAACCGATTTTATTATAACAATTTTTTGAAAATCCAAATCATATGGAGCGCAGATACTTTTCAGTTCAACAGTATATTTCGGCGTGTATAATGTTCCCTATTTTGTTTTCGCATTTCACTTGAAATATAATATTTACCCAGATTCGCAATATATAATTCTGTATGAACAGCGTACTCTAATATACAAGATATCTGAATGACGTTTATGTAGATTACGTCGACTTAGTTCCGGACCAAATGTATGTAGGATGGCGCCATCCGTGCCATCTTCCCAGTATTCCTTGCGTCACAACATTTATTTTAATAGATTCTAACAGAATTTAAAGTATAAAATTAAAATAATATTTAAACATATTTTTACTGTTATCTTCAGTAGCATAAGTTCAGGGTTCGGTAGTAAAAATGGTAAATAAACTAAAAAAATTAAAATGTTACCCGCGATTTTATTTAATTCAGAAAGTTCTAAAGGACCTAACTATATTTTTTATAGAATGCTGAATACAATATAATATACAATCTATGAGCTGCTATATCACTGCCATCTACAATGAGTCATTCTTGTCTATACTAATATTATAAAGAAGAAAAGTTTGTAAGTTTGGATGTAAGGGGTAATCTCTCAAACTACTAAACTGATTCTAAAAATTATTTCACTAATAGAAAGCTAAAATATATGTGACATAGGTTACATTTTATTTTGTTTCGAAATATCCACAGGCGAAGCCGGGGGCGGAAAGCTAGTACAAAATAAATAAGTGGCATTCCTTTGACTATTGAGAAATGTTGTGTTTTTGTAAATGCAAACAGATAATGCAATTTAACAATTCCTTTTTTTTAACTTCACGGGTTGTCTTATTACTGCTTTCATAACTGTTTTACCTAGCAGGTGACTCTGCTGTGGTATTTTGAATTCTTATTCGATAAATTATGGTAGCTAGGTTTTTGGAACACTTCAGAGACTTGGCAAATTAGAGTTAGGCCGAAAAAAGTGTAAGACTTCGACCGTCACAACAGTTTTGGCATAGTACGTTACAGCAATGTGTGTTTACAAACGTACTGTACTGATTAAGTTTATAATTATTTTCATAATAATTAATAATAAAATATTTATTTTCATAATTTTACAAAAATAAATTATTATAAGTTTATTACAATTCCTTTATTTATTATTTTTATTTTTCTTTTAATTACTCTCAAACGTTGTTAATTTATTTAATTGTGCCTGTTATTTGTTCCACGACACCTCTCGTTTTTATGGTATATATAGGTAGATACTACCTCATAGTAGAGTCCTAAATATAACGCGACTTTAAGTTCAGAATGATGATACAGGAGTTTGTTAGTCAAGTTCGACCCTCTCACTCAAGTTTGAAATAAGTGGGGCTATTTACTAATTAAATATGGATGCGGCATAATGAGCTATGTAAATACTGAAGAAAACTCTACTCTTGTTGCAGGGTTGCTAACGAGGGCTTCTTGGAGAGAAAAGTACACTGAGATACACAAATACTTATGTCAGACCATTTTTTTTTATGAAAAGTATCGTATTTCATTACGGGTCCTTGGCACCTCAAATTGTTGATAGTTATTATTTTAATGGGGTTAAGCCATATTTTTTAGGGATTTAAATAGGCGTTGTTTTTAAAACAAACATTGCTATTGTGTTTTAAAAACTATGGCTATTTAGAAGTCTTAATACATAATTAAAATATGGCTTAATCCAATTTAAAATAAAAACTATCAACAATTTGAGTTGAAAATGTTGTATAATTAAACTCATTTTTCTAAGATTAATTGAGACTTTCCATATTTTTGACAGATATAAGATGGCCGACAGCCACACCCTATGGAACGACAGCCAACTGGACTGTTCCATTTTGATATTATCACCAAACTTTTCTTAGAGATACATACCTACTGATTGTGCACGAAAGTTACATTTTATTAAGTGGGTATATTATATTATATACGTATCTGAGATTAGGAATGTCTTTATAGATGTAGAAAATAAAGAAATTGTGACTCACTAAAAGTCTTCGCTTTTTTATATCTACTAATATTATGAAGAGGTAAAATTTGTTTTTTTGTATGTAAACTACAAAAACTACTAAACCGATCGAAAAAATCTTTCACTAATAGAAAGCTACGATATCCCTGAGTGATATAGGCTATATTAATTTATATTGTTCGAATAATAATATCTATATCCATTATCCACGGACGGAGCCGGGGGCGGAAAGTGTAGTAATTTATAAATTAGCCTTTTTACCGACACTCAATTATCGTCGCGAATATAATATAATGGACTCATCAATACAAAATGTACTCAATATGTTTGTTTATTTCATCGAGTGTACCTACGTTAATGCGACCGCCTAAGAAAAAGTGCGGTTTCTTACATAATTATTATAATTTTGGTTGCCAGTTGGTTTCGCTCCTTCAGACAAAAAGGTTCAAGTTTTCCTAAAATAATTAGCATTGTATACTTTAGTTATGAGGTGGTAGAAAGCATTTTTATTGACGATCGTAGAATGTGTCGAATGGATTTACGCAGCTTGGTCAAAATTTTTTTTCTTTCTAGAAATGTTGAAAATGATCATAGGATAGTCACTGAAAATACTATTTTTAAGGGTTCCGAATCCGTACCCAAAGTGTACCAACGGAAACCCTAGGTAATTACTAAAGCTTCGTTGTTTGTCCGTCCGTCTTTCACAGGGCTGTATCTTTTGAACCGTAATAGGTAGACACTAAATTTTTACAGAGTATGTACCTACAACTATGGCCGCTATAACTAACGTGACCATTTATTTATTTTGTCAGACCGGGACACATCTGTGGAAATATATAATAAAAAAAAGTTTTTAGTATTTTACAAGTATTTTATTATAGAAGATAGAATAACACAAAATAATCAAAGCTCTAAACACAAAATAGTTATGTGGGCATGACTTACTTACTAAGACCCCAGTAGTGGCGTGACAGGTGACTTCTAAGTCGTAGGTATTTTTGTATTTGTCGGCTGAACAAATTTTTTTTTAAATATCGGGTCTTGTTTTTAGATACGTGTGTGTAATTTATCGTCATCTGCCTCCCCGTGCGGGGCGTCGGGCCACGCATTTCGAGCGGAAAAAATAAATTTTAAACTATCGTTGGGTCTGCTTGCAAAACCGGGACTGTGTTGGCTTCGCTGGGGACACCGGGACAGACTGCCTGAAACCGGGACTGTCCCTCCCAATATGGTCCCGTATGGTCACGTTAGCTATAACATCAAATAATAAAAATAAAATAAAGTTAAAATTTAAAAAGGGGTCCCCATACTGGAAACGTGTATTTTTTCGGCGTGTTTTGCTTATCTTAATAATGGCAATACAAACAAGCGTATTACTAGTATAACTATAATGTACACTCTTAAGACGCTGGATAGAGCCAAAGACCTTGAGAGATGGCACCGCCCCCACGCGGGTACACATACACACCAAACGACGTGGCTGCCACTAATAATATAGCATCAGGTTGCAGCCAGTACTGTCGGTACACGAGCGCTTACGCACACACGCGTGCAGTGCGTACATAAAATCTCGAAAATGAGAATAAAGGATACTTGCTGAAAATTTGATTAAAAAATAGAACAGTATTACGATAATATTTTGCTAGATAAAAAATCTGTCAAAAAATCAGAATATTTTTTAGAGGTACATTCGTGATTTTTTTCTATCGAATCAATATAGTTGTATTATGTTTTGAACACAGTATCTTAATAACGCATAACCTCAAGAATATCATATATTTTTTTGATAATGGTCACTGCAGTGGATCATGTACTTTTACGCATCATAAAACTCGCATTTAGCTCTATACATACTCTTAAGTAAAACAACAAATAATAAATTCCGGCCAAGTGTGAGTCGGACACGCGCAAATTTTTTACTAAACTACATATGTATTTAAAAAATATGTGTACCTAGTGTTAAATATTGTACGGTGGTCGCTTGCGACTGCGAGTAGATTTTATTTATCGATTTTGAGAGTTGTTGTATTAAAATTAAACTCTTTTACTTTTTCTTTTTTTTAATTTTACTTTGACAAAGTATTTAAATACTACACAAAATGTTTAATACCTTGGAAAGTTTATTTTACGTGACACTGAAAACTTGAGGTACATATCCTACCTAAAACTTAATCTCAAAATATGCAAACTCAATTGAAAAATTCATGAAAGTCCCTGATAAATTTTCGGAATTTCAAATTTCGTCCATAGACCCACGACCTCGAGGGCCATTTAACCCTTCATGGCAACGTAACATTTTATTAAAATTCTTCAGTAAACATTAATGAAGTCCGCACAACGAGCTACCATACTAAACAATCCCTGCCATTGTACTCTGGCCATTATGATTTTATCCCAGATAATGTACGGGAAATGACGGTAAAAGAAATTTAATTCGCGTAACGATGAAAGGGTTGTGATGCCGGAGGGTTGGCTGACAGAGTTTATGATAAATATGGTTGTGGGCGTCCCTCACTCGTTCATATTGTCGACCCTTTTCAGATTAACATCTGTGTATATATTGCTAGGATATAATTAACTTAAATATATAAATTTCGAAAATTTACTAATCTTGGCCACTCGTTAGCCTCAAAAATTAGCCAAATCTAAAATTGGTAAACTACTTGTTGAAGAACATTAGATAGACTGATTCAAGAGGAAAGTTTACGTCGAGTACCTACTTATTAAACAAGTATAAACCTGTCTCATTTAGGGGTAAATCAGGTTGGGGGGAAAGTTAGCGCCAGCATGCTTTCATGGCGTTTGCTGTCTAGTCAGCCAGAGTAGGTAATAACAAAATGATGTAAAAAAGAATTGTGTAGAATAAAATGACCTACAAAAAAGTCCACGATCACTAATAAAAAAATGCCTTCACGGGTTGCGTTATAACTGCTCAAACCGTGTTATTGCCAAGTCTCCTTCTTTTAGCTGATGGTATTTGTGAGGCTATACCTAACGAGTAGCCAGTTCTGTTGAGGTAGGTAGGTATATTTCGATGGAAAGCTTCGTGTGGTTTGTTGGATAGGTACATAAGTTTTTAATTATGAAAAACCCGGGATAGAACCGTGGTCCGTCTAGTTAAGAGTCTATTAGTTGTTAGCAAATCCGAGCAAAAAATCTTTGATCTTAGTTGTTAAACTCATACACTCTTATTAATAAACTCGAAGTAGCGACGTAGTAACTAAACTGTGTTTCGTCTCCGTCTATCATAATTAATTGCAGATTTGTTTTTCAAAATTGTGTGATGTTGCAGCCATGGCCTTGGCTGTATCTAGAGGAGGGTTGTGGGAGTCCCCCCCCCCCCCTAAAAACATGGTGTATAGTCATTACACAATACCAACGATTTATTTGTAATTTTAGAGGTAACTTTGAATTCTTTTTTATCGAGAAAATATCAAGGAATCGCGTTTTTGGTCCATATGATGCTTGTATTAATTACAAAAATAATGGTACAGCTTTATGCGAAGCAATGTGAGGTAGTATCGACCCTTAATACAAGACGTCTTAACCACTCAGCCACAGACGCATTAAGAGATAAGGTTATAAGCGTTACAAAGGTATTGAAATTGTTATAAACCGATATTGTATCCGTATGACAGGTTTAATATAAATGACTGGAAAAAAATCGTTTAGCTCCCAATAACAGCTATTTAACATAACCAGCGAAATTATTTAAAACGTAAAGAATCCATCATTCTCACGGCACCCTTTTTCCTTATCCAAGAGTAAATCGTTTCCCACCTCAAACATTACTTGTGTTTTGTAATTTTTCACGCCTTCATACCATGTAAGCGGTCATTACTGCACACGACGCCTGGCAAACGTGTCATTTTGAAGTTGTATTACGTACGCTCTCATTAGCATTCCGAAACAGGAAGTCTGTATTGGCCTATATTAACCGTTAATACTGCTTAGTAAAGTTTTACTATAGGCTTCGTTCTGGGAAAATATACCTAATAGACAACAGCGGTTTTTTTCTTCACGTGTTGTGGTACGGCGCCCGAAACCGTGTTATCGGTCCCAAGGTACACAGCGGAAGACTAAATCTTCCTCTTTTAGCCGATGGTATTTATGAGGCTATACGATTAGCCAGTTCTGTTGAGGTAGGTATATTTAAGTGTGGTTCGTCGGATTATTGGTACATAGCCAGGATTGAATCGTGGCCCGCCTAGATAATTATACCAGACGTTTTAAAACCACTCGGCCACCGACGCACCATTGGTCATGTCTCTATCTCTTAGTTTAGGAAGAATCTTAGAGTCCATCATGAGGTCTCCCAAGTCCCAAGTCACATTTCTATCTTCGTTATCATCTTTCAGTAAATATTAATAGGTAAGTACCTAGATAGGAACGCCTGCTTGCACTTTATAGGTACTTCGGATCACTCTACCTAGATTTTTGAGTCTCTCTAGAATACCTAACTAAAGAGGGCACATAAAACACATATGTGCTTGCCAACTGTTCTTTTTTAATAGGCCACTCGCTAAATGTGGACTTTGTTACCAGTATTTTAACTCTCTGGCCAGTAAATATATGATTTCGTTGTTTTTACTCTTACTGTTTCAGGAATTATTCAATCCGGTTTGAATTTAAAAAAGCGTTCATATTGCAAATCAATTGTATAGAAACATGACTTGTCCCGCCTTCGGTTACTAAATATAAGACAAAGTAACATTAAAATTAGCCCACATAATAATGTAACATGATTAATGAATTAACTCAGTGTTTTATTGTCTCTAACGAGGTATAGATAAACGATTTCTTAATTTCATATCTAATTACAAGACGTGTTATTGAGATGTGCGATATCATTAAATCTATTGCATGTTATGATCAACTATAAAATATAAATTTGAATATTAAAAACACTTTAAATTAGACGGCACGAGCGTCCAATATCGATCATGGCCTTGGTTATTATTATATTGAAATTCACAGGTCAAATTTGAAATTATCCATGAGAGACTAAACTAAAACTAAAATCTGTATGTAGGTACTAATAATAAAGCTGAAGTGAACGCGCTAATCTCTGGAACTTACAGTCGGATTTGAAATATTTAACATGACGCTACACCCCATGGTGTAAACGTTGTATTAGTAATTCAACGCGTACGAAGTCGCGAGCAAACTGCTATATCTATCGTATATACTTATAAGTATCTGCAGGACGTCTACAATGGTATTAACTAGCGGATTATTTAATCTATGCTAGCGGTCCACGTTTCGATCACGGCCATGTATCAATGTGTTTTTTTATAATTAAAAACTTATCTTACATAATCCGACAAACCACACTTGGAGGCTTTTCCGTCTAATCTAAATAATACCTCAACAGAACTGTCCAATCGTTAGCTATAGCCTCACAAATACCATCGGTAAAAGAGGGAGACTTGGACTTCCACTGGGTACCCTGAAGTCGATAACACGAAAAGCTAAGTCATGAAATTTCTACCTAAGCTAAAAAAAACTTATATTATTTTATGGATTTGTTGTCTTTCGTAATCAAAGTGGAGTATATCTATACACATCTTCAATTATCACTTTTTTCACTTTATAATATACCTACTAATTTTCGCCCGTGGAAATTATCCCGAAAATCCATCAGTAGTCACTCTCCGACACGCTTTTGGCCTGAAAAAAGGCAAATAAACAAACAAACACACTTAAACAATATTCGTTGGGATTAATACCTAGTGGTCCAATTTTGAATATTAGGTTGTGTGGACATGTTGCGGGGAGGCTACATCTGGGGCAGGGTTGCCACATCAGAGCACGTTCATCAAAGTTTCAGCTGCCCGGGACCGCCCATAAATCAACATGAGCCAACCCTATCGGCTACGAAGCACCCATGTCATTCATTGTACACTCGCAAATATTTACAATAATTTTAGGAACGGGCTGGAGGACTCAAACTGACAGTGATTACTGATAATTTTTTTTATGCTCGAGAGCTGTTTGGAAATTAGTTCGTAGTATTTGTTTACAAAAGATTTTTTTATTATTAAAAAAAAATAACCAAGAGCGAGTCGAACTCGTGTAGAGAGAATTTTTTCATGAAAACTTTAAGACAGGATTTTCGTTTAGGTTTATTTTCTACTTACATTTAGATGAAAAAGTTTTTTTTTTTATTTTAACGTTCCCCCAAAATTGAAATTCAATTATTTACGCTATACGTCCGTGATTGGTTCATCAAACTCTACATATGTACAAAATTTCAACCTTCTTCGTCCAGTAGATTCGGAGGAAACAAGCTGTGACAAACGGACAGACAGACAGACACAAGTTTACGAAACCCTAAAAGGAAACACACAAACAAATTATATCCTGTAATATTCCCAAACATAAATAGTAAAATTCTGTGCACGGCTGTACTTTGAGCAACATTGATATTTTCACCACCGCCCCCATACAAGCGTAAACACATTGTAGCGTAGATGCATGTAGGTGTGTGAGTGCGTCCCAGTGGCCTGTATCGGGAAGGAAGGGAATGACCTATTTGCGAAAATATCTTGAACTCTACTTTCCGTTAGAACAGATGTTGGTGAAAGAATTTGCAAATTTTGGAGAGCGCTCTTTGTTGTTTCTGATAAATATACCTAGGAAGATATAGTACAAACTATAGTAGGAATGTAATTATATCAAAATGTAGGGAATATTATAACACAAGCTTCTGTCCGCGGTTTCACCCGCGTGGAAATAGATCTTAAAAGAAATAATCCCGTAAAAAGAAGTTCTCTGACCCCTAAACTACCACTATGCAAAAAATCATGTCGATCCCGTGAAAAACAAAAACAAATCTATCCCACGGGAACCTTACATTTTTCCAGGATAAAAAGTAGCCTATGTGCTATTCCAGATTATCTCTGTACCAAATTTCATCCAGATCCGTTAAGCCTTTCTGGCGTGATTGAGTAACAAACATACACATCCATACAAACTTTCGCGTTTATAATATTAGTGGGATTTCAGCTCGGAATTTTATTTTACTAAATTGTCTTTCGCTGGGTACCCTGGGGCCGGCAACGGTTCCCGGGAGCTTTAGGCAACCCGTGAAGCTTTTTTTTGTAAATGCGAAAGTCTGTTTGTTTGTCATTCTTTCACGTGAAAACGAAGCAACAGATCGTTGTGATTTTTTGCACAGAAATTGTGGGCCAGAGAGTGACTTTTGTCTATTTTAATATCTATTCTTATTGGATTCTTTAAAACAAAATTTTTAGGAAGCCGAAGCGGGTCGCATTGCATTTTTTAATTTCTCCATAGTAAATGTACACTTACCCATTGCCCTGACGAACTAATGCGGTACCGGTCGTAGTTTGATTATGATACCAATATCACAGTTTAATAATTTCCGAATATAAAATTGACATCCGTCTCCAACCACTTTACTTAGAGAACTGCCATCTTGTGAATTGATTGAAGTTCATAAAGGTATTTGAATAAAATGCCTAACAACAATAATTATTCGTACTCAAAAGGGTGCTTTCAATGCAATGGGTGCCATGTGAGTTCAGTTATTTAAATAAAAGGGGTTGTCGATTCGAAATTTATGAACAACCAGTGAATTAACGAACCATGTTGTCCACCTGGATGTTAAAGCATAATATACCTACATATGACTTTTATACCACTTTTAGATTCCATTTTGGAAAGTCGCGTCGACCCCTTGATTAGGTTTGCGCTCTTTCACACTTATTTCAAATGGCAGTGGACTTAGAAACCATCGTTGATACATTATGTATCTACCTACTCCTTCATTTACAGAGTAAGAAGGTATTGACAATAAAAATACCATTCTAATCCAGAGATTTGAGGATAGGATCTCACTCAAGATAGGTCCATTATGTCATATTAATTTTATGTTTTAAAGCGCAGAATCAAACATAATTTTGTAGTAGACTTTTCGTTTTTTCAAAATATACCTACACTTTTTTCTCTTCTTTAATTCTAATATAACCTATAGGTACCTCTGATAGATAGATACCATCTCTGACTACCACTATGGAAGGTAGGCGTGAATTTTCAGAAACCTAAAAATAAAAAATTACACAAAATGTACATAGGTATGTAGGTACTTAATAGATTTATTTAATAGATACCTATAGGTACTTAAATGTTACAATTGCGTATAGCCCGGTGACCGCGAAAAGGGATCGCCCCCTCATATAATAAAATACAAAACATCTTTTTTAGCTGCGGGGTAGAAACAGCTGCGCTTTTTGTTCAACAATGATACAGCCGCTTTGAGCTTATCTACCTGGGGCGTAGGGCAGGTTGGGCCCGTTTAGCCTATTTAATTTTCATTTAGAAAATTGATAATTTTTTTATAATATTAGTTTTAGATTATGTAGTATTTTTATTCTAGATTCTGATAAATAAACTTTTGCATTTTTTCAACGGTTTTCTTAAAATAATGTGACATACACCTACACAATAACTCTAATGCCAGCTTAGAACTACAGAAATAGAAGAGGTGCTTTATACACAATAAGGTTGCAGAAAGAACAAAAAAGAACAACAACTTTAGATGATTGCGTGGATTTAATGAATAAAAAAGCACCGTCACATCCATTAAAGCTTGCGACGTGTGTAGAGACACTAGAAAAAATTTCTACATTTTATGAGTTGCTCATATTCAATATTCATCTTTAGCCTGCGTCTGTCCACTGCTGAACAGATTGGTGAAAAATTGTGCTTTCAAAATTCACAAGTTTTCATATTTTTTCAGTAAACTACGTCCAATTGAAAATTTCCCAAACCGATAGTAACCCATAAAACACTGTACATTTAACACGACCATGACGAGATGTCATAGCGTAAACCAAAAGACTTTACATCCTCGCAACATTTCAAAATTTCAACATTATAAATATTGTAGGTACAATGTGTATTGAACACGCCCTTTGTCATAAGTTACGGTTGATTTGAAGTGAAGTTTTGTCTTTTTATTATATTCATGCAGACATCATTTGACCATTATTTTTAAGAAATAAATTGATTTTCAGCCTTCAATATTTTTAGGGTAGAAACTTTTTTCGTGCCAGTAGAAATACTAGAAATTATGAGAAAATACGAAGCTAGATAAAAAATCAATATATGTCTAATACTGATGAGTTTTAAAAGTATTAACTTTTTTCAACATTAGTTACCTACCTACCTTTAACGTCGCCATTTTAGTTCCAGCCCTTCAAAAAAATCAAAGAATTGAATAAAAGAGACTCAATTACATAATGAAATATTCCAGTGACATTTTTGCTTTGTATCCTTTGTATTCCGAATACAAAAGGGAGCACGCCATTGGTCGGAAGTTGGTGACAATCAGGTGACATTATTTGTATCTACCAATCAGGTTACGGTATAGTAGAATGGTAACCACCATTAAACTGTCACCCGTCTATGTACTTTTAATGAATAGGAATTTTAAATAAGAATTATTTAGAGAAAGCGGCAGATAGGTACAGCAAGCGATAAAGATGGGTGACCGATTGTGCTGAAATCGTGATAGATTTTAATATAGATATATATTAAGGGTTCCATGGCAAGAAAAAATTGCGATTACTTTTGTAACACAAAAATAATACATCGATTAGTACGCCATAAATTGTGAAATATTTCTTCACGAAATTCAATCATTTTCTCATGACACACACAAAAAGCTCCATACTTGAAAGAATTGACGCATTGTGTCTATAATAAAAATAATTACCACACGTTTCCAGTAAATTCCATTTAGGTAGGTACCTATACAGTTTACAATTCCTCACAAATGGTACCCATATGTCGCGTCAGGCAGTGACAAGGTCTTATGGTACAATAGCTAACTCAAGTGCTATTTATTTACTTTACAAACAATGTGCCACAGATGTGCTGAATACGAACACCTCATTGCATGGGACCGTTAAATGTCGTATACTTTTGCTTTAATATACATAAATTGTTATTTACCTATGGATTGTAATAATATGTGCAAATATGTGAGAGAATCGTAGAAGGCCTCCATTTGTGTTGCAAATCGGAACTTTCTTTTTAGTTTTAGCGCTAGATTTTTAGTGACAATTTAATCTAGGTTGGTTAGATCAAATCTATTGAAAGGATAAAAATTGAAAGTTTGCCTAAAATTTAACATGATAGATATGACGGCAGTGGACGGCTTGAGCAATTTTTTAACTTGTAGGTATTAGAGGTGTGATGAGTATACTAAAGGACAGGAAAGATGATGCAGGAAATGTTTCTGCCTTTCCCTCCTGGGATAAAAAGCGTGGTGATATATAAATAAACTATAAAAAGTCAAGCTTATGTCTTAAAAACTTAAATATCGCCAGTACTCGACAATTAAAAGTCATTATTTAATTAGTGGTTATTTGACAAAGTGTTAATATCCGTTATGGGGTGTAATTAATTTTTACCCTATAAGCGACCGACGGCGAACTGCGGGATACTTTTATAAATGGGTCTATGCTACTTTGCCTTCAATTTAACTATCTTATTAGATGATACTCACGGCTTCGCCCGTATTATTTAGCTGGTACTGAATCATAATGATATCTAGAAGTTTCATCAAAATTCAGCCGTTTTTCAGCCTGTTCTGGGTTAAATGACACAGATTGACTAAAATAAATGGCCTCAAATAATATCAACATGAGGAAGGCCTGGATTCCTATAGGTATTCCGTTGGGAACCCAGGACTGTACCTCTTAGTACCGTCCTCTGCAGTACCTCTTGGGATACCGCGAGTCATCATACCCATAGTAGGTATCTACTTACTTTAAATTTAGCTTGATACCTATGACAGATGTAAACAAAGTCAATTACATACCTATATAACTTTATACGAGCGTTGAACAAACAAATATTCACAAATTTTCTTGCAATGGCAATTATAATTAACATAGGTACCTAGTGCAAGACCTATGCTAGACATATACTTAAAGTTGAATTTGACGGCTTTTCAAGCACTTTGACAGCTGTCACAGGGATCAAGCTATAATATTTTACGCGAGGGTCCCGTACTACCATTTTTTCGGAGGATTTTTTAGGCTATTATTTTCAAAATTTTACACTCAATAGTTTCGGAGATAAGAGGGGGGGGGGGGGGGGGTATGGTAAATTTCCGTATATTTAGATACGCATTTTAAAAAAATAAAAAAATGTAACGAGCCCATTGACTTGATATGTTACAGATCTTGTTTAGGTTTCAATTTTGCCTCCAAAATTAACCTCTGAAATCGAGATTGGGTCATGAAACTCTATAGGTATACTTATAACAGTACCAAGTTTCAAAAATTTTCATCCAGTACTTTCGGAGAAAATAAGCTGTGACACAAGAGTGGTCCTTTTTTTCATCGGAGATGTTCAGAATCCTAAAAAAAAAACCGTGAAAAGCCGGGGCTAACCGCTAGATTAAAATAATCCAAAACATAAGTCATTCCAAATACAGTTCATTTACACAATATTACAGTTTTAAACCTTTTTATCGCCGCGAACAATTACCTACAAACAACCCTCCGAATATCCTTTCCACTTGTGATCACGCGAAAGGTTAATATATTAAAATCTAGGGACAGTTTCACTGTGACAGCTAGGGCGATAGAAATCTAGACGCCCACTTAAGCGCTACTTTGTTATGATAATTTGTCGTGAAAAATGTGGAAATTTATATGAGTCGACACCGTGAAAACGTGAAATTCTTGGCACGTAACTGGTAACTTGGCAGACAGTTCAGCCATAAATTAAAAGCAAAAAAAGTTATTTTAAGGTTTGGAAGACGTACCTACTTAGGTAGGTACCTACCTAAATCAGTGCGTGGGTTTTTTAAGTAAAGACGCTCTTATATACTACCATGCGCTCTTTCTGAAGAGTGAACGAAACTGAACCGTCAC
Organism: Nemapogon koenigi; assembly: GCA_963924495.1. NCBI lineage: Eukaryota > Metazoa > Arthropoda > Insecta > Lepidoptera > Tineidae > Nemapogon > Nemapogon koenigi. Next base: position 7,366,622 of record OZ004644.1, on the reverse strand, counting down.
GCTCAGGTCGGTGACGCTTAATTGGATATTCTCGGTTCCAGTCGACATAAACCAGCGCGCTAGGGTCGCTAACGCTGACGGTGACGACATAAATGATATAGTTTTCATTTCTATCGTGTGGTCGTAGGATTAAATGATAAGGGAAAAGATTCAAAACATACATGATCTTTATATATTATTATATTTTATTTGTTTATTATTATTTTCCAGTCAGTACCTAGATATAACATTTTAATTTATTTTTTTTGCGTTATGTTTAAATAAGTTTTATTCAATTATTTACACAACAATATAAACCTAAAATAATATTAATAATCAAAAATATTTGGTCCGCGTGGCATGGTGGCAAGAACGCTGGCTGCATTTCCTCGCTGTATACCTAGCTATGCTAATTCTCTGGGCGCCGACAATTTTTGGTGTTATATCTTTATAAAATTTTTTGGCACTCGGCCCCCATGAACCTAGAGTCTCTACTGCAAACGGCACAAATATTATTATCTTTTTCAATTTGTATATATTTGCGCCGTCTCTGCTGTTACGGCAGCTGCCCCGGCTCTTATCGCTGTACTCGAGAGATGTGAGGGCGCCAAAGTATCAACACAAGTTGCGTCCCATACTAGGGCCCTCCCCTTCTCCCAAGGCACCAGCGTCATGCCATCCGGTCTCTTGCCATCATCACGTACAAGACCACAGGATTTATTTCTCAAAGGTGGTTTTTGTCGGTATCAAATATGTCCCTTAATACTGTATCAAATGTTTGATACGCTATTTTGAAAATTATTTTTCCCTCTAATGACAAAAAATTAACAAACAGATCAAAATAAATGTTTCTTTTAAAATTAGATTTATTTATTTATTTTGTAAAAGACGCCATCTGTTGCAGATCAGTTAAACTATGACAACAATATTGACATCACTAACGGTGCGAAGTATTCGCACGGTCATCTAGTAAATGCATAATAAGCATTGCACTGCCATGGCCGTGACAAACTAATAGAGTTTGTTGCTTTGTTCGATGACAGCATTTTTAACACAAATATGGTGCATGACCTAGGAATTGAACCTAGGTTTGTCGGCTTCGCGGGTAGGATCTCTTACCACTAAGCTAAACGTTAAAAAGAATGTATGATACCCAGTTTAAACCAAAACATTACAGGTAAATTAATATTGCGAACACATTAAATCATGTTATTATGCATCAGGTCATTATTTCACTTACAAACTTAATTCAACCGTAAATTACTAACACCCCACTTTCCGCTGCCACCCCCTGTCTAGTGAGTCGTGATATTATCCGTTTGTGGCACGAGAAGGCTCGCACTTTGTTTACAACTTCCGGTCGCTTTCTTACTTCCGGTTCAACTCTACTTTCTTTATGTCGTCTCATAGTTTGGTTTTTTAGTAAAGTTATTTAAAATTAAATAAGTTTATCTGTATGTATTTGCACAGTTCTATTTTATATGCAATATATTAAATATAAAACAAAAAAATATATATATAATAAGTTTACACGTGCGAATACATCGCACCGTTAATGGTGTCAATATTGTTGTCATAGTTCAACTTATCTCCAAATAGATGGCGTCTTTTACAAAATAAATAAATTAGTCTAATTTTAAAAGAAACATTTAGGTAATTTTGATTTCTTTGTTTATTTTTCGTCATTAGAAGGAAAAATAATCATCAAAAGGGCGTATCGAACATTGACTTGAAGGGAGATATGGCGTACAGACAAAAAACACCCTTGTTGATCTACTAAAATTTTATCATGAATCTTTATCACATTAACTACAAAGGTCCAAAATATTTTACAATTCAAATAAAAATGATACCCTATTACCCAACGAGGTGTTATACCAAGATTTCAACAAATCTACTTAAGTCCACGCACCTTAGTCCATCGCAACTATTTTTATCGTCTGCTATTACATGCCATAACCACCATAACAACTCACATAAAATCAGGAGCGTGTCGTGGCAGATACGTCGTTAAGATTACGCTTCGCACTCAATTTCGTCGACTAAGTAGGCGCGGGCGATCGTGACGCCAACAAAATAGAACGTAGAGACGCCCCTTAACTCCGTTAGTTCATATCATATATAAAGATCTACAAGATAAGCCAATGTCATTTATTACATTTTCTAGTTTTGTGTTGACGTGAAAATTCGTTGATTGCCGTGATTGTTTTGTGATTGTCTCTAGATTTTTATCATAGTTTTTGTAATTTAAAGCAATTTGAATATGGGAATCATTATTTCAAATTGCGCCCTATTTTGTAAAATCAAAACTTTGTATAGAAATTGAAATTTTAACAATGAAAATAACTAATAATAAGTTAAATTTATCAATCGACGACATTACAAGTAGGCACATTCAAATTGTTCACTTGACAATGGCGAAATAATTTGGACGCCTAAATAGGAACCTTTATAAATCCGATGTTTTAGATCTGGTTCCTAAAAATGTGACAAAATGAGTGAGTAACCGCCGTTACTAATAATAATCATTCACAAGATTCCATTCCAAATCTCACAGAACAAGCTATGTTTAACATTACGAGTCATCAGTAGTCACTAAATGCAAAGAAAACTATGAATAACTTGCACCTTGTGAAACTCGAAATTGATTTTGATTTAATTGGATATTTCAAATATATTTTTAAGACATTATTTTTCAGACGTTAGTTATAAATTGTCTAAAGCGTGCTTCGTAGGACACAAAAAGTTAGATACCGCAATTGTTTTATTAAAAGACAGCTCTGTAGATTAATTACAGCAACAAGATAGCCACAGATTAGATATGTTTAATATGGACAACTCCCTACATAAGTAAAAATCGTGATGAAGAGATTTGTGTTTTGTGATCTATAATTTCAGGATTTGCATATAGGTACATTCAGGTGGCCGAGTGGTTAAGATCTCTGGTATTAACTAGGCAGGCCACGGGTTTGATCCCGGATCCCGGTCATGTATCAATTTTAATAAAAAACTTATGTACATAATCCGACAAACCACACTTAGAGGCTTTTTCATCTAAATATACCTCAACAGAACTCGTTGGGTCAGCCTCACAAATACCATCGGCTAAAAGAGGGAGACTTGGTCTTCCGCTGGGTGCCCTAGGACCCTGACACGGGTTCAGGAGCTGTAAGTCGTCAACCCTTGAAGAAATAAAAAAAAATGATTTTGTAAAACAGTAAATTTTTTTTTCAAAACTTATTTTGCATATGGCATCAAAAATATTTTCCAACTAGCCAATCGTCAGGCTACACAGGTAGGAAAATAGTTTATTTAAAATTCCAATAAGGATTTTCCCCGGGTAATGAGCGGCTCTCTATCTCTGTGCAAAAAAAGACATCGATCTGTTGCTCCGTTTTGACGCGAAAAAAGGAAACACAATCACACTTTCGCATTTATAATATTAGATCAGTTTTTTTTTATTTAACGAGATCGAGTTTACCATTCGAGTTAGAACAGTAGCCTCTTTATTCAAACGCAGTATGCACGAAGTTTTAATTACACAGTAGACTCGATGTTTGCCTGCCTATATTTGGTCCGTCGTAGTTCGTGCGCATCTCGGGACATCGTCATGATCGGACATCATAGTCTTACTAACAACGTTTATAGAATCAACAAACAATAGCATCCGTGTATGGCGTTTTGACACTTTTCCCCTCACGAATCACACGATATTTAGAGCATTTATACCGATGGTTCATGCATGCACAAACAATATCAAGAATTTTCTATTTAGTAGGCATCTATCAAGCTTCTAAATGAATTTGTATTCTACAAAACATTCCAAATTGATTTAGTTAATATTGCTGCATTTATTCACATGATCATAAAATAATATAAACTGATTGAAAGAAGAAATATTACATAAATAGAACGTACAAAAGATGGATAAAGACATATCAAGAATTTTCTGTGTAGTAGGTACTAGCTTCGTAGGTGCCTATCTAAATGAATTCGTGCGCTATAAAAATAATATTCATTGCTAAAAATACGTAGGTTCAATATGTTTAATAAGTATTTTTCAAGAGAGATTGCAAGGAAAAAGAGGTGGTCGTCACGGGACGCCGGCAGATAGATGTGAAACATCAAAATTGACGCATCAAGTATACTGTAGGTAGTCGAAAAGCAACGAAGTATATAGTACAAGCGCCACGCACACATAAGGGAGTAGAGAGCGGCAGCGGAGAGGGGGAATGACGTAGTTTTCCGTCACGACATACGAGTCGATCTTACCCTTTATCGATGTGTTTCATATGAATAATTTTTCAAATGTAACATAACAATTTGTACCGAAGGTTTTCCGGGATAAAAAGTAGCCTATGTCACTATCTGACCTTAACTATATCTGTGCAAAATATCGTCGTAAAAGAAGGACAAACAAACAAACAAACACATTTTCGCTTTGGTTTCCCTGATTGCAAAATACGCAGAAAATATTACAACATGGATTAAAATTAAACACAGATGTATAACTGCAGTTAAACAATTGAACCAACAGTCAAATCTGCTACGAAATAAATGGAACACAAATAAAATTCCAATTGTAACCTGTCAAACGTCAATTCGTATCATTAAATAAATCTATGTACAGTCAGCGTCAGTAGTATGCAAAGTATTTCTTTAAACAGGGACTCTATGACAGCCTCCTTTTCTAGAAGAGATAGGAACATACTTTATTTAGGACTTGAGCTCTTTTTGTCTGAAACTAAAATTGGCATTCTTTGTTTTTTGGTCAAGTGTATTATATTATATGGCAGAAGTAAAAAAAAAATATTAAAAAATGTATTGTTTGAAGGCATCATTAAAAGTTTACACAATCGCCGAGCATATATGAAAGGTAAGGTGAATATTAAAGAAGCGAAAGAGGAGTTAGAAGGAGTTAGGATTATGATAGCTTTCGATTGTCTCTGTCTACCCCTCTAGGGATAAAAGGCGTGAAGATTGATAGATATAGCATACTTTTCTTAAAAAAAATCTCAATTTTGAAAAAAATAATGTTTGCATTAATCGGTCCAGTTTTATGTGAAGATCAATTGATTGTATGGAAAGAAAATCGTGACGCCAAAAGTTGGTCAAATTCAAATTCAATTTTTAAAATTTTGAATTTTACTAATAAACAGTTATGCCATTTTTTATTTCAGATAAAAAGAGCAGAAGTTTACAAAGAAAGTATGTCCTTATCTCCTCTACTCCTGCCAAAGAGTCACCAGTTAAAAAAAGACATTTCTGATTTTAAAGGATTTATTACTATGACATAAAATTCATTTTCCCAAATAAGAATAGTATTAAAAGTTGTCTCGTGCTGCTAACATAAAATATGAAAAGTACAAACGAATTTCTCCCTATAACCTCTTTGTACATTGTTTTTACTATCGGACTACAATGAATAGACACATTGTCACTGTCATTGAGGGCCTTAAACAAACTGACGGATTTTAAACCGTTACACTGAGTACTGTTCGAGAAAGAAAAATAAATACAACGCTAGCATGAGCTTGCGACTTAAGGCTCGCGTCCACTAGCCTCGTCGAATCGAATCCACAATTTTTTTACTATGAAAATAATTTTCATGTAATGGATACATATCACGCTGTAACGGCTAAACTATTTAGAACATAACTACACATTCGTTTTCCTGGGTTAGTAAAGGAAAAATCCAAATAATACAAAAGTAAAAACGTAGAGCAACATTTCATAATTAAAACTTAGTAGCTTATCAAGATATTTGAGGTTCCTAGAACTTTCCATATCTCCCATCGTGCGAATTCACTTGGCTTATGTATGTTCAAATGTTCATTCTACTTCTTCTTCTTTGGCAACAGTGCTGACTTTCATCGCAATTCTGCCAGTCTCCAGTGTTTAATCTTGTGCAATAGTAAGCCGATAAATCGGTAGCTAAGATTATCCCGCCGACTGTGATATGTCTTATTAATCACTGACTAATCACAATCATCACAGCGCGGCCGGGATTAAACCGGATTCCACATCACGCCATGACGAAAACGCGTCCCGGTCGGCGCCATGACCGGATGTGGAATCCATGTTCATTCTAATTTCAAAAGTTTGACAAAAACGTAGGAAGATATCTGTCAAAATAGCAAATACGCAAACACGAATTCCCCAAGTAAAGTTGCACCACCAAACAAATACACATGTAAGTATGACATGTCTCTTTTGTCTTCTAAGTCATCACATCAACCATATCAATAGCAATTTCAAAATATACAGAGGGCCCTCTGCCTGCATTTTCTATCTTCTATCTATCATTTCTGCATATGATTTTTTGTCAATCCTTCATCCTTCATCCATTCTATGTATGTCTAAACCAGTACGAACTACTTTACTTGGTTTTACTTATAATCTGCAGTACCTATTACATATCTATTTACATTGCTCTGAATGCAGTCAATGAGTCTTATGCGTATCTAACAGCACCTTGAAATTGTCCTTAAAAATGTAAACTTCATCCCTATTAAAAAAAGTTAAATTTCAACAAAATTGTCGCTGCCTCATGTTAAGCCCGCTTGAACTGCAAGAACTCCCATAAATGTAGGTTCTAATTAGATGCTTATCAGAAGACAAAAGTCGCGGCCACCCACAGAGTGTACGCCCGCGCCGATACGCTTACAAGCTTGCGACATCTATGACTCATAGGGAATACGTATATAGCATATACCTACTAATATAAATCTGAAGAGTTTGTATATTTCAACGCGCTAATCTCAGGGACTACAAAAAATATAGCCTCACAAATACCATCGGCTAAACGAGGGAGACTTGGTCTTCCGCTGGGTAACCTGGAACCGTAACACAGTTTCGAGAGCTGTAAGGCAACCCGTCAAGAAAGAAAAAAAGCCCGTTTAATGAGGTTGTGGCTATACTATAACGTCTACATACGCCAACCACTAAAAAAAAATCTGTTATACTAGGTATTATACCTATCTCTATATTTTGTGACCTAGGTATAGATGAAATGTGCAATTTAGTGTTAAATTTATTTGTAATTCAATTATTATGTACTTATATAATTAGTGAAATCTGTCTACAACAAACAAACACACCTTCATGGCTTTTATACCTTGCGGTGTAGCCAGACACATGAGTAACAGCAATTAATGGACCTAGATGTGTACACACAGAGTAGGTAAAGAAAAACGACGAATTTCTAAAATTGTAATAATCTAATACAATGTACATTGTATAAAATCAGTTAAAACTATAGATAAAATATTCAATTAAAACAAATATAACATTGTCCCCCACACAGACCTCGAAAATAAAGTCCCGATTTTATGACTATGTAAATAGCGATTGACAAAAATGTCATAGATGTCTCGAAACGTGTCTGTGCAAACAAAATTTTATTATTATGTTCCATAAGTCAGTAGCTTTTATTGCCTATCCACGATGTGGGTGGTCCTTGTGTTTATATAAACAAATAATTATTTGAGGACAAAAATATCTAGTGCGTTTGAACTGAGGATGTTGACCGGGTATTGTACACAAAGTACCTAATATAGTTTTGTTTTATGACTCGATAATTTACCGCCAACTCTAAATACATTGTTCAGGGATTTTAAAACATATTTTAATTTGGACACTAAAATTAACATAACCGTCTATTTTGGTAGCAGTATTTTATGATACTTCATTAATAATACTAGCAGTTGCTCTATGTTACACTTGTACTTCCTACCTCAAAGGGAATAAAAAACGATATTTTTTCTGGAAACCTTTGCAATATTGAAATACAAAAATTAGACCTTAGTTAGACAAAATTAATCTTGATCCCCATCCAAATGTAGAAACAGAAATCTTTAAAAAAATCTAAAGTCACAGACAGACACTTAGAATCCATACTAGTATAGACAATCCATACTAATATTATAAATGCGAAAGTCACTCTGTCTGTCTGTCTGTTCTGCTTACACGGCTAAACCACTGAACCGATTTTGATGCAATTTGATTCGCAGTAAGCTTGAACCCTAGGGAACATAGGCTACTTTGTTTTGGGATGAAAGTTAGTGTGGACTCGACGGGCGAAGCAATAAAAATGTTTTGCTGTATGTGGAACTGTTTGCTTTGAACTTTACAGTCTAATATTTGCAATAAGCAAACCATCAGGTGTACAAAAAGTAAGCAATAAAGAACAATTGTTACCTAAGACCATCAAAGCAATGAAAGCGAAAAGAACTCATTTGCATTTCGCCATCAAACGAACAGCTAAGCCCGCGCAGATCTACAGATAGCTTCGCCGACATGCGTAGGATCATCTCTTTGTTCAGATAGTCACGCTTTCTGAACCTCGCCGTATGTCGCCATAACGAAACTTACTACTCGGAGTTTACATGCGAGTACATTAAGATCCATCGACCTAAAAATTTCGCAGGATTCGTATTTCGCAGGTGCATTAGGGCTTTTGACTTGATCACCATGTTATCATCTCCCAGGGCACCCAGCGGGAGAGTTACGTTACTCCACATTATCTTAAGGATTAAGGAGTACGAGATTAACATTAGTAATTTTATAGCAAAGCGAAGTATCAAATCAAATCTATATTTTTTTATCTCAAGAGGAGTAGGCAAAGACAATCGAATGCCATTTATTACGATCCTGATATACCTCTTTCGCTTCTTTTATATTCATCATACCTTTCATACACGCTCGGCGATTGTGTGCACTTTTAATATTTCCATCGATTAATATATTTTTTATAAGTTCAATAAAAGTACACCTAGGTCGTCCTCTGCCAGCATTTCCTTTCACTTCAGCCATATAAACCTTTGCAGTCATTATTTCATCCTTCATTATTTCAATGCGTCCAAACCAGCGTAAACAACTTTTCTTCATTTTAGTCACAACATCATCTTTCACTCCGCATTTTTCTCTAATGACATCTATCCGGATGCGGTCAATACGCTTTATATCACAATTTCTACGTAAAGACCGGATTTCCACTGCATTTATCTTACTTTCATGCTTCTTATTCCATACCCAAGTCTCGCTTCCTTAAGTGATGGATTTTTTTAATAGTTTTTTTATAATAAAAGTTTTGTCGCCCGTTAATCAAAGGACAAAATATAACTGCTAAGTCCTACCTGCCATCACATAATAATAGTACTACTTCCGTTTTCTCTTCTAAAACTTTAAATTTTAACTACATTTTGTGAAATAGTATTCCCAATTTTCAAAGGAATTAAGACTTCAATAACATCTTGACCACACTATTATTAATACGAAGATCTCACATCAAGCGTTCAGAAATGAACGAAGGGAACTGTCAAAACTGTATTGCGTCTGTTGCGCACAGCTGCGCCCTCTAGCGACAAACAGTGAACAATGGATGTGCATAATTATGAACTACCCTACATATCGTAAAACGTATTTTATTCCTCAATCGCAGTATCGCCTGAAGGGCAATGGCGATGACTGTACACCTTGTCATGTGATTTTGGATTTATTTTATGTAGGTATATTAAATTGAGTGGCTTCGAAATATATACCCACATTGCTGCTCTGAAACTATTTTAAATAATTAATAAAATAATAAGTTGCGAATACGACTCACGCGCTAAGGGTTCCGTACCATTTTTTCGTTCAGAACTTTAAGACAGGATTTTCGTTTAGGTTTTCCTGTAAACTATAAACATTCCTGTTTCCTGTAAACTCTCTTATAGCCTTATACATGGACGTAAAAAAGGAGAGGACGGATCGCCGTTAACACAAAAGTGAAGCAACCAAGTTATGCCAGTTTCATTGTAAATACGAGCCTCACGCACACATTCTCATTCGGTTATGCTCATCAGCCGCCATTAAGAAAATAAAAAACAATGCCGTCTTGTGTAGTAAAATTATGCAAAAACAACTCCATTACTCATAAAAAATCTCAAGGAATCACATTTCATAGGTAAGTTAGTAATTTACCACTTATTCTACAATTTAAAGATATATTAGAGATAAATAATATCGGTAGCACACATGCACGCTTGGTGCTTCACTTTTGTCTTAGCGGCGATCCGTCCTCTACTTTTTTATGTCCATGGCCTTAATTCATTAAAGTTATGTTTTCGTTTAAAATTTGTAAAATACATTTTTAATTTACAACTTAACTAAAATGTACAATAATAAATAAATAATATATTTAAAAACTATATATACAAATTACAAAAAGAATACCTCTTCCAGAACCCCTCCCTGTGGCATGGTTCCTAAAACACTGGCTGCGTTACCTCGCTGAATGGTTAAACTGATCCTTTGAGCGAGGTAAGAGCCAGCCTTTAGGTCACCTGAGGCGTGGACTAGTCTCGTACCTAAATCTTTTATGAATATTTTCATTTCGGCAGACCATGGACCCATTGTTTCCACCGCAAGCGCCGAAAATAAATAATTTGTTATAATATTTGAATATTTTCGGCGCTTGAGCAGTTGAGCCTGTTCTGCCGCCGCACCCGCTCTTAATTTTGTATACTGTATGTGAGACGCTGCCAGTGTATCAACACAGGTAGCGTCCCACACCAAATTTTTTCCTAAATACCACGGTACTAAAGTTACGCCATCAGGTCTTTTGCCATCGTCCCTGCTCATACCAGATGGTTCAAGAATTGCAGGAACAGAGGCAGTGGCAAGAGATCGGCGTACTATATCATTTAAGGTACCGTGGCGGTAGGCGCGACCAGCACTTTTTGTGCATGAAATGGCCTTAATTACATTTCTTTTTCAATATTTAAGACTTAGTAGTTTCGGGTGTACCTAAGGGTTAACATTCAATTATCGTATATTTTCTTTAATAAATTTTAAACTATGCATTTTAAAACTATATAACAAATATATTTGTATTTCTTATAACGAGCCCTTTCATGTGATATGTCACATGATGCACTTGAAAAAAATTTTTTAACTTTTTAATTTTTCCCCCAAAATTGAAATTCGATTATACCTATATACCTACCTACGTTACAATGTCCGTGATTGGGTCATCAAACTCTACAAACGTACCAAATTTCAACTTTTTTCGTCCAGTACATTCGGAGAAAATAAGCTGTGACAGACGGACAGACAGACAGACACAAAAGTGATCCTATAAATTTTAAATCCCATAAAAACTATCATTGACATATTTTAATACTTTCTGGGGTTGAATTTCCATAAATCCTTTGTAGCGCTACGTTATGAAACGAAACTATCGTCCTTTAGTTAGTCAGTTAGGACATAACGTATACAAATTTTTGATTTGTATGTTTGTATGAAATATTTGAGGCGTTTGGAGTGGAAACGATGGGACCGTGGGGACCTAGTGCACACAGTCTGTTTATAGATATTAGTAAACGACTAATAGAACGTTCACATGATCAACGGACTGGCTCTTATTTCGGTCAACGAATAAGCATTGCCATCCAACGAGGTAATGCAGCCAGTCTGTTGGGTAGGTACTCTCCCAGTAGATAGCTATTTACATGAAATTTTTTATTTGTAATTTTATTTTATTTTTGTAATATAATACATATTTAAGATAACATTAATAGAAATTAAATGTTACTTCTTAAAAAATTTTAAATATATAATTAAAGATTTACCTACCCATAGAACAAAGTTTCTTTCACACAAAGCAAGAAAATTTTATAACAAAATCGAAATGACATATTATTTTTTTTAGATTTAGATTTAATGTAAAGTTTGTATAATGTTATCTAGCGACTCCAAACTTTGACAATTTCGTGGCAAACATTTTCAAAAGTATCTACCTAAAATCCATACTATAATTTTAAAATATTGCCACAGATTACCTAAATGATATTGCCATCTCATACATTGGTATTTTGTCTATTAGTTTGTACTTGGGAATGTTTTTAATCCAATCTGGCACGAATAAAGTACCTATCTCGCCTACCTTTATGATATCTAAAAATAAATAGACAATAAATAGTAAATAAATCACGAGGTCGTGTAAAAGTTGTTTTCGACTACTGCCGCTTCGTCTTTGACAGCTTAAACCTTCTAAATACATTTAATGGATTCATAAATATGTAAGTGCCCGATCATCACGTCTGTTCTCATGACTACATACTACCGTGGATAAATAACCAACTGGATTATATCTTTTTGAATGTGAGACAAAATTGATTTGTATTCAGATATATAATTGAAACTAAGGGTAAAGACCGCCATAGTTGGAAGATTGTTAATGTCATTCTTATTTTAGGCTCTAGGTAAGGACGCACTGTAGACAGCATTTTACTTGAAAATATTATACTTATAAAGATTTCCGACCGAGTTGATTCGTCTTTTTGAGTCATCGCTAGTTGATCTGCTAAAAAATTTAAAAGCAAAACTATTCAGAGAACGTGAGTATAAGATTAAAATTAACTGAGTTTTATTCAAATACTGGAGACTCGACCCCGGCTTTGCACGGGTACAATATGGATTTACAACATATTGAATATCTACACAAATACACTTATCTATTAGAGATAGATAAATGCTATCATGGAATTTTTTTGTAGATTATTTAATTCTACACAATTCATTTCCTACATCTCTGACGGATTAAACAGCATACGCGTAGAGCTAACTTTTCCCCTAATTCTTATTCACTAAATACTGTTACGTAAAGCTCACCTCCTAAACATATGTCCATATTTAATACTCGTAAACCTTCCCAGTGAATCAACCTAACTAATGCGTTCAGTAGATTTTTTGCGTGAAACAGACACGGCTGGGGGCTTTGTTTTACAATATAATAGTGAATATAGTGATAGTGGTTTCAAACTTTCAACGCCATCTTGCTCATAATTGAAACTAGCTTTATTTTTTTCTGCTGGGTACCCTGGGTCCGATAACACAGTTTCGGGAGCTGCAAGGCAACCCGTGAAGAGTGAAAAAAAAATGTATTCTTTATAACCTATTACAAAAAAAAATCTATTGAAAATATAAGGACCTCTTTTGGGTAAAAGTCTCCTCCATCTTTGCCACTTATACTGGGCCCAGCACAGTGAATTAACTCATCAACTCATCTTTCCATTGGATCAAAGATACTTCACCTTAAAAGAATTAAGTACGCCAATAACAATCGTCGAATACAATCCAGAGTATAAACATTCTTGTTAATCAAGGAAGTAAGTTAGGCTTTCATCTACACGATCTAGACATCGTTGCTGTCTTTATCTTCAACGGACGCCGGATATCAAGTCGTGCCGTACATTTTGACTGCTCATAATTTTAATTAACTGTAATTAATACGACTTAGGGCCTGTTTCACAATCCTAACTTCCTAATCCTATTTCTATATATTATTTCTTAAGGGTGTTTTTTGGTCACTACGCCATATCTCCCTTAATATTGTATTAAAGTTAATGTTTGATATGCCATTTAAAAAAATATTTTTCCTTCTAAAATTTGGCTAATTTATTTATTTTGTAAAAGACGCCATCTATTGGAGATCAGGTGAACTATGACAACAATATTAACAACACTGACTGATAAATATGAAAGTGTGTTTGTTGGTTTGTTTTTCTTTCATGTGAAATGAAATGAGAGTGACATGCTACTTTATATCCCGGAGATCCTTATAAATCCTTTTCACATTTAAAAATTTTTCAGGAGCGAAGTCGAAATGGATAGCTTGTGTTTAGATAAAATTCCAGTTAGGCAATAAATGTCGAATAAAAGTCACGAGTTTGAGATTCAGAAAATATTACCATTATAATAAAAGGAGTTTTCCGAAGAAAAAAAAATGCACTGAATAGTACGCACCTACTAAATTTATATGCTGAAAACATACACAACCAGCTTCTGGACAGCATAATTAATAATTAAGCATAAAAAAATCTTCCAGATTAAACGTTCGCCGAAAGGCTATAGGTTAAATTTACTACCAGTACCTACTATTCACTATAAAATGCAATGTCATTTATTGATATTCAGTCGTTTAGATTTTCCGGAAAGTGGTGTGTCATTTTCCGTCAAAATGTTGTCGCGTGCCGTTCGCCGGATATAAAAAGAAAATAAGTCTTTTGAAAATTCGAAACCATCGGAAGCGAGCATTTGTAGGTTGTATTCGAATGACATCCGTATCCGTTACCCGTTGCCGTTACTGACAGCTTGTCATATTGAATATAAAAGTTACCTCTGAAATATGAATGAAATATTTTCACTCGTGTATCTGAATTTTTCGTTCGTGTGAAATATTTGTTTTCAATGTCGATTTTATTTGAATTTTTATACTGAATATCTAATTTCATATATTTTTATAAGTAAGTTATTAACAGAACAGGTGGCAAGACTAAAGTTGCTATCAATAGGACTAAGTAATTGTCACTTTTTTATCTATATAATATTTTCAGAATAAGTGCAATAAGAAATCTAAAAGCCGAAAGAAATCATTAACATAAAGTACCTAATTAATAAAGAAAATTAGAGCTTAGTTTTTTGACTTTTGAAAGACTAACGATTTTATGAACATTATTTATATAATGAGAGATTAGATTATATCCAGAACTAATCAACTCAATGAGCCAGTAGCGGGTGAACTGTTTCGAATAAAAAAAACTTATATAGGTAATAATTTATGTGAATATCTCGATAATTTTCATTGAATTATTCTAGTTTAATAGTAACATAACAAACCAAATGCTTTTGAATATATTTAGTTAGAAAATTGTACCTATCTTTAAATTAAACTGAAAAACTTAAAGCCACTGACAGATGTTCAACATTTTTATTACAAACACTCAATATATTATTCAATCTTTATGCTTGCAATTCGCTTATCACGGTCTAAATAAATGTGGGACGATCCTTCAAGTCCCCAAAATAGGGGAAAAAAGAAAACTCTTCAAGATATCAATTTAGAGGAAATTACGAGTTAATCTGTCACATCAACGCGGACGATTGCCCCGGAGCGGATGTAATCCTGTCTCCCTAACTTTTTTCACGAAAAAAATATAAGGGGACCTTCTTTTCATAAGATTGCTTCGTAAGTAGAAGTTTTATGTGAAAAATGGCGTGGGAATCAATCTTTTTGAAATTCTGATCTCTCTTATTTAGTACTTATTTCGTCAATTTAAAAGTACTAAATTAGTAATTGCCAACATATAAAGATAGAGTTTATACTGTAAGTTCGTTTGTTTATCTGTAAACTACTGAACCCATTTGTATAAATATGTCACGGTTTTGAAGAAACGGTAGGTACGTTATTCCAGATGAATTCCAGAAAAATTTGGAATCCGTATCAATCCGAATCTGTCACACCGCGCCAGGATTGTCACCTATCCTGTTTTAAAGGGCAAATGTGCACATTGTTACCAGTACCGTTTTTCTCTAAATCAGTCTTCGATATAGAAATGACAATAAAAGTTTACATAATACAATTTTCTGCGAAAAAATCAACCCTCGTTAAGCCTTTCAACAAATCTTCCTAAGGGTTGCTTTTTTGTTCTAGCTAATTCACGCACTCTGTTCAATCTTTTGTATAGATTATTTCATTGCAACACTCAAGATGACGTCTTAATTGGCTCTTTGTTTTATGGAATTTTGTTCTTTTAGTTAAGGGAGAGCCCTTATCGATTAATCGCTCATAATAAGGTATGACAGAATTACAAAAATATTACGTTACCTATAGTATTTTTTATGCCTATGGGCATGGGGAGATGGGTAGGATACGTAGTTTGAAGACACGATGAGAGATGGACGTCTGGAGTGACTGAGTGGAGACCTAGAATGGGCCACAGAAGTGTCGACAGACCACCAGCGAGATGTAGTGACGACATCGTAAAAAGAGATAGTAGATCGTAGAGAAGAACTGCGGAGGTATGGAGAAGTGGTGCAATGCTGAGAAGGCTTACGTTCAGCAGTTGACGGATACAGGCTAAGGACGAAGAAGATGTCTATATATTAGTAATTTTAGTTAAATTGTCTGTCTGTCGCAGCAGTGTTTGTTTGAATTAGGATCCAAAATTGTAAATAAATTATAAGAATAAATACATATTTCAGGCGTTGGGTGTGAAAACGATGGGACCGTGGCGACCTGGAGCACACAGTCTGTTTATAAATATTAGTAAACGAGTAATAGAACGTTCACATGACCAACGGGCTGGCTCTTATTTCGGTCAAAGAATAAGCATTGCCATTCAACGAGGCAATGCAGCCAGTCTGTTGGGTATACTCTCCCAGTAGATAGCGATTTACATGATTTTTTTTATTTGTAATTATTATATATTTTAAATTTGTAATTTAGTATTAAAAAAACTACCTAAGTTTTGATTTAGATGCCTAATGAATATATTAATATAACAAACTGGTGTGATGTCATTTATAAGAATTGTTTAAACACATACACATCTTTATAGCGGTGTACACTAGTAACATTGTCCACTTTTTGCCAGTTGTCCATATTGAACAGAACATATAACTTGTGTCTATACTTCTTTAACTGACACCCTTAAGGGTCCTATATTGGGGATTTTTCTGGGATAAACTATTCCCAATTTCTCTGTAAATAATCCACCTGTGTCACTGTAATTTAGCATATAGTTACTTATTGAATATATCTAAGTGAAATAGCTTTTATTTTTTCATGGGTTTTATTGAATAGGAAATATGGGTAGTTTAACTTTGCCCCTGCTGTCTCTTTCATAATCTATCACAAAACTCTAAATTTTTTTAAAAGCGCTGTCATACCATTACCCTTCAATTATATAAGTCTAATTTTTTGGTAGCTTATTGAAAATTTAAAATGATTATTATTTTATTATTTTTGCCAAATTAAAAAATCATAATTTTTTTTTTTTAATTTTCAATAAGCTACAAAAAAATCGATATATATAATTGAAGAATAATGGTATAAGAGCGCTTTAAAAGAAATTTAGAGTTTTGTGATAAATTATGAAAGAGACAGAAGGGGCAGAATAATCCTTTATTCTGCCACCCATATTTCCTATTAAATAAAACCAATTAAAAAAATAACGACTATTTCACTTAGATATATTGAATAAGTAACTATATGCTAAATTACAGTGACACAGGTGGAGTATTTACAAAGAAATTGGGAATAGTAATATCTCCATACAAATTCCCAGTAAGGACCCTTAAGGGTACAGCCAAGGGTACACAGGAAAATAACTGGACGTAAATATCTGTTTCTTTTAGTGTCCTGCGAAGCACGAGGGAGTCGACATTATTGTATATAATATTATTCTATTCTATTCTATTCTTCCGGTTTCAAGTCAACGCTCTACCAACTAGGCTATGAACTCCTTAAGAATTGCTTCAAATACGAAAATTAATACCCTATTAAACAAGAAAGCTCTTGTATCGTCAAGGCAGATACAAACATTTAGCAAATCCTTTAATATTAAAATCTGATTATACGACGCTCTGCTAAGTAAAACGGAGCATGGAACTAAAAAAACATAATAAACGCAACATCAAGACATTTCTTACAATTGTAATACCGACAAAAATACGCTTATAACTATACTATACTAATGATAAAACTATTTGAAAACCAGTCAGATTTAAAAAAAACCCAATTCTTGAGAAAGTATAGGCTATATAACATCACGCTACGACCTAAAGGGGCAGAGCTGTTACTATTAACGCGGGTGGAACAGCTAGGCACAGTTAGTCTATTATAATAGTGATAGATAAATGATCCCGCGGACGTTTTTGTATATATGTAATTATTTTCTCTCTCTGACGGATTAGACAGCAAACGCCTTGAAAACTCAATGGGACCAACTTTTTCCCCGACTTGATTCACTTATACTGTTAATGCTCAGCAACAAAATCTTTGTTTTATAATATGTAGTGATGAGATTAAACGAAGGCAGACGTTTACTCAGCAATATAAAATTCATAAAGAGGCGATGTCGCGCGGCCTGATTTCGGCTCTCTTTTAGCACAAACATCGATAAGTCTTTATAAGCTTCTTAATAACCGTTCCTAAGAACCGGTCCCCAATCGAGCGGCATTAATTATTTTATTATGCTTTTTAATGTTTATTCTTGACGTTAAGTACTAAACAAAGCCGGTAACAAAGATAAATAAACGATTAATTTTTCGAAAAATAAATACAATCGATTTTTTCTGTATTTTGTATTGTACCTTCCTAAGAAGACTCTTCATATTTTTGATATGAATTTGAATTTGAAATTGAAATTTGTGGGGTGCTATTTTAATTTAATAAAACACAGATAATTCGTTTCCATCTGAACAGTGTAATATTGGTTCAGAATTTTCGAGATTTTTTTTACAAACAAACTCGCTCTATCTTTATAATACATAATTATGTAAGATTTTGTTAGAGTGGGACTAGAAACCGGAGATCCTGCGGATTCTCTCCTCACTTGACAAAAATACGTTTTTTTAATGGACTTATAGTGCTTCGGAGGCCACGTAGAACAGCTCCGCACTGTGCATCGGCAGGCTTCCTAAAGCTCTGTACTTGCTCAATCTGGTTATTGGCTCTGGCTATCCTGCGTAAAGTCGTGATGGTGCAATTTATTTCGTGTAATTTTGATCTGTTGGTATTCTAATAAAAACTTTGTAACCAATTGATCGACTTTACATCCCCTTTGATAACAAAATACAGCTGCCGCATGGTTGCACTCACCCTATGCAAAGGGGATTATCACTTTGTTCTTCATATATGACATGAAAGCACAAAACTTAAGCTATTGATATGGTTTTACCTTGTTTCTAAAGAACTTATAGATCGTATCACGTAAAATAGAGGGGCTCTTACACTGTAGTGATGTGTAGGTAATGATGTGTAACATGTCAAGAACCTCAAAAATTCAATTCGAATGTTAATTTGAATTTCTTCACTTTCAGTCACATATTTCTGTACCATTTGACGAAAATGCCAAAAATGCCGGACCCAGGCATACGTGGAAGCCAGTACACGAATTCCTGCCCGGATATTCTCGGGTCGAGCGTACTCGGGCCGGGCAATCCATGGTCTTGTGCTGAATACATGTCGCGAACACAAATATTTAAGTACAAAGTAGGTATTTTTAATTATGCGCCGCGACCTATATCTAGGATTTGTCTATTTTTCTTACTTAGCTATTTTTGTCTCGACTGGTAATTAAACCTAATTTAAATAAGGTATTAACTGTTCATAATAATTACAAATAAACTAATAATAAATACAAATAAAATCATCCCTTAAAGGAAGACCTCCCTTGCATTATTAATATTCAAATTTCCTTCGTGATTATTCCCTATAGTAAATGTCAAATAAGAACTTTAGGATATAGCGATTACTTTACATAAGCGTAGCGAGTGAAGTAGCGATTATAATAAATTAAATACCTTGCCATCAAATTGCTTTAAGTATAGATAAATATATGATATCACACGTGGAATAATAGAGTTTATTACTTGAAAATTGACATAAAAGTGTAATTCAAATCTAATTTAATCCCGTCCGCGCTGCAGTGATTAGTCGTTGATTAATAAGACATATAAGTCGCTCTTCTTATACACGATGCCCTATAGCTGAAGGGTAATATGTCCCGGAGCATTCTCTCTCAGCCCGCTAAGCTCGCCCTATGATCGTTCACGCGTATGATTCGCTTCGCTAATATTATTTAGATCAAAATGTTTGTAATTGTTTCCATGCGGTTGGCGCCAGGGGCATGACATTGGTTTGCTGTCACAATTGTTAAACTCGAAATTCCAGTATAAATACAAATTCACTTGGAATATTATTCATAGAATCATTGAAGGTAAAATAGGCTTGGTAGACCAAAGATATTCGATACGACTCGCTTCATTTACGTCCATACAATATTTTCATGCACGCTCGTCGATTTCAGGTAAATTCTCTTTTTCGTTTTTCCAAAATGTCACTTCAATCAGTGAAATTTAATCTGAGTCGGCTCCTTTTATCATATCAAATATAGCACGTTTTTTTTGACTTATCTTATTTGGTAAACAAATTTCGCATGTCTTATAAACAATTTTAGATAATAATTCTTAACCTATTTTACATTTGCAGAACTAATACAATAAAAAACATGCAAAGTTTGTTTACCAAATAAGATAAGTCAAAAAATATTCTTTAAGTAAGTGCGGGTATATGAATTGTAAGTATAAATATTTAGTAAAATTCAACAATCAATACCTTTCATAATTATTGGAAAACTAGATT
This sequence comes from Nemapogon koenigi, assembly GCA_963924495.1. NCBI lineage: Eukaryota > Metazoa > Arthropoda > Insecta > Lepidoptera > Tineidae > Nemapogon > Nemapogon koenigi. The sequence goes on along the minus strand of OZ004644.1, from coordinate 7,346,452 downwards.
GGTTTACTTGGAGTCTCTCAAACTTTTAGAAGCAATGTAACTTTTTTCTAATTTTAATAATATATATTATATAATATTTAAAAAGTTAACCATATTTAGGCGGATTTGATATTTCATGATAAATCTAGTATCATATTATATTAACTATAGCTGAGCCTTGCGGTTGCACCCGCGTTTATTATTACTGCTTAGCTCCTTTGGGTCGTAGCGTGATGTTATATAGCCTATATCCTTCCCCAAGAATTGGGCTTTCAACTGCAAATCAGACTGGTAGTTCCAGAGATTAGCGCGTTCAATCAAAAAAACTCTTTAGCTTTATTATTAGTTCTAATCTAATATAGTCTTAACCTATTGGCTGCAGCAACAGGCTTTCCCCTGTTCTTCTGTTGCAATTCCCTAAATGTGGATTTCCGCACGCTAAATATTGTGATGGTACGATTCATTTGCGTAAAAGAAGCAAGTGAGTTTCAAAAGCTACCCCAGTTTAGGACAAAAGCCTCGTGACTTTTAATCAGTGAACAAATATTTGACTATTCGCTAACATCGTCGCTGCATATTGAGTAACATTGTGAAATTGGATTACGTGTTCAGTCACCCTTGAAAGGTAATTCAGAATCTGTTTCGTGTTTTGAACAGCAACCCTCTACGCGTAATTTGTAATGTTTGCTTTATTCGTACTTTTTATTTCTTGCTTATATCACTACTATATTATTATGGAAAACTACTAAACGGACTTTGTTTTGAATTTCACTTTTCGATAGGTATTTTTACGAGTATGAAACATGGAGCTATCATGTTTGGGAGCTAAGCATTAACGACCAGTATTATGTGAATCAAGTCGGGATAAAAGTTAGCCCCAGCGAGTTTCCATGGTGTATACTGTATAATACCTACGTCAGAGATATCACAAAATTATGTAGCAAAGAATTGTGTAGAATAAAATGAGCTACAAAAAAGTCCGCGGTAGCATATATCTATCTCTAATAGATAAGTAGTAATACGCGTTTTTGTGTAGCTATTACAATTTTTATAAACCAATATTGTACTCATGCGAAGCGAAAGCGAAATGGAGTAGAAATAATAAAAATAAAACATGTTATCCGGTAAATTGTACCTAAATTCGTTCTCAAAATACCTCAATATCTTGGGATAAATGAGTAAGATAGATATTTTTATGGAAGTTCAAGGTTGATATTTTTACATCAAACGAGTTTTAAAGCAAAACTAAGGTCGGTCATATATTTTTAAAAAAAAGTTATAATTTTCACTATTGTTGTAAATTTTGCATAAATGTAATACCTACCTAAATATTGTACGTACCTACAAGTAGGCCTACTTTGGATACTGGCGAATTCATTCAAAATTATATTTGAAAAAAATTATGCAGTACCATAGATATCAATCAATAATACGAATATCTACATTTGACCACGTATACCATTTGAGATGTACCTACGTTGCCGTAGTTTAAGTGTCTAGACACATCCCATATCATTACACTGTCTTCTCGTCGCAATGTCTATAATTTGTACACTCAATTTGAAGACTAGAAAACATATTGCCCGCTGCTTCACTCGTTGAATTTAGAATGTATCCTATCCAGTCGGTCCCTCATTACTCTGAGGATCGTGACTTCGACGCAGCAGCTCATCGTCAATGTTTTTCCTTCATCAGAAAATTTGTACATGATGAAGAGCTGTGGTTTTCCAAAACCTGATCTGACCATCGTTCAGGGTTTCTTCCTTAAATTCTCATTCTGCCCGTCAGCCATGCATTCAAAATATTGTTTTTTCTTCCCAAGTTGCCAAACCTGTTGCTGTCATAACTTGATTAAAATAAATAATTCATTAAGATAATGATCGGGATATCTTCTATCAAGTGAAATAGTGCCTTCTAGCTACCCGTATAAACAGTCGAAAAAGTTAAGATGATTTTATTTATTTTATTCAGATGTCTGAAAGAAAGTGTTCTTCTATATATCACTCTTGAAGTCTTGAGTAATGGTTGTAAGTATATGTTTTATATAATATCTCAGTAATAAACCATGTCGTCTGCCTTATAAGTCGGTTAAAAAAGCTGGCGTGAATATTCTGTTTATTCGCCTCCAGTTTTTAAAAGGTTTGTTACACCACAAGTTAATCCACGATTAGCACACTTTTTCAAATAATTATTTGACAATACTATATTTTGACTGAATTTCTTCAATAATTCGCTGTCAATCCTCCAATTTTTTGTACGATTTACTATTGACTTTTGTTACTGGTGCAATTCCGTTAAAAAAAACAATTAACTTTGAGAAGCTTTTCATAAACTGGGACCAATTTATGAAAAATATAAATATCGAAAATGCCATTTCTTGTAAATAGACTTGTAGCTTTGTAATTTATTTTCCTCTACTCGTTCGGGAGCCAAAGTTAATATGACTAATAGAAGTAGAGACAAAGAATGCTTGCCAATATTACCGGCGCGGGCGAGTGTACTCACGTTTTGCATTGACTTTCATGTAGTCGCAGTATTTTATGTCCGAATGATGATGGGACAATAACCAGTGGTGTTCAAACTTTATATAAACGGGGATATATAGGAACAATTGTTATATTTAGCAGATTGGTAATACAAAACAGAACATTTGGCAAGCCTGGGAAGCTAAAGCTTGTAAAGCTAAAGAAGTAAAGAGCGCTTTTATTGACGCGTCTGCGGTGTTCTATAGAAACATATTGATATTTTCATCAGATGATCATTAAAATAATTTAATTTTTTTTAATTGAAATTGAAAAAAAAATTGAAAACCTGATGGTGGACTCTAAGGTTCTACCTGAACTATTATTGATATAAAAATCTAACTATATCAAACAGTCGTGTCATTAACTGACTGACAAACAATGACACGATAACATTGCAGCCTAAATCACTGAAGATATAAATATGAAAATTGAAAGCTTTGGGGGTGTAGAGATGCACTGAGAAAGGATTTAACGAAAATTAAGGGGGTGAAATGGGCGTGTATTGCTGTATTATTTACATAAAATACATCACTATTCCTAATACAAAGCGTACGAAGTCGCGGGCAACTGCTAGTGTGTAATTAAATAGCTCAATATATGCAGCGAGACAATAGCTGTTCCAATGTCGATTAGAGCTGTCAATTCTAAATAGAAACATTTATTATTTAGGTACCTATAGTAATTACGTGCCCTCTGACGCATGGTTCTTTTACCCAAGTTAGTATGGAAGTATAGTAAAGTTTGAGAAGCACCATGTCACGTCTGTGATGTGATTGCTGCGGTGGACTACCGCCACTGTAACTACTAATGACTTCGATATGGACACAATCTGTGGACGGGAGTCTTCTACGTGACTTATGAACAGTGTGTTCCTTGTCTTTGCTGTCTTTACCTACATTGAATAAATCATGTGTTTGCGTCGGATTGCCTGTTTTCTATTTAGGTATGTTTTTCTTAAAAGTATTTATAGCTAGAGGTAAATAAATAAACGTAAAAAAAATATTTAATCAGAGTACCTATACCCGATTCTGCATCACCGACCCGAGCTTGATGTATCAGTTTTGTTTACTGTTCATCAGCATATTATTGCTGCTGACTAGCCACAAAGGTAGGCTATACCTGTCGTCATTATCTAGAAGATACAATAATATATGTAAGAATCTATTTTAAATTCCTCATAATATAGGTATCTAATACCAATTTCATATCGATTTTCAACCAATCTGACTTCACAAATTCCAATTCTCACTACAAAGGGCGGCAAGCGAATTTCACAAATAGTTTCAAATCATGGAAAAATTGACACAAACCTATCTGATCACGATCTTGAAATCAATTCCGAAAGAATGATGCAATCTGCTGCCAATATGAACTGTGAAAATTGGCATAACCCATTCTAGTAGCCTATACTTAGTAGACAGTGTTTGTAACGAATGGCTAACCATATTGCCATATCGTCGATCATCGATACCCAGTTATTTGATCTCGAAACGTGTGAGAAAAACTCAAAAGGGGCATATAACCTATTATTTGGAACGCTTTGATGGAATGTCAAATGTTAGGCAACGTACGATGATATTCGATCCGTGTGGTTTATTAGGAAGACATATGAATTCATGTTTATGTTGAAGTACCTGTAATGAGAAGGGTCCACCGGTACCTTTTTGTGAATTTAAATGAATGTCATAGTCATAGTCATGGATGACAGAGAGTTCATCTAGGCTCTATAGATAGCAGAGATTTTTCTGTACAATTAAATAAAGTTGAAGTACTAAATAGGATATACCTACTATTTAGATTACGTCGATTTGGAGACTTCAAAGCATTTTAAGGGTTCCTCACCCAAAGGGTGCCAACGGAAACCCTATTACTAAGTCTGTCTGTCACAGTTTTGTCTTTTGAACCATAATAGATGAAATTTTCACAGAGTGTGAATTTTACTTTTACTATGGCTGCTATATAATAAAAATAAAATAAAGTAAAAAATTAAAGGATGTCCCCATACAAGAAACGTGTTTTAATAAGTTTAAGTAAAACAACAAATAATGAAAAACCGATCAAGTGTGAGTCGGTTTAGCGCTAATTTTTTTGTAACATATTTATGTGGTGTTAAATATTGTACTGTGGTACGAAACCCTTCGTGTGCGAGTCCGACTCGGACTTGGCAGGTTTTTAACACTTTGTCTGACAGCTCTCTGAAGTTTGAAATGACCAAATCGTTCGAATCGATACGAAACCATATCGTTTTTTCTAACTTTTGTTAAGTATGCTAACCCCACAAGAACGACTAAATAAATATCAGTATTTTAAAGGGTGTCGAAAATGAAAATTAATTTAGGCACCTGAGTATTTTTGATGGACCTAGCGAAGCGCAGTGTAAGTAAATTAATTATGATGCCCATATCATACTTCGGTTATTATAATATCACAATTAAAAGCACGATACTGTCCTAAATTTGTTTTATTACGTAAAAAATTACAGACGAGTAGCAACCTCTACATATACATACAATTTTGATTTCCACTAATAGTTAATGGGTGTAATAGCAAAAAAAACTTTCAATTAACCGTGTTATGAAACAGCAATGAAATCTCATTCACTTAGTAAAGTAGTTAATTTCGAAATTAAATTCATCTAACCCATCTAACCTACGTGAAAACGTGATCCAACGTACGTCTTAACTTTCTATTATCTTTAAGATCTCTTTTAGATTTAGTCGAACGGTCGGTAGTCATGCATAATATGTTATTATCCCATCAAAATGACATATAAAATCTAGGGTCATATTATTTTACAGTTGACCAAACAGTGAATTTGAAACATTTTGACGCCGTCTAAACTTACTAAGAATTTGACCATGGACCACCTTTGGACACGACAGAAAAGAATAAGTTTTAACGATCTGTTAACAATTCCAATTAACTACATTGAAAAAGAAGCTCTAATTTATTCGAGATAAAGTATTAAATTTAAAATTGATTATATTTCGTTTTAGAATTAAACTGTAGAGTCGTCATAAAGACGTCAAAAGGCTGTCGCGTTGTTTCGTATCGAATGACATACGAGTGATGAGAAATTTGAATATACCGTGCTGAGCCGAAATTTCTCTGTTTCTGACAGGATGACATTTGAAATGGGGCTTGTAAAGACTGTATGGTAAGTGTCGGCGTCATATGGTTTTTGTTACTGTCGCATCACTGGCTCTGAATATTTGACGAAATTTATGAAAAATATAGGTATAAAAAAAATTATAGGTACCTATATGAAATGATGAGCAAGATTCAATCACATTCACATTAAGAAATATCGCTTCGTAACAGGTTGCCACTTCTAAAAGTATGTACCTACTTAATGGAAACACATACCGTCTTCTGCCAGCATTTCCTTTCACTTTTGCGATATAAACCTTTTTAGACAATCTTTTATCCTTAATTTTTTCAAATGTTAATTAATATCTATGTAAAATACAACTTTTTTTAAAAAGACATGCAAAGTTTGTTTACCAAATTAAACACCATTAGAAAAACGAACCTTATTACTTGAGATTACAATTACATAAACGGGGAAAAATCGATTGGACCGCAACAGATGACCGGAAGGGGGGTGGGGGTGTGAAAATGTGTGTTTTTAGGGGTGAAACGCGGTTTTTCACGATTTGTGGGAAAAGTCGACCTCCTATCGAAAAAAGTTAAATGTAAAAGTTGTTGGAACTTAAAAAATCTACAACTTTTAGACGAACTATTCTTTGACATAACCTAAAAAAATGGAGAAAATCGCTATAAACCGCCCCCGAACTGACAAAAGTGTGTTTTTTTAGTTTTTTATAAACTATTATTATTTGAATAACATTTGACAACCCAGACACTCACGAGCTTCGGTTTCATGGCAACCAACGTTCTAACCATATCATAGCACTAATTGAATATTTCTGTATCTGCATAACCACTGTTGAGCAAATGCAATCTGGTCTACCCAAAAGAAAATAATATACCCAATTTGCGTCTTAATCCCTGAATGGATTTTTTATTTGATCAAACATATCAGTTATTATTAGAAAATCCATATTGACTAACAACAGATAATAGACATGCAATTCCAAGTCCCTATATAATTTCATAAATTACTGTCCAATCGGATGTAAACAAAAAGTCAAAGAGGTGTGGAGGACGTGGTACTCGTTGCTACGGCAAATGTAGACAAAATTTGTACGTGACATTATAGCTGTGTTTGTACACATATAGTTCACTGGATAACGAAATTCTAAACTATGAAATTTAAGAGGAAGGGTTTTAAAAATAAGAGTAGAGCGCCGAGAAATAATAAGTAGGATGACTCAATAAAAAATATCATGAAATAGTAGATAGTAACAATAGAAATGTACGGGAAATAGTAGATGGAAATAATAGGAAATAACGGGAAATAGTAGAAAGAAGTAATATATAATATAACCGAAAATATAAAGAAAGAACAGAAATAGGTAGTATGAAAGCATACAAAAGTATAATGTCAGTTATACTAGTCATAGTCATCAAAACTAGCAATTTTCTTTGAAACGAAATTTTTAAATATATATATATCGATTATTCTTAATAAAAAGAGACACTTGAGAAATTAAACTGAATTTTAAAGTTATCCATCACACACCCATAAAAAAATTAAGCTCCAAGTAAATTCCCCTTGTGAAGCTATCAATATTATTATGTAGCTCTACTGTATTTTTAATGAGGATATAAAATTAGGTGATATTCGTATCCAAGTGTGTACTTTCATATATAGATGTCCATAAAATAACGGATAAGCGACGAAGAAGTTCGTGTCACGTAGATATAAGTGGTGCCTATGTTAGTTTATCTTGAGATACAATTTTCATAACAACACGTATCTACAAAACCATTTCAAAGTTCTGTCTCGACTATTTTACATTATATTTCACCAACCGGACTTAGGCCATCAACTTAGGGTTCCGTAGCATCTTTATTTGATTATATAATTTGATTTTTCAATGAATGGTTAAAAATACATATTATTATCAACGACTAGGACCTTATATAATTATAGTTATAGAACTCCAACAACCTCTACATCAATTTATTTTTATATTTTCATTTCAAAATTGTATGGAAAAAAGCTTAGATACAAATGAATTTTATCACTTCCATATTGGATTTACATTAAAACAGATAATTGAATACTATTTACAAGTGTGTTATTAGATGTCGCGACAACACAAACATAAAAAATGTGTGTCGCAATTATTATGTGCTTAACTTATCAAAGAACAAGTTAGAAGAATGAAGCAACTATGACAAATCAATAATAGAATTTGATGACCATATTAGAAAAAATATAAAAGTTGGCACATCCCGACAAACTGGTTAAGTTGCACAACCAAAAGCAATCATACTCCATTTTTTTTTCAACAAAAATGACCTTTCACCTGCTCATCTAAGCATCAGAACGATTACTGAGATGAGCTGGGACCAGTTTGTGATAAATCGCCATCATTCTAATTAGCATGCTTCGTAATAGCAAAGCGATTGGGCGGCGGAGGCCGTGATCGAATGTTGTCGTGACATCAATTTATTTAATGTCCAACGTCTGGGAAATCCATCACCATTTATAGGGGTGGCTGATAAATAAATTGTAACGATACCTATATAAATAGTAAAAAAAATATTATAGAAAAAAATGAGTGCAGCAATATATTGAACAATTTTCTTCAATTGCTATATAATTCAGAATTATACAGGTTTAGGAAGGGAAAGGGATTTGTAAGATTCGAGGATACTATTAAGGAGAGAGACACTACTGAGACTGCATAGAATGAAAAAGGAAAGGAAACAGAGATGAGAAAATAAGCATTCGAGAAAGTTTTTATAGAAGCAATAGCAGGGAAGAGGTGAAAATATAAGGAATAGGAAATCTAGAAAGTTGGATATGAAATATATGAATGAGAGATACCTACAGATAGACAGGGGCAGACGATGTAATGGAATAATGGAAACGAGATACAACGTAACGTACAATCATGGTCAAGGAAGCATGCCTACCTTAGGGAGTTAATTTCAAGTGTATTTTAAGGTTTATTCGATTCCTACTTTAAATACAAAAGAGCTTGTATAAACACTAGTACTGTAAAATCTCTTTTATTTATGATAATTATGATATAATTTTAAGTGCCAAAGTTAGTATGTAGATGCGTCTGCTCCCTAGACCGCGACGGTACAAAGAGATGGAAATATTTGAAGAAAAGAGGAAAAGGGAAGCCAGAAACTTTCGGAAAGACTGAGATGTGGGATATTGAGGAGATAAATAAGAAGAGAAGTAATTAAGATTTGTGGAGGGCAAGGAAAATTTAAGCAGCTGAAAAAGATTTGGATATGACAGTGTTATTGGGCGAAAACCGAGATGAAAGAGCATTGGAATTAATTAGAAGAATTTAGAAATTGAGAAGTAAGAAATGTAGGAAGGAAGGCTGTTTCTACAATAAATCATATATTAACCTATTAGCAAATGAAAGTCTACAATGTGAAATAAAAAATATACCAATATTTGTATCCACTTTAATCAATTATTTTGAAACAGAACTTCCTAATATATTTCTAGATATTACTACAAATGCTTATCTATAAACTGCTTATTATATTGTATTAGAATTGCAGTATACAAATCAAACACCTTGTATTCATGTCATTAATTTAGAAGCCCAATGGCTAATTGCGTAGTTGACCGCACGAAGCTCCGACATACACTTCACCGTTACGTAAATGTGCTAGAACCGTCTGAAGTGTGATCATGAGTTATTACTTGACAACTACTTACTATAAACTAAAATCTCTGGACTATGCGCGAAGATAACTATAAAATTATACATAACGCTAACAAGCAAAGAGATGTGGTAGCTTTCGTCATGAAGAAAAAGATAACTTAGGTAGGTAATGTCACAGTGTGTCGCCACCGGGTGTATTAATATGCAACATACTTCGTCTTATTCCGTGTTACACTAAAAATCCTAATCCTAACTTTAATATTATTAATCCGAAAGTGTGTTTGTTTGAGTCACATTATACTTTTTTTCTTCAAGGGTTGCCTTACATCTTTCGAAACCGGTTACGGTCCCAGGGTACCCAGCGGAAGATTAAGTCTCCCTCTTTTAGCCGATGGTACCTATTTGTGAGGCTATACCCAACTTACTAACAAATATACAAATACAAATATTTCCCGTCGTGCTTAATTTTAAATTTGTCAATTAGATTTGTTACAAATACCTAATTATCTTACCTCAATTTGTCTAAAAACATAATGCGAGTATTATCTATATAAAATTTTAAACTTCAAATAAAGTAGGTACCTTGCGAACTACACTTACAAAATCGTAAATCAAATCTCAACGAATACCGTCTGTGATTTTAATTAAATTGTCAAATTGTTTGATGTAAAAGTAAATATTGTTTGTTTTAATGAAAAAATAGTTCGTAAGTAACGACGTGTTAATCAACCTATCACAGAATGTAAGACCGTTTTGACCCGACGACCATCAGTTGGACGCAGCATGCCGCCAATATTCAAGAAAGTACATCTATTCATTTTTGCTGACGACCGTAATGCCACAGATTTGGAAAAATATAGAATTGGACAGAGTTAATATCATTTTAGTTTCATATTAGGTATGAGAGGGAATCATGCTAGGGATTTCGCTAATTTTATGTAGGTATTCGTAGAGTTATATCATACCTTATATAAAGCTGTTAGAGAGATACACTGCAAAAACAATCGCCAAAATTACCAAAGTTGAGATAAGATATGCCAAGACTCAAATACCAGAAACATGAGAAAGTACTATTTTACAAAAAATCTGTCTTGCGAACATACACAAAACGGACATATGCTGTTCCAGTATTATACAAAAACTATTAAAAATAGGAAGTTGTAGTTAATGTTTTCATAAAGTATGTGAAGTTATCTATAGGATAAGTACGAGAAAATGGTACATTAGTAAATATATTAAGAGAACTTGAGAGCCAAAATCGGTTGAAAATATGCCTGAAATTAATAATTTTCAGGGCTTCATAAAACTTGGTGTAACTGATTTTCATTTATTTTTAATTCACACTACCTATGTTAAATCTATCTATCTATCTATCATCACGCCTTTCATCCCAAGAGGGGTAGGCAGAGACAATGTTAAATATATTTATTTTTCGAAAGCTATTTAAATTTCGAAACTAAGACATAGTTATCGCGTAATTTAAGAAGTCTCGAAGCATTTTATTTGTATGGTACAAAGTTATGAGGCGTCATCTTAAGTTAAAAATTTAAATTCATGCTAAGTTGCTTTCTAAGCTCAAATGTTTCTAGATCTATTCATGAATATAAACTAGCGGACCCGGTAAACTACCCTTACCGCTACCCCTACCCCTACACCTACCAATACCACTACCAGTAACTTTGGATATTGTTCATACAAAAATACTAAAATCGCGATTAAAAAATGGGGAGTGGGGGTACGAGGGTGAAAATAGTTTACCGCCTATTCTCAGACCTACCGAATATAATAAAAAAAAATTGATACAAATCGGTCAAGGCGATTCGGAGGAGTTTAGTTACAAACACTGTGACACGATAATTTTATACATATATGCATAAATAGATGCATGTTAATTTAATCGTTTGTTCCTTATGGCCTCAAAACTACTGGACCGATTTTGTTATATAGATTGATTCTCGACGAGTTGTGTTGATGGGATTGGGTGTGTTGAGTTTGCAGGTTCCTAGTGTTTAGGTAATAAACATACCATTGTTAAATTAAATAGATATAAACGACGTTTTTTATGGTGTCAAGCAATGACGATATATCATTGGTGTCAAGATATGAAATTATTAATAAGTAGATACATTTTCTTATGTAAGGTATCCCATTCAAGAAAGTATTTATACATGGCAAATTTTGATGTGCGAGTATGTTCCTTAATTTAAAAGTCATTATATTTAAAGTTCAAAAGCAAACTTTTACAAATAGACACCATTATCTCCCTGAAACACGCGGTAAGCTCCGATGGCTTCATTGCATAGCCTAAAGACTCTCTATGCAAGACACCTACTGATTATTTTATTTCAATTTATTGATAAAAAACTATATAAAAAAATTGTTTTATCTATGGTCACAATATATATGCACCTAAAAGCCAGTAGATCGGAGTGACAGACCAATTATTTTTTGTTTTTACACTAATGACATTTAACATCACGATTTTATACACGACGAATAGAAAGTACATGTGAATTGATGACGAGTTGCAACCTTAACTGAGTATTTTCAAGATATTATAAAAATATTTCAATGATAACCTACTATAATTGGTTGTATCATAATGATCGACTAACTATTTTATGGCTTCTGCTGGCCCACGATGTGAATTGATGTGATATTTTTTATGTAGGTACATGTTTTTATTAATAAATCAAGTTTTTTTAATTTGTATTACTAAAGCTCGGAGATTTATTAATATATGAATATCTTTATATAAAGACAAATATAAATAATATGTTAATTATGTCTAAATATGTTTTGTATTAAACACATTACTGATTTAGCAAAAAAAATCTCTATAAATCATCAATTAATTGACACCAAATGACATAAAACAATTATTTCTACAAAACAAAATGGTGATAAAAATAAAAATCGGTAAATTATTTTCAATCTATCTATTATATCTATCCACGCCTTTTATCCCAAGAGGGGTAGGCAGAGACAATCGAGTGGCATTTGTTACGATCCTGAGATAAGTACCTCTTTCGGTTCTTTTATATTATTCATCATATCTTTTACTGATTTTTTTGATTTTTACTTTTCATGATTATATGGACTTTTAATATTTCCATCGATCAATAAATTTTTTATATGTTCAATAAAAGTACACATAGGTCGTTCTCTGCCAGCATTTCCTTTTACTTCAGCTAGATAAACCTTTCTAGTCAATCTTTCATCCTTCATTCTTTCAATGTGTCAAAACCAGCGTAAACTATTTTCTTCATTTTAGCCACAAAATTATCTTTCACTCCGCATTCATCTCTAATGATATCGTTCCAGATGCGGTCATTACGCTTTATACCACACAGTCTACGTAAAGACCGCATTTATCTTAGTTTCATGCTTCTTATTCCATACCCAAGTCTTTTATAATTAAGTGATGGAACTACATCATCATTTAAAAAAAATTTGCTCCGGAAATACCACTACCTATATAAAAATATTCTTGTAAAATTACCAATTAAATAAACAGAAGTCATCACAAATTGTTTCCAAAAAATATTTAGGTATATACAGAATCACAATAGGAAGCAGACGATGTAACAAGATACTGGTTTTCTGGCTTCTTGAAGGCCTGAAGCGAAATCGCTAGGTAACAATGTTACTCAAATAGAATTCGTGATAAACTCTGAGTAGACGATCTCTTTAAGTTTAGACCTGTCAGGTAGCAAATCGTGACTAGCTTCATAATAACACCAAACGTGAACTGTATGAAGCATGTATGAAGCTTAGGTGTACCTACTAGATGATTGTTAGTTTGGTTTATTTTGGTTTCTGTTCCTGAGTTTAATTATTGGTTTTTTTTTCAAAGGTTATCTGTGTTTCTGGAGACCTTTCAACATAACGCAGATAAAGATGTGGGAAGAACTATGGTTTTAAATTTTTGGTTTGGTTTTCAAAAAGGCGTATGGATAAATCTATCTCACGATGTGTTTGTTGTGGTATGAAATAACCAACCCACTGATTATTTTTGTACTCGCCTTCTACTTATTACGATCATAGACACAGCATTAACTAAACGAGAATTCTTTTGAAATACGCACATACAATCAAATTGAGACCATATACCGATACAGAAAAGTCTAAAAAAACTTTGACGCTTTTCAATTTTATTATTAAAGTATTTAATACCTTATTTTCTTAGTGGTAAGATTGATTTGTAGATTTTAATTTGGAATAGTAATGCTTGTTTTAAGTATGGTTCGTGTCGACGATCTGTCTGTACGGAGAGCGACGTCGGTCAAGAATCGTGACCGGCCCGGCCCCGCACCTGACGACGACAGAGCACCTACCACTGCCTTCCAACTATAATACATACCAAATAAAAAACTAAGTAGATGATGTCAGGTGCTTCATTTATTCAATTCAATATCATTAGATTAATTAGGAAGACTTGTCTTTCGCTGAGTAAGAGGGTAAGTACCTAGGTAAGACACTCGTTATTAAAAAAATATAAAAAAATATCTGTCACAAATAATATAACTGATTATGTAACTGATTTTATATTGATATGATTATAAAATTCATCTAACATGGAAAAATTTGTAAGTACTAAGCACCAGTGGCGCCTGTGGGGGCCTTGCAAAAAAGTATTTACAAAATTTGCACTTCTTTTACAGACAACAGCGTAATAATTATCTTACCGTAAGAGATTAAGACTCCTTAGTGGTAAAATAGTCATTGACGATTTTGACTTGGGAGTCATAAGAAGAAAAGTTCAGGATATTTCTGCTATAAAAAAGGACGATTCGCAAACTTTTGCCTATTTTAAGAGATGAAATTTTTTGTTTTTGTTCTGACTGGGAAATGAAAGAGGCCTCGCAAAGCTGATGTCGCCGACGTCTACATTTGGTCTAGCGCCGCCACTGTTAAGCACCTATATTTTAAATATTGTTCAATTACTTAATTATTTTTGATGTCCTGTAATTTAGAATATAAAAGTTTAATTAAATCCCTAGATTAATATAATATATATAATACTTTTAACTACAAGTATAATTTAGTAGAAAATAAATATGTAGTAGGTATCAATTACCTTCTAAAATGTTAATTAATTAATATTTCACATTATTTGGTACATCATAAACTATATCGTTTGCCTTCAGCAACTTCGCTATTATATAGCAACGCAACACTTTTAATTTAGTATAGGTAAGTATTATAGTAAGTGATGACCCGTATATCCGTAGGTACGTGACGCAGGTGTACATCATGATTTAATATTACATTTTAAGCCTTAAAATTTAAGGGTAAATATGAACAATTTAATTTATATTTTTAACTAGTTCAATCCTTAATCCTAACCAATATTATAAATGCGAAAATGTGTTTGTTTGTCTATCTTTCAAGTCAAAACAAAGTAACGGATCGATGTGATTTTGCACAAACATAGTTTGAAGACCGGAGAAAGACTTTATTCCGAAAAACCTTAGAGGCAAGGCTTATATGACATATTTCAAAAAATCAACGGGCGAATCATGAGCGGAAAGCTAGTTAGTAATAGGTTTTTATAAGTCTATCAGACAATAATAGGTAATAATAATCAATTTATGGCCATCTAATCTAAAACTTTTTAAAATAATTAATAGAAAATGACAACTTGACTGAATGTGACGAATGTGAGGCAGGTGCCTTAGATAGCCATCAGAGTAGACATTCAGTACATTTAATTTTCAAATAGTATCACCAAATTAAATTGTAAATATAACGCCAACATGCGTCTTATACAGTTTGGAATGCGTTATATAAAAATCGATCAAAGAAAACATGGCCAATATTTACTTGCTCAGAGAAAAATTGGGCATAATTACCAGCGTACATCGCAAGTGCACTGTGTTTTAGACTTTTTTTTACTTTGTAAATGCAATCTCAGCGGGGAACGTCGCTCGTGACTGTACTGACAGCTACTTTTTATCTCCGAACACTTGCTCTCTTTGTCTACAACACACTTATTTACGTGCCTACCTCGGGTCCATATTCGCACGGACATTCTAGTAATAAATAAGATGAGCTTATTGCAGATAGGCAACTTCTTTTGTAAATGTTATTAGGTAATAGTTTTTTTGTTACAAAATTTAATAGTAACTAGGTAGTTTGCTCATTAGACATGAAAGTAACTTTTTTTTTCTTCACGGGTTCCCTTACAGCTCCAGGGTACCCATTGATTTTTTTTTTGAGGCTATAGTGGCCATCTCTGTTGAGGTATGTAGATGGAAAAGCCTCTTTGTACGTTTTGTCGGTTAATGTACTACTTACATAGATTTTTTAATATAAAAACCCATTGGTACATGGTCGGATTTGGGGATCGAACCCTTGACTTCTCAGTTGTGTGCCGACGTCTTTCCCACTCGACCAGCGCCGACTTTACCTACTTTATTTACTTTTTAAGGATTTCCCAGTAGGTAGGTATATTGGAATTTGGTATACTGGATTTGTCATGAAATGAGGAGACGAAGTTATAGTTTACTTACGTACATAAAAAGAAGAGGACAGTCCCTATTTTTTTTTATTTGAACCATTTAAATCTTCTCATCTCATGAGAAATCAATCACTGGTTCACTCAAAGAACTAAGATGGTGTGGAAAAACTATTTTCATAAATGTCAAAAAAAAAAATATTCGGGTGATTCTGATCATAAACAGCTAAATTTCATATCTTTTCAGCTTTATTGTAGTTATGAGAAACCTGACTGTGAAGCTCTATATAGGAAAATTCCAAAAAAAAAACAATTTCAGATATTTTCCCATAGGTACCTACAACACCTACATCAAATTAATAACCCATCTACAATTTCAAGATCTATGTTTATAATCCTGTTTCATTGGACGGTCCTCAGCGGAATGCCATGGGAACTGCATTGTGGTAGCATTCGTGGTAGTCGTTTTGAAACTGCTGGTGTAGAATTATCCTTCCAACGACCAGCACTTTCCAATAAACGTCTATTATGTTTTTTTAAATATTGACATTGATTAGGTACCAGTGTAAGTTGCACTGAAGGAGGGATTTTATTTAGATCTTGCACGACCTGTGACTCTTGTCAGTTATAACGCCTTTATCCCAGGAGGGGTAAAAAGAGAAAACCATTTGCTACGATCCGAACAAACTCTCTATATGTCCGGTGATTGCGAGTCTTCGAGTGCTTTCAATCCTAACAATGATTAACAATTTTAAACACTTATATATTTAAAAAAATTATAAATAGTAATGTTATGGCTAAAATGAAGAAAAGTAGTTTATGCTGGTTTGGACACGTTGAAATAATGAAGGATGAAAGATTTATATGGCTGAAGTGAAACGAAATGCTGGTAGAGGACGACCCAGGTGTACTTTTATTGAACATATAATAAAATTATTGATCGATGGTAATATTAAAAGTACACACAATCTCCGAGCATGTATGAAAGGTATGATGAATATAAAAGAAGCGAAAGAGGTATGTCAGGATCGTAGCAATGGCATTCGATTGTCTCTGCCTACCCCTCTTGGGATAAAAGGCGTGATGATAGATAGATATATTATGTTGATTGTTGTATTTAATATCAAAAATGTTGTTTTATTATTATGTGGTAATTAATTACCTATGTTGTCTAATCTGCCATTCTTCAATCTATGGACAGAAATATAAACAAAGCATAGGTATTACCCATAATAATACACAATTATCTAAACGCAGTCCATTACCAATGGAACTGTTTATACCTATTGATAATTAAATTATATAATCTTTATAATAACAACCAATAATTAATTCATACATTAGAGGCATTCCATCTAAATTTACCTCAAACAGAACTGGCCACTCATTAGGTATAGCCTCACAAATACCATCGGCTAAACTAGGGAGACTTGGTCTTCCGCTGGGTACCCTAGAACCGTAACACGGTTTCGGGAACTGAAAAAAGAAAAATAAATGCATTGATAGTTACCTCAAGACTAACTTATATAAGAAGGTAATTTTATAAAGTATATGATGACAAATATTTACATAGTTATCTTACACTTATGCTTTGTCAATGCTGAATATTTAAGTTAGGTAGGAACCTACACAACTAAGATGTTGCCCACGTCTTTTCTCGTGTTATTTTAATATTAGAGTTCATATCAAAATCTGGACAAATATACCTAGGTATTAATTTTTTCATCCTAGATCTCCCCTGATTAGTTTTTTAGTTGGCCAAACAGACAGATTCTAAAAATCGAAATGTATTTATAAGTAAGTACTCCGTTTAGATATTTCATTTTGAAATTACAGACATAAAATACTTCACTTTTATTTATGTATTTGTACCAATATAGATTTAAACGGCAAAGAAATATATCATATTAAATAAATAAAAACACAGGAAATTTCTTAAACGACTACCAACACTTATCCCATGTTCCCAACAACCGTTTAAGCTACGCCGCCAAGGCAGATATTCAAAACCCATATTTTCCAGTTCGAAGGGCTTGCTCTTTTTTGCGTAATACCGTCCTTTACAAGACCCTTATGAAATCTCATAACACAAAATTGGCTATTGAATCAGGGGTGCTCACGGACATGTAATTGCAGAATGTTATTATTTAAAAGTGTTCTTGAAATTCTATACATCCACAAAAATAAGTCTGAAGTGTTTGTAATTACAATGTTATAACATATTTTGTGGTTGCAGTATAAGATATTTAATTGTACCTAATATTAGGTATATTACGGAGTTCGGAACTAAAATAAGACACTATTATTTCTATAGAAATTAAAATTAATGTATGTTTACATTGCTAATTTTATTAACTAAGAACAAAGACGATAGCAGCGACATCATTCAACAAACAGTTTTGAATTTCTTTCAAAAAATGAATCACCTGCTAAAAATCTCGTGGTCTACTATTCTGGACCGCCAACTTACAAATTTACTTTATTCTCATATTTGGTCATCGTTTCTAGTATACTTATCTATTTCATCAAATCTTTCGGGGGGAATCATCCTAAAACACTATTATACAAACGTGCTTGACGAGATATAACATACGATATATTATAAATCAACAAACTTTAAAAAGCTCATGCAAAAAGGTATATCAATGGACCACCAGAAACTATCTATCATATCTTCTTATATCTAGCTAAACATGCCAAACATACTTTGAAAAGATTTGGTACATAAACTAAATAACTGCCGAGATTATACAGTATCAAAACTTCACTATGACATTTCCATAAAAGTAAATAATGTATAAAAGTTTTAACTACCGTGTCATTACGACAAACTGGTACAAAACGTTATACAATAGACAAAAACTTGAATAGATATCCCTTTGTATATAATCCAAATAGTGGAGAGAAAACATGGCCTCTACTATAGAAATTTTATACATCCTAACATTGACAAAGACCATGTAATTGGATTACCCAGCAGTTAATATCTTCTTTCTATCTCATACTTTATGAAAAACGTCATAATTTCAATTAAAATTAAACACGAATTTAGCCCCTAATTCTATCTCGATAGGGATCTTTTTAAAATTTAGATTTAAAGTTTTAGGGATGTTTAAACTTTGGTGAAAAAATTTAGTAAGAGCCGGCGACAAAAAAATATCACTGCCGAAAAGATGTCATATTAAGGAATATGCCAATCATAATTCTATGAAAAATATTGAATAGGATCTCTTGTTCACTTGCGTAGTATTTTTTTTTTCATATTTTACGCTCAGTTTGAGTAGCTGCAGTTTTTGTTATAATGGTTGAGGGGTTTTGATAAATTTTGGTATAGAATAGGTATTTACATGGGTTATTGTACAATATTATTAGTTTCCTGTCGCACTTCAAACTTTATGTGGACGCTCTTTGCGAAACATTAACCGCATTTCCTTCTATTCTTGTAGGTAAGGTCCTTAAATATGTTCATTTATGAAAAAAAAATACGACTTGCTTTGCTTGAGTTCTTTGGATAATGCGAGTTTATAACCTACTCAAGCTAATAGCAATTTACATTCCGAACTAAAACATATTTTTTTTGTAGAAATTATATGACATAGGTACTTAGACTTAAATTACTATTCTAAAATGAAGACTGTCTAAAAAGTGGTCTAATTTTTTAAATTCCTTAAAAATTACTTGATACTGTTGCGACAGACCACAGAAGAAAGAGGTAACATTCATTTTCAAGTAGCCACTGTTTGAGTTACACGTGTCTAATTAGAGAGTACTGTACAATGAAATTGCACTGTAAAGTGCCGCTAATGTGGCCAAGTTTTTTTGTTGTTCTCTGACTAATATTAAAACAAAGGATGTCTTGTATAAGGCGGCGAAATTCGATAGCACGCGACACTGCTCGAGCTTGCTGGGGGAACGTCGGTTTATTGGACATGTAGGTAGGTAACTAAAATAAATTGTGCATGGTTATTATTTATTGTTTTCGGAATATAGACGTAATATAATATAATAAATGATAAACAATGTTCTTTGTGACGATATATTATTTCTACGAATGAAAATTATTGACTATCACTATTTAACTACTAACTAAATATGTATTTTGCCAATTTAGCGTAATTAATATTGAGAAGTCACAAAATATTATTCAACCAAAGATGAAGTGTAATGCTGGATATTGAACGAACTTTAAATAAAAAGTTAGACTTGGGTTCACATAAGATCTCACTACTTTAAATTTTTACATAATGTTTCTGATGAGATTAATATTTTCTAATAGAAATTCTAAGTACAGGAATTTATAATGATTTTAATTACTAGCTTACATATAATTAAAGCTTTGTAAAAATTTCCGCCGCGTGTCCATTTGACACAACGATCCCCAAGTTCTGCGCAACTCTTGCTCAAACAAGGGCCCTCTGTGTGCGACAATGATGCACTGTTTGATGCACGTCACTGTGCTAATTGCTTTCACGTGCACTTTCCACCCATACTGTTTAACTAAGGAAGTAAAATAAAAAATAGAGAGATACATTTCTTGGAAATTTTACCAGTTAGTTTAATTAAATGACTGCATTTAACTACTACTGTGTAAGTTCTGATGATGGTTACATAATTTATTCAGTATAAGGCCTGAATGACTGAACCAATTTACGTAAGATTTGCCAAAAAGAAACTCAAAAGCAATTCACTACCTACATTCTTTTTTGACGAATTTTCAGGGCTTAAAATAATACCTAAAATACTCATATCTTATAAGAAAGTATACCTCATAATTTTCAACAAATCAGCATTTCTTTAATTTCTCATGACATAACCATAAAAACTACGCAGCGAATAGTAGCTTGAGTATGATGCTCTTATCATAGTTTAAGCCACCCGCCTACACTTCAAACAGAAATTACGTTTCCATTTGCCTACATCTTAGAGAATTTATCTTCGTCTAATTTAGCAATTCTACGAAAGCGCCTTCAATCAAAACATTGTCAAGATAAGTAAAACAAACACAAATCAAATGACACATAATTCGAGTCCTTTTATGTGTCTTTAGGTCGACAATAGATGGATGACATTTATAGATCAGTGCATCGGGGTTATCATATATGATATGCCGTCGAGACAAACTGACATATCTAGTCTTGTGATTATTGCCGAATGTTACGTCATCCATTGCACTTAGAAGTTACAATTTAAATTTACAAATAAGTCCTTTCGCCCATCACGGCTTTTATACAATGAGGCATGGCCAGAGATGCAGATAACAATGTCCACACTCTACCAGTGTATTTTGTCACTTCTTAAAATTTCAGAAATGTGGACTTTGTGTGCCAAAGCCCGAACTATTTCAAAGTTGAACTTATTTACACGATTTATTTCACGTTTTACCTGTAACTATCTATGTATGTAAACAAATCTTGGAAGTCGAATTTAACCAATAACCTTCCTATCGATTAGAGGCCTTACAAGTGTATGTAATTCGGATGACAATACAATAAATTTGGTACCATTGATCTGATCTGATAATGGAGCCAGGAGGTGGTTAGTGGAAGTCTGCAGCAAAACGACGTAACCCATCGAGTTTAGGCTCTTTTGATTTGTTTTCAAAAGTAAGTACTCTGGTCTGACTAAATTCTTAGGTACCTCAAATTTTATTGTTTTCAAGGGCATTGTGCAAAGCGTGTCGCATACCACAAAATCAATGCTTAAAACATGTATTGATGAAGCTATAAATATTATAATGTTTCTTAATGAGCCCAAACTCGATGGGGTTATCGTTTTGTTACAAACTTCCTGTAACCACCTTCCGGTTGCATCATCAGAACCCTCGACATCATCTAGGACTATAGTGAATTGGGCCACCCCATTCTATCCTTGTGCTAAATTCTAAACTACATGTTTCAGAGAAAATCGTCCGTTGCACTTCTGAAGTCCATATTCCAAGAACACAGTAATGTACCTAGAAGTATTAGAAATTAACATACATTATGGGGACCGGCAAATTAACTGCATAGATTAGCATCGGTCATTTTATCTTTGCAAGTAACAGAAATAAAATTACAATTAGCAATTAATACGATGCGTGGAGATTGCCGTGCGCTGGCAGCCCTCTCATACACTGTATAAGGAGTTTGTATGAGTGTGTGTGTATGAAGTGACTGGTGCATGAGTCTGTGTAGGAACAACAGATTTATTGTTAATGGTGTCCCGAACATAATTAAAATGGTTGATGTTTCGCCCTGCCCGTTGCGGCCATCGTCCTTCGTCCGTTTTGTAGAGTAATTAATGATATAGAGAGTAGGTATATACCTAACTTATAAATTTGTATTCAGTCAAATTTTTTTATATCTCTATATCTATACCTAAGTACTTAAATATAATATTTTTCTTCAATGGGTAAAGCAATCAGATACCATGTTCGACAACATCTATAGGTATTTGTCGCATTTTTTTAAAACTGATTCTAAACAAGCAAGAACAAACTTTTAAATCAAACCTATATTTTTAAACATTATCAACACCACTAATCTAAGGTGATTTCGTATCCTGAGAAAACAAAGTTTGTACTGAAAATTAAGAAACCAGTATCTGCATATCTAGATTATTTTAACACAAAATGACCCTTGTCTTCCGCATGGTACCTACCCTGGAGCAGGTCATGTTAAAAATTGGAAGGATAAATCAGTAAATTAAGAATCATTCTCTGCATGTATCATTACTCTGTGGAGTCAGTGGTGTTATTGATGGTAGTGAGCGATAAGGCTGGGCCGCGTCGTCCACTCGCGCGATGCTCTCACATTGTGCGTTATGTAAGCCCTTTGTGAGAGGCGCCATCTGCCCGCGGGATCATTCTGACACAAAATGACCCCTACAACTAGTCTATATTATATACACAGATATCTAATGAAACTTGACACCATCCCCTGAAAGTAGTTAATTGAAATTTTAATAATAGATTTTTGAGATTATTTCTTAAGCAGTACAAAACAATCTATGTACCTAGGCATGTCAATAGACAGCTTTATTATATCTTTATTTATGACAAATAAATAAAATTGTAATTTGATAATTATACAACAGTTAAATGATACTAACATACTGTGTAACTTAACCCCCAAGGCGCACCAAAAGATGTGTTTCACATCAAAAATCATTTTGTTTTACCCACTCACACAAATAACAAAAAAATGTCGTTCGAAAAACAACGACGAACAAAAATTTCGTACCGTGGGACTATTAATCAAAATTCCACTACACCCAACTTAATTATTAGACACGAGTTTATTTAATTTATTTCACCGCATCCAATATCTTATGGGACGTCCGAAATATCCCAACGCCATCAGACTAACAACGGGCCCGCCCAGCCATTACCGTGAGCAAAGACGGGTCGCCCGACTTAGTCATATATCATGCAGAGGAAATTACCACACCACTTATTACACGTTTAAACAAAACTAAAGGTTAAATTTTAACCTACAGCTAACTACGTTTGAATATGACACTCAGGGAACTAGAGTACCTATATGATTACTATAATTGCCTTTTAAAAAAAAAGTACCGACTTTAAAAATAATGCACTGAAAAGTGTGTTTTCCGAAAGCAAATGCACTAGTCACTATAAAAAAAATACCCAAATCGCTTCAAGTGTGCCTATAAAATTCAGATCCTGACCTGATGACCATGGGGTCACCTGGAAAGTATACCCTTTTAAACAAAATAAAATTCCAAATCAGTCCAGGGGTCTTCAAGTAATCTTGGAACATAAAAAAAATCGACGAATTGAGAACCTCCTCCTTCTTTTGAAGTTCGGTTAAAAAGGTTAAATAGATTTATATTCCCCAGAAATATAGAGAAAAGTGGCATATACTCTGCCTACCCCAATACGAAACAGGCGTGAAGTTTTATTATAGCTTCCCGCCCAGGCCTCGCCCGTGGAGCCCATATTAATTTCATCTCCTATTATGATTTTGAGTTCATACAAAAATCCTATAGGAAAAACCGCTTTCAGTTTTTTCGATTTTTCTATTTTCCGGGCAATGTTTACATTTTTTCTGTCCTTAAAAACCTGATTCGGACTGTTATGAATATTTAAAAACAATTGCCAAATATTTTTTATTTATCTCTATACCTAGTATTATTATTTCTCAAGGGTGTTTTTTGTCGATATCAAATAACTCCTGCCATTTTGAAGATTAGTTTTCCCTCTAAACACGAAAAATAAACAAACAAATCAAAATTAAATGATTTTTTTAAAGTAAACTAATTTATTTTGTAAAAGACTTATGACAACAAATTGACACCACTAATGGTGCGAAGTATTCTCATGGGTCATGTAGTATAGATTTATTTTAAATATATGTATTTTATTCAAGATATGATGAATATAAAAGAAGCGAAAAAGGTATGTCAGGATCGTAGCAAATTGTATTCGATTGTATCTGCCTATCCCTCTTGGGATAAAAGGCGTGATGATAGAAATGATGAAAAAAGATAGATAAAGTTATTTTCTAGAATCTTCTAAAACCATTATACAGCTGTAGTTGATAGCCATATGTCTATCCGAACTTCCCATGTGTCGATCCAAAAAGAGCCTGGCCCCAATTTTTCATATCGAAATCTAACAAATCGGATAACAATCACCATTTTTCAATCTGTTTTTATCAGGCTACAATTAATAATTCGTAAAAATCATTAACGAGCGAGACACGAGAACAAAAGTCGCGGTCCTTTGTGCCCTGTTGGGGGGAAGAGGTCGAAAGTAAAAAAAACTAAATTAAAAAGACCGTCAGTATCCCGCCGGGTCCGAGTATGTACTGCTGATCACTAAACCAACATTTTGTTTTTTAACCACGACATGAAGCTTGTCATCGATTCACATTACTGAGTAGCTGATATATATACAGTCAGATTTAGTGGTAACATTGGCTACATTTAGCGAGTGACAGAACATGTGGATGAAATAAACGTTCGTCAAAATAAGAACGTTACGCGATCATAGCTCTATTTTTCCGTGACAGTATGTCGAATTGCGGACTCCGAATTTTTGAATCTTCCGATTTCCTCATAGCCTTTTTGGCACCAGTGAGATTTGAATAGATTTCCGCTCCGGCTTTCTCCGTAGATATATCGAACAAATTAAAAATAGCGTATAATACTCAGGGATATCGTAGATTTCTGTTCATGAAAAAATATTTAGAATCTTTTCAGAAATTTAAGAGATTACCTCCTCCCGACATCCAAACTTACAAACTTTACCTCTTTATCTATACTATACTAATATTATAAAGAGGTAAAATTAGATTTTTTGTATTTTTGTTTGTAATGAATAAACTCAAAAACTACTGAACCGATTCTAAAAATTATTTCACTAATAGAAAGCTACGATATTCCTGAGTGACATAGGCATTGTTTTATATTGTTCGAATATATCCACGTGCAGAGCCGGGGGCGGAAAATATAGTAATATTATATTTATTTATTTTTTTAATACCATTTAATAATTTAATACAAACTTGCACGGAATTGCACCACAAATAAATGATACAAACGGGACAAATGTGAACCAAATACGTATTCTAGCTGTCATAAACTAAGTAGCAGCACGTGCATAATGCTATGTTATCACTTCTGGCATTATTTTTTCCTATTACGAACCAATATTATATTTTCCTCAATAATAACTTGGAGATAGAACACAAAGGTTAACTAAATATCCCTACCTATATCTCATTAACAAAGGCGCCGATTACATTACACAGAAAGGACCGCCTGTGGTAATGTCCCGCTGTTTCCGATCTGGTGACATGCCGATATCGAACCTCGACCTTTAACTTTAACTTAAAATAAACTATCGCTTCTTAGGGACCTATGGTTTCGAAATCAAAGAGCTGCTGAGTTGTTACAAAACTGTCAATTACTACATAAGCTAACAAAAAATTATTTCGTAAAATAAATTTACTTTTAAAAAAAAGTGTACCGACTTAAAAAATTTGCACTGAAAAGTAAGAAATAATAAATATTTCGTCGTAGAATTTGAAGACTTTTTACGTGCCCTCCGAAGCACGGTTTTATTTATCATATATATATATATAAAACGTAAGTAGGTACTACATTATATAAAATGGTAACATTATATACGGATGCGAACCTGAGTCTGTCTGCTTTGTACACAACCACTATGCAAAAGCTGAAGCATCCCCTGCTGTTTAAATATTGGTGTCAAGCATCGAACCTCAGTCCGCCGTGATATCTGCCTCCATTCAATGCCCGCATGTCCTTATGTCTAAGCAAGCCCATAAAACGGACATCCCAAGATATTTATAAGACTTTAACACGACATCGACCAATTGGATGTCCTTATAATTTATTATCACGTGACGATGTTAATATAGTTTTAAGGGGCTTGGTGATAGAGGGGTTTTTAATAGATTGTGTTGAAGGCAATTTTATTATCAAAATTTTATTGAAGACAAGTAGATGTACAGTCGTTATGAAAATTAGATAAGTTCGTATAGTTAATTTAATTTAAAATCTGTAACTATTCTTAATTTTTTGCCCTGATAAATAATAGGCTCTGAAATGGCACGATACGATGACAATTTCTAGTTTCTAAAATATATAATTTTAAACCTTTTCATTTTATGGGTAGGGGCGTCAGTGGTCGAGTGGGTAAAACGTCGGCTCACAACTGAGAAGTCGCAGGTTCGATGGGTTTTTATAATAAAAAATCTATGTACATTATCCGACAAAACCGTACAAAGAGGCTTTTCCAGCTTACATACCTCAACAGAGCTGGCAACTCGTTAGGTATAGCCTCAAAAAATCTTCGGCTAAATGGGGAAGACATTGTCTTTCAGTGAGTACCCTGGGGCCGGCAACGGTTCCGGGAGCTATAAGGCAACCCGTGAAATTTTTTTAGCTTATGCGAAGCTGTGGCCTAAAACTAGAAAAAATATTATTATAAATGTGTGAACTCATTTAGTTAATTCAATTCAAACCCCGTATCAGATATCAAATAACGCAATACTCACTTATATATGGATATACGAGTAGCCCACTCATCATGTCATCTCAAGATAGCCGACTGCAAAATAACTGGCAATTGAGACCACAGATAAGAGTCGACAATTGAATTGAATCTGACATATCAATTAAATAACACTCCGACTTAATTACGATTAATTGTAGACCACAGTCTTTTAAAATTGAGATAAAAATTTAAGCTGTGGTCATTTATAGTGAATTGAAATTGGAGTAGTGTTTAGAAAGTTTCATAATTGACTATATTGTTTCATAAGTTTTACGAACTAAAATCCAAATTTACTTACTAATCATAACCTAACATTTTTTTTTCTTTACGGGTTGCCTTAAGACCAAGTCTCCCTTGTTTAGCCGATGGTATTTGTGAGGCTATACCTAACGAGTGGCCAGTTCTGTTGAGGTATATTTAGATGAAAAAACGCCTCTAAGTGTGGTTTGTCGGATTATGTAGGAACGACTCAGAAATTTCTAATCGTAAGCCACGCCCTAAACTCGTGGTTCGAGCGCAACGATCACGTCATGCAAGTCAACGACGGCGCTTTGTCCGTTCTTGCTGCAGAAGTGAGAAGGGCATAATGTATCGCTTCTCGGAATAAATGACGTAAGCGGCACATTACAAATAAATAATTTATTAAAAAACGGTCACATGCAGGGAAAAATCTTCTTAATCAATACTAGGTACTGAAATTACCTACAGATTCGTATACAATTTAAAAGTAAATCCCTTCAAAGTATGGTCGTATGACCAAAAAAATGTTTTTGAAGAGGTGATTTCAAAAAATTAAGTTATCGAGAAAATTTTCACCAATCATGTTTTCATCCTACACAATACTAGATAAAATCCTCTAGTTTTCAATGCCCAAATTGTATGTTCATAGCATTCGTAAAATTCGGGAATTTCAGTTCAGAAATCAACCAAAATTATTCGTTCCTCCCCTTAATACCAGACGTCTTAACCACTCGGCCAGCGACGCGCCTAATATTATAAATGCGAAATGGTGTTTGTTTGTCCATCTTTTACGTCAAAACTGAGATACGGATCAACGTGATTTCTTGCACAGAGATAGTTGGGAGGGCCGGAGAGTGACGGAAAAAATTCTTATGGCACATTTCAAATATGTCCATTTCCGAAAGTTAAGTTATGCTATGAACACACCATTACGGTATCTATGCATTGCGGCATGACCAGAGACAATGGTAACACTGTGAACATTTAGCAACTTGTCCATATTAAACAGAATATGAAAAACCGTGTTGGCTACTCTTGATTGCCTAAATTTTTAAAACTAAAACAAACTTCCGCCGTCGGATCTTTTTGCAACCCACAAAGACTCCACAGAAGCGCATAGAAAAAAAGTTTAAACAAAATAACAGTTACTATTTTTTTAATAATAAACCCCTACCCCTACCTCTACTCCTACAATTCTACTCCTGCGATTCCTATACAAAATTACCTATTTATTATTATTTTATTTTTCAGCTGAACTTTAGGGTTTTTCCAACTTTTTTTTCTTCTAAACCACCCCTGTATTATAATGAACAAAACAAAAAAAGAATTATTAAAATCGGTTCAGCCGTTCTCGAGTTTTAGCGAGATAAACAAATGTTAATTCATTTTTATATATATACAGTGATTTCAAATAATATGTGGGCTGGACCTAATTCAAAGTATTTTAATTTATTTCACGTCAACCTGTTATTAATTTCGCGTCAATTTACATCCCGTCAAAACTTCAAAGTGTCACTTTTTAGTCCCATTTTACGTGCCTGACAAATATCATCGTTTGTCCACGTTTCATGTGATATTCATATTTTTTACTCCCATTTTTTTGTCCGCTGCTCTATATCTTTTGACGGCAACTTTATTGGGACCAAATGACACGACAGGTGACGATGTTGTTCCAAAACTTTTTTAAATTATCCCTAAAAGAATCGTTACATATTTTATTTCGTGTCCCTTCGTGGGATGTTTTGAAATGATAGTTTCGATAATTTGCTCGTTTTAATTTAAATAACATGTGTTTGAATTGAGGTTGTTTGGGTAAGTTGACCTTTTAAATGGAAATAAAAAGTTTTAATTTGTTTTTTACAATTTCATATTAAAATACCCTTACAGCCTGTTATCTCAATCAAACGACAAGCTAGCCATTGCACCTATCGGAAAGCTTAAAGACAAGTTAGGTCTGATATTAAAGATCTGACTGAATAATTCTTAGGTCCACCTGAATAAACCTGGAGTGAGCCTGAAGGCTTCTAGGGTATGGTTCTTAAGAAATCTGGGGTGGGTCTGAAGGATTCTTGAATATGGTTTTTAAGAAATCTGGGATGGACCTGAAAGTAATTCTGTGGTGGGTTTTAAGAAATATGTGGTGGTCATGAAGGATTCTATAGGGTGGGCCTGAAGAAATCCTAAATCATAGATCCGGTCCTGCATCTAGGGCAGATTGCCAATAATGTAGTCCCCATGTAGGTAAAAAGAGGTAAGTTTTAAATTGTAATTCACCATATTGACAGTACAAATTAGACCACAACTCACAAAAGATAATATTATAATCCTTCACGCTCATGTATCTCCGTGGGTGGGCAGAGATTTTGCCATTACACGCGACATATGAAAAAAATACAAAAGACATGGAAGCCGACAAAGGTCCAAGGTTCGCTGCTCGGCGGTCGATAAGATGACAAGTCCAAAAATGTCACTTTCATCTTTTTGTTCGCGGTAATTGTTCGGTGGCGCTTCTATATTGTGTAGATTTGGGTAAACCACTTGTATGGGAAAAGTCATTTTTTGTGACACTTAAATCTCTTTTGATGACAAACGAAGATGACAAAGGGATAGGCAACTTTGCAAATTGGATTTTTACTAAATCTGCCAAAAATTTTTTTACCTTATAGCAAATAGAGATAGATATTATTCCAATGAGCATGGAATTTAAGTTTCTGATGATATATTTTGTAAAATATGATTTGTGATAGCGGCGGATCGCCAAAAAAGATAGTCAATATTATGAATTAATTTCACACAGTGTTTTTATTTAATAACAAGAAAAATATTTTCTATTGTTACTATTACACACACAACACAAAGAAAGAGCTATCAAACAATAAAATACGAGGGCCATAGAGCTTGAAAAGCTTTTTTTTATCAAATAGCAAACCTTTTACCGCATGTTGGAAAATAGATATTATCTTTAGATCTTTAGATCTAGATATCTAATATTTTTTTATAATACTAATCCTAACTAGTCCTACTAATATTATAAATGCGAAAGTATATCTGTTTGTTTGTTTGTCCTTTTTTCACTTGAATAGGTACAGGACAACGGATCGACGTGATTTTTTTATCGCGGACTTTCTTCTAGATAAATTATTATGTGACATTCCAAAAAATCCACGGACTAAGCCGGGGCGGGAAGCTAGTAATAAAATTAAAAGTTCTCAAGAGAAAAACTGCATCTTACGTGAGTATTAAAAATTCCAGAGCGACCTCTACTTTTCAATGTGGATTCTATTAGCTTAGGTGCCTTATACGGGACTACGCGAAAATATTTTTGGGCTCTGTCTATGGCTGACGATATCAACGTGATGCCCTGTGCAGAGCCCAAAAAGTATATAGATACTGTGCATACCTACCAGTACCTACCTACAAACAACATAAACAAAAATTAAGTTCAGCACGAAAAAGTCGGTATGCAATGCAAAGTAAAAGAGACCTACAATGATAAAATTTTAGGGCAAAGTTTTACTAGACCTACCGGCTGATATCGAAAACAGCGAGCGTCCAACTGATCTGAAACTGAGGGTGACTGATCTTGGCTGTGAATAAGTATGTAGTTAATTTCCCATTAGTAATCTAGACAGTAGACTTATTTCTTAGACAGATTACATTTAGTAGACAAGCAAATTACTCTACCACCGCCTCTCTATCATCACGCCTTTTATCCGAAGAGGGGTAGGCAGAGACAATCGACTGACATTTGCTACGATCCTGACAAATCTTTTTCCCTTCTTTTATATTCATCATACCTTTCTTTCATATACATGCTTGGGGATTGTGTACTCTTAATATTGATTTCTATCAATATTTTTTATATTAGATCGTGCTCTACCAGCATTTATTTTCCATTTTTTTTAACCAATCTTTCATTCTTCATTCTAGTCACAACATCATCTTTCACTCCGGATTCTTCTCTAATGAAATCGTTCCGTATGCGGTTAATACGCTTGATATCACACATTCTACATAAAGATCACATTTTTACTACATTTATCTTACTTTCATGCTTCTTAGGTATACCACCGCCTAATGTCAATATGTATATAGATAGAGTATGAATGTAAAGGCAACAATTGCAACGAGAGTTGCTATCGTCATATTCACTATACATTTTGTTATGTGGCTGGAGGTGGAAAAAAATATAAAGAAGAAACTTCTTAGTTCGTCTGCCGGTTAAATTGATTATTTATTAATATTATTAGAGAACTCCCCATGATAGAGTCGGTACAGTAGATACACTTACCTACTCAATATAAACTTTAAATTTAACCCCATGAGATCGTTTTATAATCATTAATATTTTTCACTATGAATTAGCTACCTGTTGGCCCAAAATTCATTATAAGAGAGGTCTTAATTCAAGTAAATATGACTGCTATGACCCCAGGTTCCCAGAAGACAAAATAATTTACTATTTAGAAAGCAAACAATGTAAGCTGAAAGGAATGTAAAATGTACACTGAAACTTTCTCTTCAAAACTGAAAATATGAGAACATTCTGAATTTTAAATTTACTTCAGAACTCTGTAAATTCACATTGCGAGCTTTACAGTGATCCCGAACTCCTAAAAAGCTTATGGTGACACCTCTCTGTACATCCCCCCTACACTTAGACACATACGCACATCTCCCTCACACTATAATCGCTACCGCTCCAACTAGCGACAATATGGGACATTTCTCTTTAAAACACAAAACACCATAAATGACTTAAACATTACATTCAAATTTAACCCTTATAAACCTCCGCATTAAGACTATCCAGCGATATAAGCATGACACATTAGAGGACATCTGAGTAATCTATTCAAAATGTCCTAAGTTGATGGTTTTGTATGTATATTGAACTTTATCGTTTAGGTAATTAGAGTTAGTTAATCTTGGACGGTATTGGACGCTGTAAAGACACAATTTCAAATGTCACGGAGTACTGTCGTCTCTTTTCTCCAGAGCTTGTCCTGTCGCATCTGGCTGCTCCTTTGCGATCCTTTGCTACTAAGGACCCCCCCGCTACATCTTTCATCCCGCTCTTAACCGATCGAGCTTAGTGTCCGACTAACTTCGCTGACGGCCAGTCGGTTATTCACGGCATTTCGTCAACGATTCTGAGATCGTATATAGCTGTGGATTTTCTCGTATATACAATAAGATATAATATATACATGTGTGATATGAACTTTCAGTGATATGGGGAGATTTCAGTGAGTTTTCATGAAACACTGTGAGGTTTTCGAGCGCTGTCTTCATGATTCAGGTTGGTTTATTTTTATATTCTTAGGTTATTAAAATAAATCGAATGGGTATAACAGAGTTTTTGATAATATTATTCTGTTACTAAATTAAAATTCTAATAAGAAGTTACACCTATAAATTGTCAATATTTAAAAAAAATATGAATAAAGTTTTAAATTAAGTTTGATTGATTTTTTTACTACATAAATGCATAATTATTAAATGAAAATTACCCCCAAAATCTGCTCATCTTATGCGAGATTTCTGAAAAAATAAATTGTAAAATAATTTATAAAAAAATATTTTTAATTTTCTTTTGAAATCAAATTTCTAAGCCTAATATCAACTGTATTTTAGTAATCAGTAGGTACCTACCTAGGTTATATATCTACATTTCCTAATATGAATAAATATAGACAAAAATTACCTGTTCGCAATGTGAATAATAATTTAATGTCGGAAAATACTAATTGGATAATTACGAAGTTTCCAATACTTATTGTCTGTTTTACATACATACAATATATTACATAATATTTACCGTTTCAATAATTCACATCCCTTTTATGAATTTAATTATATTTTAGATACCATTATTTTCTAAATATTATAACAAACTCAGTTATTTACATACATACATATACATACCTATGCTCATGTAATTAGGTACCTTAGACCAGAAACTAAGATAATAAAATTACCTGTAAGAAACCTATACTTAATGAGGCCGTAAACATAATATTTAGATCAGTGTATATTATAAACTACAAACTTTCCGCCATCGGCTTCGCGCGTGGATATTTTCGTACAAAATAAAATATAGGTAACCTATAGCACTCAGGGATAATGTAGCTTCCTATTAGTGAAAGAATTTTCAGAATCGGATCAGATTTCAGAAATTACGCCCTATATCCAAACTTACAAACTTTACCTCTTTATAATATTACATTGTAAACTATAATTAACACGTAACACTGTACCTACTTTGCATCTGAAAAGCGGTAGAGTTCTGAAAGAGGCGTTTGGTTGTTTTTGTAACAGAATCTACAAAAATCTTTCCAGTTAGGTATATATTAGCCACTAGCTTTTTGCCTCGGTTCTGCCCATGGAAATGATATAAAAAATATGGAAGTGATAAAAATAAAGTTTCTATATAACTTTTGAGTTACAGCAGGTTTCTTATTTACATAACTTTATTTTAATAAAACATAGCCTACGTCCATCTGAACTAATGTAGCTTCGTAATAGTGAAGTAATTATTAAATCGGTTTAGTAGTTTTTAGTAACAAAAAAACAAACACACTCACACTCTCATTAACTGCCTCGGCTTCGCCTGTGGAAACTTTAAATGTGAAAAAAACGACTGGCTTTTGAATATTTATGGAACCTTAACTTTCTTATAAGAAAACATTACCTGAACCCATCCTATCCTAAATAATTAACAATGTTTGTTTGTCCTTCTTTCACGTCAACACAGAGCGACAAATCAACGTGAGATAGTTGGAGGGCCAGTGAGTGGTAGGCTCTAGGAAATCCTGTAAAATTTCAAAATTTTCCCACGGGCGAATCCGGGGCAGAAAGCTAGTCTAGAATAATGCAGCTTAACAAAAGTGAAATATTTTTTCAAATCTGTCCTATAGTTATAGGCTATTATTCATAAACGTATTTTAGCAACGTTTTTGTTAAAATGTGTTTTGTTTCTTTCTAAGTATTATTAGTAAAGACAGGTTTGTTAAAGAGTGACAAAACATATTTTAACAAAAACGTTGCTAATAAACGTTTATGAATAAAGGCCATAGAGTTTCCTTCTACAAACAAAGTCATACTAACTTTTTCTAATGTTAGTAGACTAGCATTCCGCCCCGGATTCGCCCGTGGATATGGTCGAACAAAATAGAACATAGCCTATAGCACTCAGGGCTAATGTAGCTTTCTATTCGTGAAAGAATTTTTAGAATCGGTTCAGTGGTTTGAGACATTACCTACCCCCTCCATCCAAACTATGTACTACATTAGTATAGATAGTTAGCATGATAGGGTGTACCTTATTCAACCCGGAATCTTAGAGATAAGATTCCAATAAGTTTACCTTTAAGTCAAACAATAAATAAATATAATCAACCTTAAATATACACAATATTTTCGCAACCAATCTCATAGTGAATTTCAATTTTACTTGTTTCTTATACTTATTTTATAAGCGACGGCATCGACGTTAAAAGTTGTTATTACGTGCGGACGCGGTTATTGAAATAAATTGACAGTCATCAGGGAAATGCATAGTTTGTTCAGAACTCCATTACGATAGATTCCTTACAGGATGGTGGTCAAACAAAGATTTTTTATACAAATTACTGTTATTCACAAACACATAACTTGACGGCCTTTATTCCTTCGGCGGTGTAGTCAGAGATATCAGTATCAGAGTACCTACACTTTTTGGAAATTGTCAATATTAAACACAACAAGTAAGTAGCTGTTGCTCTACTTAATAAGTGTTAAAGAATGAACAGACGTATCTGTTATTTTTAGAAGAAGTGCGGACGCCGCTATTCACGTCTTCCGAAGCACTGAAGTAGAAAGAGAATTTGTGCTTAGCATTTTTGGCATGACTGAGATATGAACCCGGGTCCCATTTCATCTAAAATTATTGACTAGGGTTATTTTTTCTTAAATTAATATTTAATAGATTACCCGTGCGAATACTTCGCACCGTTCGTTCGACTGATCTCCAACAGATGGCGTCTTTTACAAAATAAATATATTAGTCTAATTTTAAAATAAACATTCAATTATGATTTGTTTGTTTATTTTTCGTACTTAGAAGATAAAATAATCTTCAAAATGGCGATTAAAACATTAACTTTAGTAGGTATTAGGTAAGAGAGATATTTGATACTGACAAAAAATTTTGAGAAATAATTTTATAGGGTTAATTCCTCACATCTTCTAGGAACGTGCTATCTACCTACTTATAAACATAATAATCAATTGGGATTTACTTAAAATTTAATTTTAATTATTTACACAATAATATCTAATCTTTTTTTTTATTAATATAAAAACCTTAAATCAAATCTAAAGATTAAAAATAACTAAATAAACCAGGGTCCGCTTGGAATAGTGGCAAGAATCTGGCTGCATTTCCCCGCTGAATCGCAATGCTGATTCGTTGAGCGAGGAAGGAGCCAGCCCTCTTGTCACCAGAAGAGATGATCAGTCGAGGGGATACATCTTTAATAAATTTTTTGGCATTTGAACCACGGACCTAGAGTTTCTACAACAAACGGCACAAATTTGTAGTTTTCAATAATTGAACTATATTTGCGCCGTTTGTTAGATTCATATACCTAGACTCACTCTCTCCCTAGGCCTGCTTACTTAGTTCGTCAAACTGTATAGATACCTCAAGAGAACTGGTCATTTCTCATCCACTGTCACAAAACAGGCTTCGGAAGAAACATAAGTTCAATCATGCCAACATCAATGTACTCAAGTACCTACATGGACAGGCTTATCACAGGTTAAATGTGTGGAAAGTGTTTTTGCACAAGATTGCTAAAACATTCTTCAAAAAATTCGCCTCATCGCTTAGATTATTCTCATGGCGTGCTTTTAAAATATTTGTCAAATATCAATTTCTGTAGAAACTTTAATAATTATAGTGAAAGGCATCATGACACTATTCATACCTTGATTCGTACCTGTGTACCTCAAGGCGAAATAACAATTCAGAAGTGAGTTTTAACTTCATATTAAGAAATGATTCAAATGAAAGTCGTAACTGCTGAGCGAATTTGTATGATTGTTATGCTTAAATAATGACAATAAAATAAACCTTAATTAACAAAAGTTTCATTACATCTGGGAAATGTTTTAAACTAGGTACCTAAACCATAGTTTTTTTACTTTATTATTTTATCATATCACAAAATTATCTCAACCTAACCTCAAAGGAAACCCTTTTATAATTCAACCTAATTTAGAACCGGCTTAACCGGTATTACGCACGTTTACGTTTTATTTTGAAGTAAAATTAACTGCTAATAAATAATATGGAACAAGACTGGTGTGTTCAAAGGAAATTACTTTATTCGTACACATTATTGCAATGCCGAGGAAGGTTTTGAGGCCCCGGGCGCTCGGCGGCTATGCGCGGAACTAATGGCGTCACGCTTGCGGCGTGTGCTGCTTTTTGACAAGTAGAGACAGTTAAACTGAAACTACTTGACTATATACGACTTTCCTAAGGGGTTGGCAGGTAAGTTTGAATTGAAAAAAAAATACAATTTTTATTCACCTTATTATCTAAGTAGGTAGGTAGGTAGATTAAGTAGACAATATTATCTTAAACAAAAATAACATCCATTTTCCAATTTCCATTATTAATTATTTTTTATTTGTATCACTTCGAAGCTCAAATATTGAAAAATGTTCTATAAATTGTCTCTTATATTGTTATTCTATTTTTGGTTTTTTTTTAACACATCTAGATTTTATTAACATAAAAACCTTAAATCAAATCTAAAGATTAAAAATAATGAAATAAACCAGGTCCGCGTGGAATAGTGGCAAGAATACTGGCGGCATTTCCCCGCTGAATCGCGATGCTGATTCGTTGAGCGAGAAAGGAGCCATGGCCCTCTTGTCACCAGAAGAGATGATCAGTCGAGGGGATACATCTTTAATAATATTTTTGGCATTTGAACCCCACGGACCTAGAGTTTCTACACCAAACGGCACAAATATGTAGTTTTCAATAATTGAACTATATTTGCGCCGTTTGTTAGACTCTGCGATTTCCGCCGCAGCTCCCGCTTTGTGCTGTTTCCCTGAGATGATACGGGGCTAATGTGTCCATGCACGTAGCATCCCATACAAGGGCCTGACCTCGCTCCCAGGGAATCAGATCATTCCATTTTTGGTTAATATTGAAAGACAATTATTTGCAAACGACTCTATTCTGACTATTCTCTAATTACAAATCTTAATTAACACTTTACATAAAAAAAACACTAGCTATAAAATGGGATCAAAGGTTTTTCGAACAAAGGTAAATTATTGTAGATAAACCTTTTAAAAAAAAGTGTACCGACTTCAAAAGTTTGCACTGAAAAGTAAGAAATAATAAAAAAATCGTCGTAGAATTTGAAGATGGTTGGTGCCAAATTAGGATACAAAATTAAGTAAACATCTAAGGAGATAAAGATCTGTTCAATATTGTCTATGTTTGTACTGATGATCGTAGGTCCCATTAGGTCAAAATTATCTAGATTACTGAATTTGAGTACCTACTAAGTTATTTCTAATTTGGCACCAACCGTCTTCAAATTCTACGACGATTTTTTTATTATTTCTTACTTTTCAGTGCAAACTTTTGAAGTCGGTACACTTTTTTTTAAAAGGTTTATTTCTCCCTTTTAAGTGATTTTGCTGCATATAATAACGCAACTAAAAAAATTGATGGAGAATTAAAAAAATACTGCGGTGGATGGGATTTGAATCATGTGCAATGTGCATCCTGCGCTGCACCCCATACCTTTAGCCGCTAGACCACCGTCGATACGAAAATTGACAACTTCGTGTCAATAGCAACCGTTGCTAAAGGCTTTTCTCTGATATAATTTTCAGCATTAAACAGAGACAAATTACTGAATTTCTAAAAAATTACTGAACCGATTTTCGTCATAATTATGACTGTGAGATAATGTCGAGAAATTATTATATCCTTAAAAAATAAGTCGTCAAAATCGGTACATATTTCATCGAGATATTACGAATTATTGACTTATAAGGTCAGTTTTTTCAAAATTTCTGGAAAACTAATGAACCAATTTTTATGAGATAAAATCCGGAAGAATTATCTGTCGATTAAAACAAAACGGTCCGAATTGAGAACCTTCTTCTTTTTTTGGAAGTCGGTTAAAAATATTAACTAATAATAGGAATATCCAGTTGTCCACCTATTGTATATAAAAGTTGACCTCGGACATCATTTTAAAAACTTTGAAAATAAGCACTAGTATTGTTTATTTATACAAAAACGTATTGAAATTTGTCAAACTTTAAAATGTTTTAGTAGCATTTAGTAATCACAATATTATCTATAACTTACAATAGTTAATATAACAATGGGCTCGTAAGCATCAGAGAACTTAATACACTAATTGCAATAACTAAGATTAATACATACAATAGCTCTGAAAAAATTGAAATATTCAAACCCGGCGTCACATCTACTAGTCATGACTAATGAGTTCACAACGCGGTGCTGGAGTTAGATAGACTATAAACAATATTTTATGCCATTACCTATTATTATATATTTTTTACAAATTTAGGTACTTACATTTCGTCTCGAGCGCAAAGAAATAAACATACAACTTTTATTATTTATATTAAGTATGACGTATTTCCAAACGATTAGAATAAACTTTAATATACCTAGTATGAGAAGATTTGAATATTTCAGGACATTTTTTTTTATTTTGTGTAAATACATATACCTACATATAGTATATTATATCTTGGATATTTGACCAAAAATCAAAAAGTATATCCGCAGTGTAGGTACAATAAAAATATAAATCGAACATAAAAAAAATTTTAATATATATAGTGCTTGTTTCAGTGAAATTATATATTTGCCTTCTGACCGTTTTTCGAACAACGACTTTCTGAAATAAGTAAATAATATTCGTTACATCTAAAATTTAAGGCTGCATGTACAAAATCAAGAAACGGTCTCTATGTAATTTTGTAATTTAAAATTTATTGGAACCTTTCTATTCCTCGATATTAGAACACTAAAAAAGCTAAAAGTGTAAAATCTAAATGTAATTTTGTAATTTAAAATTTATTGGAACCTTTCTATTCCTCGATATTAGAACACTAAAAAAGCTAAAAGTCTAAAATCTAAATGTACGTTTCCTTTCGTATTTCTTTTACATATATTCAATGTCATCTATTATTAATACAACAATAAGTTTAATTAACCTATTTTAAGAATATCAAAAAGATTAGGCATCAACACTATTGCATCAAAAGTTAATCAATTACATTTAATTCAAAAGCCTATCTCCCTGTCGCTTTAACGAACGCCATACTTGGTATCTATAATAACAATACTTCCCGCCCACACGAGATTTTTAGTTATTGTGATATATCTGTACAGAAGAACCTTATAAATAATTGCACTTTTTGGTACGTGGTACGTTTTCTAATGAAATCAATAAATTTTAATCAATACCTACACTCAGTTAAAGATAAATCAATATGCCAAGAAATTATTTTGAATAATTTGTGGCTTTACATTTCTGAAAATTTTGTAATTGCGAAATTTGATTTTCAAACTATTACTAGTTTTCCGACCAAATTAACTTTTGCCTCCATTATGGTATTGAGTTCATACAAAAATCCCATATAGAATAGCATTTTCAGTTTTTCGCGAATTTTCCATTTTTTTCCCCTAAAAACCTTATTCAGACTTAAGAACGTTAAAAAAATGCCAAATCAATCTAGCCGTTCTCAAATGATGCGCTTTACCAACAAACAACATCAAATTTTTATTCATATAGATTTTTATAACACAAAATTTACAGAGCTAATGCGAATGGAAGGGTTACACGAAAGGATCGAAAACTCTAGGTACCTATGACATTTTCATATCTGAAATCAATTTATTTGGATATAATATCTATGTACATAAATAATCTATTTATACGTTTTAGTTTTGAATTCCCACAATAAAAGAAGTCCTAGGCTCTTGCAATTTTTGGAAGAAAAAAAAACTTGTTACTCTGAACCAGTAATTCACAGCCAGTTAGACATATCGAGCCATACAAACTAGTACACAATTACGATCAATTTTCACACATTTTTCCTAAATGGTGACTTGAGACAGAACCTTTGTGCCCACTCCCACTAATATGAAAACAAAACATTCAAGCCAAACAAGTAGAAATGACACGACGCGAAAACCCGCCCACGCCTCTGTCTCCAGGCCACGATGAGAATCTGAGTAACAACATATAAATTATAATTACAACGCAAATTATTAGGTGCAAAGTTATATTATTCGCATTTTGATGCCTCAGGCGTGAAGCGGACGATCAGATACGCCTGCATACATGGCTAGGTCTGCTTATAGCTTATAATGTTGAGGACTTAGGTATTACAAGGAGGGACCTAGCCCGGAGTAGTGTCGCTGATCAACAGTTTGATACACTGATTTATACAAGTCACAACTACGTAGCTCCGAGGTGATTCCCTTTCGTCGATTTTGCAAGCTACGTTTGAGTGAAAACCTAGAAATCGTTGATTTATGTGATTTTGTAAGTACTTAGGTATACTTAACTAGGTATGTTGTTAAGCGAATGCCTAGGGAAATGCAGAACTTTTAATGAATTAAATCTAGCTTTGAAATCTGCTTCTGCCACAATAAGCTAAAATATTTTTTGTTAGTTTTCTTAAATTCTGATTCTATGCATCAAAAAAAGATGCATCTTTGACTTATAAAGTTTGCTTTTGTCTGCATTACGTCGATAAGTAAGTATTGAAGATTTTAATTGATTGTATGAGCAACAGGTGGCACTGGTTTTTACAAAAGCAAGCTTTTTAACCAAAAAACATTTTTTCGAAATTTCATATTTGGAACTCAAACCTAATAAAAATCGTGTCGACCGGTGATGGGTATTCTTGACAAAAATAAGGCGTTTAATTATATAATGAAAATCATAAATAAAATTATATTAGGTATATCATTTAATGGCATACTAGGTTTCCAACCCTGCTTTGCCCGTGTAATCTATGTAATGAAAATAATAACGATTTAGTTACTATAAATTTTCCTATACCTAGATATCTTACTGAACACTTAGGTACTTATTTTTATGAAACATAGTTTTCGTCTATGTAATAATGTAGCTTTATATAACAGTGAAATTATTTTTCAAATTGGTTCAGTAGTTTTGTGTTTACTTATTTTGCAAACTCACTTTTAATATGTTATAAGTCTATGGGCTATATTATGCAATATTCAGTTCCATTGTCATGATTTATGGCGAGCTTATGTAAAAGCTAAATGAATGCCTAGAAATAAAATTTGAGGCTCAAAGATTTCAGGTAGTTAGGTACTAGGTATCAAGAGCATTAGTGGACTTACACATGAAAAAAGTTTCGCTCAACGCTTTACTGTTTTCAATACTTATCTAAAAAATATAATTTGTTTACTTTCAATACTCAATCTAAAAATAATGACGTTAAGGTTGATTTTGCGTAACTGAATTATCAAGTTATGACGTTTCGTTAGTGTCAAAATATGACAATATAAAAAATAAGTCAGTTGAGATTTGATGTCATTGGTTATGGTTAACAATTGAATATCATTGAGCTTTTATGTGATTAATGGCATTAGAAAGGAAACAAAGTGAAAAGTTTAATGTACAAGCGAATACCTATAGCCTTTAAAATGTCCTTCCAACTCTGCACTCGATAGTACATTTTAAGAAAATATTTATTTCTCACAAACATAAAAGGCCCGGGTACCTACCGAAGCTCTGTTTCAGCGGCACAGACTATTTATTTGTAGTAAAGTTTGTTCACATCGACGTATTTTTAGTAAAGAGCATGTTAATTTTCATTTCGCTAAACCTCTTAGCATTTCTATGGAAAATAAACACAAGATCTGTTCTCGAACGATACCTTGTCTGTCCGCCCACACATATTTAGATAGGTACCTACGGCAATAAGTATACTACCTAAGGAGTAACTCGTATATTTACAATAGATAAAAAGAGATGTCGTATTGTCTGTATGGATACTTTTAACTTGAAACTGGTAACAATTTCCACATTCATCCGGTACACGAATTAACACGAAGCACGAGAATACATACTATTGAAGCACTTGTTTGTGAAGTAAGCAGGTATTCGTACCTAACTTACATGTAGATCGTTGCTTTAGTTATTGAATAGGAAAAAGGAAAAGTTGTCGTAGAATTGGCCAAACATGAAACATGAAAGTTGTTAATTTATTTTACATTCTTATAAAAAAATCCTTTACAGATTGTTTTCAGGGATTTATTTTTAACTAGGTATACTATATACATTCACTATTTCCACTAAATATTATCTATTCCAAGTCTAATGAGCTAGAATCTAATATAAGTTAAAAAATGTAAAAGGATCAAGTTTGGTTATTTCAATAATTTAGGTAATAAAGATGCAGCTGGTCAGTGGTAAAGTATAGGCACTCCAACAAACAATAGCCAAATTACTTCCTTATTGCTTTCAACAACCACCTAAAATTTCAAAAAAATAATGTTGACAATAACTGAATTTCAGTGTAAAATCAATTTGTTTTGTCCTCACAAAATACAACATGGTTAATGTATATTAATTGCCAGCTGAGTCATAAAAAAGATTCCCGAGTTGCATGCAATTAGCATTTTTCAAATGACCTCTATTGTGACCACTTAATCTATTTATCCCTACCCATTTCTTTGAAATCATGAATAGAAAAAGTGTTCAAAATTATTTAGTTATTTAGTCAGTCAATAAGTGGAAGAGCTACTGGTGACAAGTGCCATTAGTAAATAAACAGCGTACAGTGATTTTGTTAACATAATGTCTTTATCGTATCTACTGTGTAATACCAAACTTAAATGTGGAACTGTAAAAAGATGGTGGGAAAAAAAGGTTTGAATTTAATTTTCTACTTACTACTAACCCGTGGAGTCCATATTAACTTTTGTCCCCTAATTATGGTCTTCAGTTCATACAAATATAATATAATATAAAAAACCGTCCAAGTGCGTACCTATATCTATAAAAACGGCAAAATAAATAAAATCACGTTTGCTGTATGGGAGCCCCCTTAAATTTTTATTTTATTCTGTTTTTTTGTATTTGTTGTT
This sequence comes from Nemapogon koenigi, assembly GCA_963924495.1. Classification (NCBI taxonomy): domain Eukaryota; kingdom Metazoa; phylum Arthropoda; class Insecta; order Lepidoptera; family Tineidae; genus Nemapogon; species Nemapogon koenigi. The sequence continues at coordinate 7,303,257 of OZ004644.1, read as the reverse complement.
ATAGCGGCAACAGAAACACATCATCTGTGAAAATTTCAACTGTTCATGGTTCATGAGACAGCCTGGTGACAGACAGACAGACAGGCGGACGGACAGCGGAGTCTTAGTAATAGGGTTTCTGTTTTTACCCTTTGGGTTTAGTCGTGGTGCTCTTGACAGAGCAGTCGTGGTCATTCATGGCAGTCCACAGCGCGACGCACCTTGTATAGACTCGCCATGGTTAACTTTCTTGGGAAGAATAGTGCAGTGGTTTCCCCTTGCCTTCTGCACCAGACATTTTGAGACTATTTAGGCTCGCTGTAGCATTTGTGTGTTCGTATTCTATAGACGCAAAAACTACTTACGCTATTTAATATCCTACCCTATGGGTAGTGAAGTGACCCATGGCGGTGAATTGTATTCCTAATACAACGCGTACGAAGTAGCGCCAATCAGCTAGTTTTTATAAAAATTAAAAAATATTATTGAGTAATATATACAAATTATTAATTAGTAGGTATCTATGTTATTTCACAATGTATGTAGGTACATTGGTAACAAAAAACTCAGCACCATCTTGTTGATCTAATTTACCTTAAATTAATATCCTAAATATACGATAAAATAAGAAAATACTTGTTTAAAATAATATTTTAATTGTCGTTCACCTAAGAACTGCAAAGTAACAAATTACGAAAAACGGTTTTTTAGTTTTGATATGTACCTAGTTAGCAATATTAATTTAGATATCTGAAAGTCATTATAACGTTTCCAATTTAATATAGTAGGTAAGAGAAGAAACATTAAAATCATATTTGACCTTTGTCCATAATCCAATTATTGTTATTATTCATGTATGTGTAGGGTCGCCACAAAATATTAAGTTGACAATATAATCCACCTTAAGTAGTAGGTAGGTACTGTCGCAAAAATATTTTGATACTAATTTACTAACTCGGGTTGACCCATGGAAATTTCTGACACATCTCCTGACCTGACCCATATAGATTTATAGTATAGCTTTAGTTAATGGTTTCAGATAATAGTTTAGTAAATGGTTAATGGATAGGCATAGGTGGAAGCCAGTACACGAATTCCTTTCCGGACATTCTTGTGCCGAAAACATGTCGCGAATCCATAAAATTTCTCCCTACCAAAACCGCTCAACGCGCATTAAGAAGTTTTCATTCAAAAAAAATCGTCTAATAAAAAAGTTATCTTATTTGTGCTCGTCGCATTATGACACCCCAGTTCAAAGTGTTCTACATACATAATATGGACAGACAGACGCATAAATAAACTTTTTACTTTGACTACGAATCCTTAAATAAGCTCTTAATAAGTGGTATTTCAAAACGATTTCGAGGAATATCCAAAAAATTTATAAATTGATGGTCTCCATACACATAAGGCGCCTTAAGGTTGAGATTAAGATAAGCACTGGATGAGCTCCAGTGTCCACAGCGTATCATTACGACGTTAAACTTAATGCGACCGATTAGAGACGGATAATTTCATATGGAATCTAAATTGTATCAAAAGAGACGTTTAATAATGGATCCACGCTTGTATTTTAAAGTGTTGGAAATTAGAAATCGTTTTTCGTGTTTATGTAACATCATTCTAATTGGTAATAAAGCAAATTTTTTTAACCCGAAATTGCTTGTACTTTTTGATTTTATGGCTTTTTATTAAACAGCAAAGTATTTAATTCAATATTTTAATTAAAAACACTCTAATAAAATTGTCACACAAGTAGGTAATGCTATTTATGGCGAAACTTGGTAAAAAGACCTATTTCTGTTACAATACAAGTTTGGCATTTACTCACAAATACACTAATTTATGTTAATTTGATTAAAGCGCCAGCACAGACCCGCCTACATGAGGCCGTTCGACAAAACCGCAAATTTTATCACATTACTTTGGTAGTACTTAGCTGGAATACTTTGGTAATATATTTTTGGTTTCCTTTTTTTTGACCAGTCTTTTGAGTATTATAAAATATATGGATTGACTATTGACAAAATCGAACATGATATGTAGAGATATAGAGTTTTTAGAATTATTGGTTTAATTAAACCTTGAACATTTTATTAATAGTGAAGTGAATCCCACGCAAGTAATTTAAAATGTGTAGGTACCTACTTGGAACAATATGGCACGTCACGGCTGCCTCAGTAAAACGACCATTGCATTTAAGTTGCACATTTTAAAATGCAAACAAAAAATTCGCGTTAGGGAAGTATGAACTTTATTATCGGAAATTTAAGGTGCACTGTGTAATTTTTAAAATCCGTCAAGTAATGTGAATTACGTTCGGTAGGCGTGTATTCAAGAGTATAACATGGTCGTTCACCTGTATTATGTCTGTCGTTTAAATCTTTGGTCATTTTCTTTAACGGATTTTACAAAGCTACAAGTAAGGTTCAGCTGAAGCAAATGATAATTTTAAGCTAAACAATATGTGATTGTTTTTAAAAGCACAGTAAATATGACACTTTGAAAATATCTATTTATGATAGGTAGCGTCCACTTCATTTAAGTTATACTGCTTTACCTTGCCATTTTAGAATTTATTTTATGCCTGGTATACCTGTACTTTATATTGATAATAATAATATCTATTATTCTAAATTTATGAGACGTAGTTCCTTGAGAAACCCCTTTAAACTATATTTAAAACCTTAACACAACACCTTATCGTTATTTACTAATTATTAATGGACAACATTTCATTTTTTTAATCACCCATTTTTATTACTTTAATTAAAAATATATTAAAAAATAAGTTACACGTATTTTTCTATTTTATTTTTGGTTGAGTTTTTATATTTTTAATTTAATTATGAATTTTTATAAATTCTGAGGACTTAATAAACTAAAAACCATAGCTAGGACTAAAATTAAGAAATATAAACTGTCACCCAAAGAAAGTGACAGATAGTGTCAGTCAAGCCACAGAGTATACGTTATAGAAATGCAAAGAGTATAATATACCGTGTTCCAAATAGGTGTTGCTGTAGCCGGAACTCAAATCGCCTACAACATTATTCATAATGTATATAATAATACTAGCTTTTGTCCGCGGTTTCACTCGTAAATATATTTCCTGTGATAGCCCATTCGAAACTAGCAAAACTTCCAAAAAATATTATATAAAAGAAGTATTTTTATAATTATATTTAAAGAATAATTATTAATTTAGCTTTAAATGGAATAAAAATGGGTAAAATTAATAGAGGGCAACACCTGAGTTCAACTCTGCCACAGACATTAGTATTTTTAAATTAGAGGGTTAGCACAGATTAGGGCACCTATTAATCCTTAATTTTCAATATTTCAGTATTTTTAAAATAACTCGAAAATTAAAGGATATAAAAAATAAAAAAAATGAAAAATAAGCTTTCTAGCATGTAATCTCCAAACGGTTTTCGAATTTTGGTACCTTACAAAAAATGAAATGTTGTTCATTGTAAATAATATAGTAACTGCAAAGATCCAATCCAATAGACACTGCTTACAATGAATGCACTGCTGAAAGAAATCACATTAATTATCATTTACAGATGATCGATTTTTTTAATCAATATTTATGAAAATCTCGTGTTTTTTTTCTGTACGCGACGACTCTACCTCATAATTTTTTTGATGACAGGCTAGAAATAATATATATCTAATAACAATATGTGAAGATTATTTTTGTAAACAATCAAAAGCGTGTTTGTTTGTTTGTCCTTCTTTCATCTCAAAACGAAACAACGCGTGAAGCGATTGATCGATGTATTTTTGCCCGTAAACCCTTACCAGTTGATTTTCTTCTCCCGTAGCACTTGTACCTGCTTCTCTATGCACGATTATTCCATATTTAATTATTTATTGCCCATACATCTTTACCCATGACACTAGCACAAAAATAGTTAGAGATACAAAAAATTGACATTGCCGACATAGGCTACTTTTATCTCGGAAAAATACCTCATACTATCTGGAAAATTCTTTGGAAACTGTGAAAATAAATAAAAGCGTTGCTATGAAAGGGTAAGCCTTGCGGCATGGCCAGCAAAACTGGTAACAATGATCACATTTTCTTTAATAATATGTTCCTTAGTAGACTTCTCGTGCTTCGGAAAGCACGTAAACCGGCCGTCCGTACTTCTTCTAAAAATCACAGATATTTAAATCTTGCCGCCTGTTTTGTTCAATATGGACAACAGGCAAAAAGTGGACACTGTTACTGGCGTTTCTGGCCACACCGCAAGGTATAATAGTCGTGAATGTGAGTTGATTGTGTAGTGCCTATTACTTTTTGAGAAAAGCACGAGAAATCGATTTGTGGTTTAATATTTTTTAAAGTTCTATTAAGAGACGATCTAAATGATCAACTAACTATTTATTAGAATCGTTACTGCAACTATATAATTAAATATATTAACATAATTTTCGTAAATATCAAGAAAACCCCATGTCTTAATTCAACAAAAAATCCAATCTCATTACAAAGACATGAAATAACCCCTATAATTTCGGTCCAATCTTGTCTGTTGCGTTTCGTCATCACAACCGTATATTTTTCTTAAACGACACTTTATTATCCCGATACTTATCCGTTTTGAGCCATTAGAAACAGAAATCCTTTCTCAACATCTAATTGCAGTAACAATTCGGTGAAATTGGCCCCAGACGCCGCGCCGTGTGGGCAAACTACAATTTAATTTTCCTAAGAAACGGGTAATGACATACCAGCCCAACCGTTTATACGGAATAATCGAGTGACAAAACGTTTTTAATACGTGACAATCAAGAGTGGTTGGGCTCGCACGAAACCCGCTGAGTGATGCACGCCCGGTTACTTAAACATAATTTAACTGGAGATTAAACTGCCGTTTTGTTTTGTAGTCGCTCGAGTTTTTGTTTAACTAAATTTGTACTGATAATGCTTTATTAATTTCAAATTTTGTAACCTATGGTTACCGGTATATATTATTCTTGAAAATATACTAAAATACATGATATTAAGATTTATTAGAGCAATCAGTTCCAAGATGCAGATTTATAATTGTTGAAAGAATGAAGGATGAAATGCTGGCAGAGGATGTACTAGGAGAGGATGTAGGTACTTTTATTGAACATATAAAAAAATGTATTGATCGATGGAAATATTAAAAGTAGGTATACACAATCGCAGCATGTATGAAAGGTACGATGAATATAAAAGAAGCGAAAGAGGTATGTCAGGATCGTAACAAATGGCATTCGATTGTCTCTGTCTACCCCTCTTGGGATGAAAGGAGTGATGATAGATAGATAGGGTTTTCAAAATTGATGAAATTATTAAATGTCACTGATTATCATTAAAGTTTTATAAGTTACTAAACCGTGGTTTAGTGTTGTTTCACTAGATACCGACCGACGAATGGGTACCAAATGAATAGTAATTTAGTTTGTGGATTAAATCGTTCCGAACACGCGACACCAACCTCTTTTCTATTCACTGCCTGAGCCGAAACCTTCATTTTACACAATTTTACTCAATTGCTCTCCGTTCTTGGAATTAATTTGATATTAGCCTTTGAAAACGCAAGGTGTGGTTTTGTGTCGGCTGATTATTATTTTGAAGAGGTACCCATTTACAGGGCACTCCTTCACGAACCTGTATTTAGGTTTCCGGTTTAGATTTTATATTTACATCTTAGTTACTATATTATTATTATTTAAGTAGATATTTTGAACTTATGATGATATAATAATAACAAATTCTACATCTTTATATATTTATCAGTTATTCATATTTCTTTTTCATTTGTTTCAGGAGTCACAGTCGAGTGGCGCAGATCGATGGGTCGGGCGCAACTCAGAAAACACCATCGCATTGCAAGAGATAATTAAACTTCAAGACGTACGAGCTTATCACAAGACTTCTCTTTTACCATTGTATAGAGAAAATGGTCTCCCGTCGCCACATTTTGATCAGCATTATACATCAGAGCAACGGAAAACTATGAACGAATCTTATAAAGCATCTACATCAGTTGACAATAACATTAAGTTAGAAGCAGAATTGAGAAAACTATCAGAACATGCCAGCAGACAACATAGAGCTGAAAATAGATTTCCAAGTGCATCAGAAAGCGATTCCTTAATATGCCTTCAACAAATGCTAGAAGCAAAGAGTCGCTATGATTACTTAATGCACTTAACAGAAAGGGAACGTTTTGACATTTCCAGGCGAAATTATAGCAATATTGAAACAACCCCTAAAGTAAAAAAAGAACGATTATCACCAGAAGCTCGTTCGCCACCGGTCCCCAGAAACCAGTCACCTGAACAAAGGAAATCTTCTGACAGTTCTTCACCTTACAATGTTCGTCTATCTACCTCATCCAGTCCGATGTCTAATACTAGTCCAGTTAATGTATCTCCCTTGAATCAATTACGTAACATGCAGCCATATGATTTTAGAACCTATAATCAAACCATAGAAAAGTCATCTGATGCACATTCTAGAAATAAATTTAATCAGGATATGCGATCTAATGAGAAAAACGCAATGGAAATTATCAATTTAAACACGAGGAACCATCTATTTAATTTACAATTATCTGGTAATCTGCCTATGCCACCGATATCTATGCCACCATTATTTAATCAACAGGCGGCTATGGTTGCTGCACTTAGTCAAAACCCTATGGGGATGGCATCTTTGCAAGCTCTATTACCACACATATCAGGAAAACCTAATGTTGACTTAGAAAATAATTCAAATAATAATACTAAAAAAGAGTTAAATGTTGGCGAAATAAGAAATGATGGTGATGCATTGAACTTGACTAAAAATTCATATTCAGAAGAATTAAGTAACACGTCTTCTAGAAACAATCATGCCCAAAAAGGAATGAGTCCGCCAAAAAGACATTGGAGTGCAACACAAATGCCACTTAACTTAGGAACTCACTTCATTAATCCAGCAACTGGTAAAAAAAGAGTACAATGTAATGTATGTCTCAAAACATTCTGCGATAAAGGTGCATTAAAAATACATTTTTCAGCAGTACATTTACGAGAGATGCACAAATGTACTGTCGATGGTTGTAGTATGATGTTCAGTTCAAGGAGATCAAGAAACCGTCACAGCGCAAATCCAAATCCGAAGCTACATTCACCGCATTTGAGAAGGAAAATATCGCCGCACGATGGAAGAAGTGCACAAATTCATCCAGTTATTATGCCCCCACATGGTGCTGGTTTGGGTTTACCTCCCGTTATGAATCCTTTGCATCCGTTTGGACCGTTTCCTATGATGAATGCTCCAACAAACATGCAAGAATTCTCTAGAAATATGCCGCTAGATTACAAATCCAATATGGAAATGTCTCATAGATTTAATGAATCACATGCAACATTAAGTGATTTGGATGATGATCATAATAAAATTCATGACGGTCAAGCAGATTCGGATGACGATGACGGAATAGTCGTTGTTGCAGGTGATGATGATGATGATGAAAACGACAATTTGGATTTATCGCGGCATAATGACTTTTACAACTCGTCGTCTTATAACAAGGCAGGTAGCAGCTCAATAGAAAATTCGGAGGCTGACTATGATGAAAAAAGTGTTAGTGACCACAATGAGTTTAATTATGATGCAGCGAAGGAAGAATTTTCAGGATACAATTTAAATAAGCGTAAGCGAAAAAATTTAAATCCTATAAGAGTTCAAAATGATACGATATTAAATAATAACGGTGAGAGTTCTAATGATGATTACAAAGTATTAGATTTAAAGAAAGTAAAGAAAGAGGAAGGTGAGTCGGCAGAGAACACTCCTGAAAAAACGAAAGCTGTCAGTGAAACAATTTCAAAACATACTTCAGACAAAGATGAGAACGATTTGGAACAACCATCAGTAAAAATTGAGCCTTCCGATGTAAACGAAGATCCTGCAATTGATATTCAAGATAAACCACCTATAGAGCCTAATTTTTCGTCAGAAATTTCTTTAAAACGTTTAGAAAGTTTATCAAGAGGAGACTTCGCTTTAAAAAAAGATGAAAATGTTGGCTCATTAAATGTTTTAAATCAAGATGGTACTGAACTTTCGGACAAATCGCGGTCATCTTCGGTTTCAAGTTATGATTGTGCTTCTGAAGAGAGTCAAGGTCACATTTATGGACACTTCGAGAACGGCATATTTATTAGCACCACTGATTTACCGCTTGACCACGAACACCCAGAAAAATGTACAGTATGTGGTAGGATATTTCAAAATGTCTTCAGTGTTAAAACTCATTACCAACATGTTCATTTGAAACTAATGCATAAGTGCAGTGTAGAAGGTTGTAGAGCAGCTTTTCCATCTAAACGAAGTAGAGACAGACATAGTATGAATACAAATTTGCATAGAAAACTTTTATCAACAAACGAAATGGTTAAAAGGATTGAAGATGTCACGCCTTTACAAATCCTACAAAGGGTAAAAGGTCAAATGGAATTAATGTCGCAATTTGGAGATGAAGACCTGGGTGTACCTTATATCGAACATAACTTGTACCAAGCCAAAGCATTAATGAAGCCTAAAATAAATGTAGCACAGCATCCATCAAGATTAGCATTTCCTCCGCCATATCCACATAATATGCAACTGACTGATACATATTTCAATCGAGATGCATTATTAGCTCAAAATCCTTTTCTTTTCCCACCATTCGGTATGCTTCCGAACTTTCCCCATTTACCATTCAACTTATTAACGCCTAATTTGAACGGCTACTGTACAGATCAAAACTTTCCACCTGCAACTAATAGTCGCATGTCAAGATTAGACTATTATATTGAAGATGAGGCACCTAGACCTGGTGAAGAAGGTAATTACGCATGCAGAGTTTGTAAGGAACCTTTCAAAAGATTGTCTGCGTTGAAAGAGCATTGCGAAGTGTATCACAGTCATCTATTACACCGATGTACGACAAGTGGTTGCAGTGCCGCTTTCTTCTCAAAAACTAAACGAAACGCCCACAGCATGAGTCATGCGACACACGCCCCTCGCCACAACGGTCTAGCATCACAAACAAATGTATCATGACCTGAACACCGATCTAAATATAACCGAGACGTGTGAACTGATGTGTTTACAAAGACTGCCATGAACAATAATCTCGTTATTGCATTTGTGATTTAATTTAAATAATTTGTACCAAATATCATATAAATATGTACTTAGATAAATATTATCCAAAAATGTAAATATTAATGTAGCCAGTACCTACCTTTCAATTCTCATTGAAATATTGTATATTTAATTTTTAAACAATTTGTGAATAGTTGTAGAAATAAAATTAAACATTCCATAGCGTTAGTTTGTGCAATAATTGATTTGTAAATAAATAATAGTGTAGATATGATTATTATAATTAAGTGTACCTACTTACTTTAATAATATTATGATTGTCAGATTTGTTAATATCCATATCTTTTTGCTCTGTTGGTGCTATTCAATCCGGTATATGTGACAAAATTATTAAAGAAATCGTATGATATTCTAAGTAATTGATTGGTGTTAAAAATAAAAATAATTATGTATATCCTATTAAATATAGAATTAAATGTTAACTATCCGGCCTTGCTATATTACATTTCTTGTCACTGTGTAATTGATACGTAGTATTTAGTTTCAAATTTATGTAAAAGTCTCTTTAAAATTATTGTAAACTTATTTCTGTGTGTTGGAATCAATATATCAAATGTTATGCAACATGCTACTATTTTTTGCCTACCATTGCGGTAATAAATAAATATTGTAAAGAAATATTTTTGTTTTACTTAGTTCCAATTTTACAATATCACACATCTAGGTACTCTCCTGGGGCAGTACCACGAACTTTTTTCATTCGATTCAGAACTTATTCAGTACAATCGTCGTTGATCATTTTGCACAAATGAAATAATATATTAGCTCTAATTTAGCCCTCTTTTAACAGCTTGTGATAGGGCCACCGGACCCATGTTCAAGTACCAACTAAGACTATGTAGGTCTAAGAAACGAAAGTTATTGTTGACCCCAAATAGCTCTTGGTTGTCGTGATTGAAGTCAAAACTAAAGTCAGCACTAAGTTATTTTGTATATAAACAAATTTTACCTTTATAACATTAGGGTACCTAATATAAAATTTTATCATACACACACACATATACACATTCACTGCCTTTATATCTTGTGATGTAGCCAGAAACACCAGTAACAGTGTCCACTTTTTGCCAGTTGTCCATATTGAACAGAACAGAATCATACGATAGGTATACAATTTTATCAAAATCTATTTAGCGTGATTTGTACATATCGATAAGATAGATTCAGGCCGAGTGTATAACATTACCTATGTGGGAAAAATAACTACTGTACCTACCTATAATTAATAACTTGTTGACATTAATTTACTTAATAGCACACTTTGTTCTCTGAACAATACAACAAATTATACACATTAGACATAAACACCTATATTACAAATCACTTATTACAAATAAATTTTCACTTAAATAAGACTCTTTGTATCTCTTGTTTTCATATTTATATAGAAGGCAGAATAAAATGGAACAAGAATTTGAAGACTTTAAGACTATTCAAAATCCCTGAAATACTGATCATACAAAGATTTGTAAGGTACCTGTAATTAACCTGCACTACATTGGGATTATACTTTACACAGTTTACCATAATCTTCATAATTTACTAATTCAAAGTTCAATCTATATTTTATTCAGGTTCTTCGAAATATTTAGCAGATGCCTTTTAAAGAAAACTAATATAGGAGCGTATCCATCCAGTACACTAGAAATTGTCTATAAAGGATTAAGTTTTGTTAGGTATTTAATGTCAGGTCATTTTTCAAAATTAATTGAAAAAAGTAGAAATATCTTTGAATTATATCTGTTATAGGCATTACCTACATTGACCTGACATTAAATACCTAACAAAACTTAATCCTTTATAGACAATTTCTAGTGTAATTTACCTCTTGAATTACCTTTCCCTTTTTGTAATATCCATCTAGGCGCTCTATCGAACAAAAATTCAATTTCCACCACCCTATAGCGTGTTCGAGTCACACATGACATTTGGAGGTTGCGACGTGTGACATTTCGCTGTCACGTAAGGTAGCTTGACATCGCGTGACTAACAGAATGACCAAACTTATTCGGAAATCTCATTAATTCTTAAACGTTCGATTATCACTTGTTATTTCGTCCACAAAATTGATTTTTATTTCAATTATGGAAGGGAGTACCTATAATGGAACAATTATAATAATTAGTTTGAACTAAATAATAAGGTAAAGGGAAATGTAGGAGACACAAATTGGTATCTAGGAATTACGTTTTTCAATAAAAAATATTAGGAATTAAGTCAAGGTGTTCCTATAAAATCGATCTAGTTTGGTTAATGCAACCTAACTATTATAAGTGCATTATTAATCCCTCTAACTATCTAAATAATACCCACCGATATACCTAAATGGAAAAACATCTTGTCTTCTTTTCACATTCAAACGACTGAATGGATATGTATACCTACCTATGTTTTATTTTACCCTACTTAGGTACTCTGGTGACTCAAAATCTACTGGACCGATTTGAAAATTGATAGCTCAATTCTTAGGGAAGGTTATTGACTATTTGAGATCACGCTACCTACCCAAGAATTGTATTCCTAATACAACGCGTACGAAGTAGCGGGCAATCAGCTAGTATAATAATAAATTAAAGTTATAGGTATATACGTGTTCAATGGGTTTTTATAATTAAAAGCTCATGTACTATTAAGAGCATTAGTGGACATACCTACACTACCTAAAAAAAGGTTCACTTTACTGTATTTCCTTATACATTCGCATGTATCAGAATAAAAAGAGAGACCTACTGTTTTCAATACTTATCTTTAAAATATTATTTATTTACATTTAATATTCAATCTAAAATTAATGACGTTAAGGTTGATTTTGTGTAACTGAATTATCAAGTTATGACGTTCCGTCAGTGTCAAAATATGACAATGGAAAAAAATAAGTTAGTTGAGGTTTGTTGCGATTAATAACTTGAATGTCATTGAGCTTTATGGTGGCATTAGATGAAACAATGTGAAAACTTTAAAGTACAAGCGAATATAGCTTTTAAGGTGTCCTTCGAATCCTGCACTTGATAGTACATAATCCGACAAACCATACTTAGAGGCTTTTTATCTAAACTATACCTACCTCAACAGAACTGGCCACTCTACATAACGAGTGGCCTCACAAACCATCGGCTAAAAGAGGAAGACTTGGGTCCTCTAACACGGTATGGTTCCAAGAGCCTATTAGACGCGTTGTCGGAAGTGAAAAACAAAAAAAGTAGGTGTAGTGCCTTTCTACACAGGAAATATAAAATTGGTAGTATTCAGGGAGTTGTGCCTGATTTTATCGAAAGGTAACGAATCCATCTCTCACTGTGAAAAATGTATCTATCCAAAAATCATTCAAAATTGAATTTGGACATAACTTTGGAACCTGACCATCAACCAGTCTTAAATTTTATATGAACTATGTTCTTGACCATAGCTACCATTTAGTAAAAAAAAGTAGACGGTTTCCATATCATTCGAAAACCGACTCTATAGATACTATAATTCAAAATTATCCAGAACACCTTAGATTCCCTCTCGACAACATTTGCAAATGTGATGAGGCAGTGCAGCGCGTCATATTTCACAGAGTACAAACGGATTCGTTACCTTTAGATAAAATCAGGCACAATTCCCTAACTATAAAGTGACCTAGCATAGAGCTCTCCAATCTCTCCATATCTAATCTAAGGAATAATTAGTGTGAAACAGCAGAATCTAGTATCATAACATTTTCGATTAAAAATCACGCAAACTTAAACTGCTCACAATGACTACCATAGATATTATCGCACAATCATAATACAAAATGTGAGTAATCAGAAAACCGTTCATACAAACACAAGCTAGGTCGCCCGGAACGATCTCATTTGCATAAACAACTCTCATCAGCGCCAACATTTGCATCTGAAACGCAACGGACAAATTAAATTCAAAATGAGAAGTTATGTTTTTAGGGTTCCATCGTAAAATAAGGAGCCTTTAAAAGTTCGTCTGTCCGATTTTTTTGTTTAATTTTATACGTATTACCTATAACGGGCACAGGGAAAAAATCCGATTTTTTTATTCTTTCTTCACGAGTTGCCTTACAGCTCCCGAAACCGTGTTACAGACCCAAGGTACCCAGCGGAAGACCAAGTTCGCTTCTTTTAGCCGTGAGGCTATACCTAACGAGTGGCCAGTTCTGTTGAAGTATATATATTTAGATGGAAAAGTCTCTAAATATTAACCAGTATTGCAACATCCTGCGTTGTCTCTGCTACGGAACCATATTCTCTATGTGTGGCCCAACACGCACTTGCCCGGTTTTTAAATTCAAAATAAGAAGCGATGCTTATATTTTCGAAATAAGAATTCGAACGTCCCGCTTGTCAGCAATTTGTTTTGAAGAGAGAACACTTCTAATTCGCAAAAAGAACACGCTGTGCCGTCTATGGTTAAGGAGTATCGTCACGCGAACTGTAACGAAAGGTGCGCCCACAATGTTGCTACTCTACAAGAACGAAAATAAATAAACTTAAATAAGCAATTTATGATAGGAAAAAGACCACTTCAAAGTTAGACTTGGCTTTTTGCCTTGATTTCATGAATCTAAAAAAGATAAAAATATATGACAAAGCTTTATAGCTTATTTACCTTAGCCTGTCGCAATGGGCATGAATTACCCTAAAACATTTATTTTCAATCGAATTCCTATGAAGTTCCCAATTATAGTCGTAATTTTTTTCAACTACTGAGAAATCATGAAATATTTCGCCTAACCTAAACGGCCTGAATTCGTATGATCACCTTTAGAATTTTAATACTTTTGCGTTGGATGACTACGGATACCTATAAGTAGGTATTTCTTAAATAGACTATTGAAAATTTTTGAAAATCATTTTTACCAGCTTTTTCCCGGTGGTTCCACTCTCGTAAAAAGTAGGTATTCCATAATTAAGGACGTTATTCTATTTCCATGCGAGTACATACCAATTTTAAACCTTAAAGAATTTTCGAGATAAATGATAGCCAATGTCACTCTCCGGCCCTCCAATTATCTCCGGCCTTCCAATATCTCCGGCCCTTCAACTATATCCAACTAACGTCGATCCTTTGCTCCGTTTTAGCGTGAAAAAAGGACAAACAAAAAAACAAATATTACATTTATAGTATTACTTAGTATGAACAAACCTTTATAATCGCCGAATTTGAATTTGAAAAGTTTGAAATGGGGCTTTCTATAACGATTTATTCGTTTTGTAGGACTTAATGAGAGATGTGGCTTCTTAGGGAGCACATTGCGGTTTTTATACTCAGGTATGATTAAATAAATAACATATGGCCTTACGTACACAATGTCGATTTTAAACTAACAACTTTTTTACATGACATGTGACATTTTTTTAACAGAGATGCCACATGACATGGCCATGACAAACATAACTATATCTACTTTAAGGAGGAGATAAGTATACTTCTTCTTCTTCTTTATTATGGCTTCACCAATGTTCATTGGTGATTTGCCAATGTCAAGTATTTATAGCCTTTAAAGTGTTTATAGCCGATTAATCGGTAGGTACCTATTTAAAATAATCCCGCCGACCGTGATATGTGCTATTAGTCATCGACTAATCACAACCATCACAGCACTGGATTAAACTGGATTCCCCATCACGTCTTGGTGGGCGCGTGCGTTATTCACAAAGACGTGACGTGGAATCTTTGTATTTCTTATAACGAGCCCTTTTATTTGATAAATAATATGTCACATGATGCACTTGAAAAAATATTTTTAACTTTTTAATTTTGCCCCAAAATTAACCCCTAAAATCGAAATTCGATTATTTACGCTATAGGTAGGTACCTACGTCCGTGATTGGGTCATCAAACTCTAAATATGAACGAGTTTTCAACTTTTTTCGTGCAGTACCTTCATCCGGAGAAAATAAGCTGTGACAGACGGACAGACACACAAGAGTGATCCTAATAAACTGACCACATTGAGTTTCTGAAGTTAGGTTAGTGGCGAGATAGTTGGTGGGTTACCTACTATGGTGTGAGCTGATGCAGTTCAACATGGCCCCAAGAGTTATGAGGGTTCTAATCTCCTTGATAGGTTAGATAGACCAAACTTGAAGACGTTCGAGCGTAATAAGGTCAGCTAATAAAATTAATTAAATTTAATGAAAACTCTACACGATTGACAATTTTCCATACCGTCGCCGTTGCCCACGTTTCTAAGCGGCGTGAATGATTCATGCCAACAAGTAGTTTAATCAATTAATCAATCAATAGTCAAATATTTAATATTATTTTCAATATTAGACTAAAAAAATAATAATACCTACCTACTTAGTAAGTAGCATTTTATTATAGTTTTCAAAATTAGCCAGAAGCTATTTCACACATAACTTAGCATTCCTGAATACAAGAGAAATTCGAAATTTCTCAATAATCTGGAATTTACATTCTTGACACCGATTTACAGGAGCGACTGATTTGAATTCGCCATCACGAGAGAAAGTTCCCACACATTTTATGACCGTCGGGGACACCTTGCATATTAACCGCGCGTGTCATGAATTATCCAAATTTTTTCACAATTTCACGTCCATTAAGTGCATTTATTAAATTTTTATTGTGCGTGTTTGTATAGTAGGTAGCACTTTTGGACCTTTAGAATTCAAAACAAAAATTATATAAAGTTCTTAAATCGCGTGCAATATGGCCAGGTTGCGCTCGCGGCGATGCTTCCAAAATTGTCAGAATTCGATTGTTTGGTACATACAATTCGCGGTGTTTGGAACGAGCCCAGAGGCCAATAATAGCGTGATGTAGGTATGCTTATTGTTAGATCGAACTCTTTATTCGTAGCCAAAAGAAATATTTGGAGCACGGATGGATATTTTAAAATATATTTATGTTGTTACAGAAAATTAATTGGAACAAAATTAAGTAGGTGTAGCTCTACCTACTTATTTTGTAGCACGTGTAGATAGGTAGGTATATTAACGGAGCAGATAATTTATACCTAGTGTATAAAAAGAAGAAAGCTTTGTGCATAAGGATGGTAATACCTAGGTATATAAGCAGAATAAATCCAGAAGGTAACCTACTAATATCTTAAAGAGGTAAAGTTTGTAAGTTTGGATGTAGGGGGTAATCTCTGAAACTACAGATCCGATTCTGAAAATTCTTTCACTAATAGGAAGCTACATTATTCTTGAGTGATATATAGGCTATATTTTATTTTGTTCTAAAATGGCCACGGGCGAAGCCGAAGGCGGAAAGGTAGTTACTAATATTTCTTAGATATGTAGTCTCGTTCGTAGGTAGGTACTCTACTTCCTGCACGTTTCTTCTCAAAGCGTCTACATTAAGCTAGTAGGTACCTTAGTATTGATAAAGTTAGATAAAGAGGTGAATATTGAGTGATTTGTGAATGAAAAGGTAGTTTTGGACCAACTTGGATCTCAAAACTTTTTATGGGCTATATAAAAGTCGCGTGGCTTGGCCCAATTTTTATATAATTACATTTTTTATGAGATACCTACCTATTTACGCAATCAGTACTCTAGCCACCAACTCTACCAAATCGAAACCGGGCTTTAGATGTAGGTACTTAATGATATACTTATGGCCATATTCATAAACACATTTTAGAAGCGTTTTAGTTAAAATGAGTTTTGTCACTCTCTAACAAACCTGTCTTTATTAATGATAGAAAGAAACAAAACACATTTTAACAAAAACGTTGCTAAAATATGTTTATGAATAATGGCCTTAGTATAAAACTCTACCTCAGTAGGTATCTACTTCTAACTCTACCAATGTAAACCGAGCTTTAATTTATTTCAAAACAAAATTTATTTTCCATACACGAAAGAACACTATCATCAATGTAGTATTTGGGAATCCTAATTTTAAAATTAGAAAATCCCGTGTAGGTACCTGCAGAAGCTCGTGCTCGTAAATTGTTCCTAATTTGAAAATGTTTAGAGGGCACGTTCCAAAATTGAAAGTCTTTCACGCACTCTGTTCAAACCATAGATACGAAACAAACTTCTTTTTAAAATCGCTGGCTACCTGCCCCAGCTTCGCCATTTTTTATTTAAAAAGGGACATCTTATTCCCTCAGAAACATTAGGTAATAAAAAATTGTTTGCCTAACTGTAAGAAGGGTCGGGTCGCACTAGTCCAAACTAATGCTACTCTACTCCTAATCCTAACAAATATTAAAAATAGGAAAATATATTTGTTAGTTCCTTTGTCATTCTTTCACGAACAAACCAACGAATTGACGTTGTCTTGTCTTGAATTTTGACGTTAAAGAAAGACAAACAAACACACTTTCGGATTTAGGTACGTGCCTTTCAATATTATCTACTTAGGAGAGAATTTAAAAAAAAGTTGTTATTGCAATCGAACGCTAGAAAACATTTAAATCAATTTCAAATTACCTATCTACTGGCTTTTCGCCCCCGGCTTCGCCTGTGAATATTTTCGATTAAAATGAAAATGTATTCTCACTCAGGGATAGGTATCGTAGCTTTCTATTAGTGAAATAATTTTTAGAATCGGTTCAGGAGTTTAGGAGATTACCCCTTACATCCAAACTTATGAACTTACAAACTTTACCTCTTTATAATATTATATACCTATGCATTTTTACAGAACAACATGTAGGTATAAATAAACACATTACACCCAATTTAGAGTAGGTATATTTTTCATTGGTCAGAATTGTCAACTGCTAAAAGCGACTCTACGCTGTGATTGGTGGGAGTTGTCACTGCGTCACCATGCGCGACATTTGTGATTGGTGGTGAAACCACGCCCACTTACTTGAAAAGAATTTTAAAGTTTCCTGGTAGGTTAATGACAAATAGAAATAGCATAATTTTTTACCTAATAGCTATACTTACATATAATACAAGAAATTAAAAGAAAGTTTCTGTCTCTGCTTTTAAAATACACATAAATGCCTACCTACATACCTTCACACCTGTTTCGCAAAGGGGTAGGCAGAGAGCATGGAACGCCACTTCTCTCGATTTTTGCATACTTCTCTTGGTATTTTTTGCCTGTCTATAGATATTTGTCCCGAATAGATGTTGATGAAATTTTCAGGTAGGTAATTTAACCTAGATCTACAAGACAGGCGTTTAATTTTTATCTACCAAGAGTACCTACCTAGAGTTAATTTTTAATACCTAATATCTACCGAGTCATAGTTTACCTACGTTATGAGTTTCTACTATACCTAACTAGGAACTTAACCTACTGTATTTAGTGGATTATTAGGTAGATTAGCGCATGTATGTAGGTTAACTCGTTCATTTTAACTGAATTGTGATAACGTTTGTATTTGCTACCTATGTAGGTACTTAAGTTTGTTAGATATATTTATATCTATAACTTAATTTATATATCTAGGTAACATAGGTATAGACATTAGAAACAAGATTCAATATTAAAGTAATAAAACTTGGAAAAACAGGTCAAAAGTTAACTGTCATAATTTTAGATGCAGTCCTTATGTTGGCACCTAATACCTACAATGCTGGGAGAAAGGCTTATGCCTTTATTCATAAACGTTTATTAGCAACGTTTTTGTTAAAATGTGTTTTGTTTCTTTCTATTATTAGTAAAGACAGGTTTGTTAGAGAGTGACAAAAGATATTTTAACAAAAACGTTGCTTATAAACGTTTATGAATAAAGGCCTTAGTCTTTATATGGAACAGAAAACCTTTTTCATTTAACAGCCACACAAGATAAGTAAAAAGTTGTTACTAAACCTACGAAAGACAAAGACATTTAGGTCCGAAGAGCTGCGCGAAATTATTGATCTGCAACCCTGATTTTGACAAGCAGACCTTTTTACCTATGACAATGTATAGGCTATCTTAGACACAACCTTATTACTATGGCATATAGTTCAAAATTGAATATTAAAAGTCATTCAGTTAGGTTTTGTTGTATTATATTGAAGGGCGTCACACGTCATGTGATTTGTATCTTATCTTGAGACGAAAATTAATTAACAACAGTAAATTAGAACAAAATTCATAATTTTTTTGAAGTCAATATTTATTTACTTTAGACTAAATTATATATAAGGATGGTAGGTAGATAGGTAGGTATTTAAGTAATAAGAAAACTAGAAGTAGAAGAGAAACGTCTGCTTAATCCCATGGGAGACAGGTGTGAACGTAATAGTAAATCGAGGCGTTTTATTACCTCTCTATATTATCTACATACATAGATAGGTACTGTCGGTACTGAAGTAGGTCAATGGAGGTCTCGTGTCGTTGACCTATTTGGTAGGGATGTAAAATGTAGATTAATCTAGGTAATTTTGTAAGTATAATAAATTACTTGACGATTGTAATACCTAATAGGTAAAAAGAACTTTAATTTGATGTATGATTAAAAAGTAGATATATGAATTTATACTTTCACGCATTTAAGACTAGGTATATGACCAAACATTGCGCTCATATAGGAAATTTTAAAATCAATGAAATCCGTCTATGTATTATACTAAGCTACTACCTGTCAAAGTTAAAATTACACACGCCTTTTGATTTTGAAGGCCTTCATTTATGTTCATTTCATTATCGACGTTATCATCACTTCAATACTCACTGCCTATCTAGGTTCTACTATAATAAAGCTGATGAGTTCGTTTGTTTGTTTGAACGCGCTGATCTCTAGAACTACCAGTCAGATTTGAAAATTTGTTTTTGCATTGTGATTCACCGGGAAGGTTTACGAGTATTAAGCCTATCATGTTTAGGAGCTAAGCATTAACAGTATACCTAAGTGAATCAACTCGGGGAAAAAGTTAGCCCCAGCGAGTTTTCATGGCGTTTGCTGTCCAATATATATTGTAGATATTTCTATTATTGTAAGTATTCATATTCTACTTACTCTTCCGAGGGCGGGGTCGCTAGTACAATATATAATATAAATCCACATGATATTATATATTTGAGTGACTGAAACTATGTAGGCACTATTTGATAGGTAAGTAGGTACTTTCACAGATAGTCCATTTCGCGTCCAGCATCGTAACATTTGCATACCATCTCATTTAGTCTCGGTTTCGTATAACGGATCCGTTTTATTTGCTTTTTTATTGTTCCACCCTCCATCCCCCCAGCGAGGGTAAAGCCGTCTTTTACTGTTGTTTTTGAAACCGGGGTTTATGGCCACTTCACCAAAGTAACTTAACAAAATGTAACTTCAAATCGTCCTTTTGTTTCCTTCGTTTTGATTAAATTTCTTTAGAAAATTAACAGTACCTATTTATTTATTTATTAAAAATTCACAGCACAACAAATTACCTAAATTCAATAATATAATATTAACATTTGACCACAAAAGGATCTATTTTATTTAGGTACCTAAGTATTCTGATCCAGAAACAAAGATAAAATTTTAAAAACTTATAAATTAAATTCAAAATATAGGTAGATATATAAAATCTAAATTCAATTCAAAATTCTCTTTTCTATTTACTTATATTAAAAAATAAAATATAATAAAATTATTATTGATTTAAATATGATTTTGTTATTTATTTATATATTCCATAGGATCGTTACCTACCTGTCCCAATTCTCATTGGGATAGAGGCGAGATTTTATTTAAAATATTAAATAACCTATAAACATTTTATTTATTTTTCAACTTTTGACTTCCATAAATTTCACAAATAAACTATTCAAAAACTTTGTTTAATTACAGGAAATCGTTAAATTATTCCGCTTCCAAACTCCCAACTTTCAATAACTTTAATGAACTGATTTTGAGGCTTTCATTATTAATTGAGCGATTTTAAATTAAACATTTACCTCTACGTACCTAGATAATTTAAAATAATAACTACCAAATGAGGTCATAGTGGAGTGGTTTATCTATACTAATATTATAAAGAGGTAAAGTTTGTAAGTTTGGATGTATCTCAAAATTCTAATAAATATTTCACGAATAGAAAGCTACGATACGAGTGACATAGGCTATAATATTGTTTGAAAATATCCACGGGCGAAGCCGAGGGCGCAAATCTAGTTGTTGTAAAAAATGCCAGCCGCAGAGTTGCCAGTTGTGATGTTTAATAATGTTGAATGATTTAGATTTTCACTAAATACTTTTTTATATTTTCCACCAATTCATTTAACATTCTTAGTTTTACTTTTAGTTTGAACCCTAACTAAGAAAACAATTATCTTCCTTCTAATAACCTCGACAGAAAATTAACGAGAGCAAACTTGTGTCAAAAACACTCGCTAGCGTCGTCTGTTCATGTCAATGTTGACGAATATTCGCGCGGTGACATGCGAAACTGGAGGTGATTTTGCGAATCTTGCATGCTTTCTCTGAAGGGGAATTTTTTACTCTGTTTTTCTAATTGTTTTGTGTATTTTGTTTCATTTTTATTCAAGCAAAATGTGATCTTTTTGTTTTAGTCACGCATTTTCACGTTTTGGTTTTCCCTCCGTTTTGCTCGTGTGGATAAAACTTGTCATGGTTTCATCTGAGTATCAGCATATCTTCATTTTATTTAATTAGACATTCAGAATTAAAACATGGGGATAAAAATTATTCAGCACTATAAAGATTTTTATACTTTAGTAAAAATATTCGCAATTAACTACACAACCATATCACAACCCTTGTAAAATTGAAGAAAATCCTAACTAGATGAAGTCTTAATTCGTCTGTCTGTTTGTATGTCAGCCATAGAAATGCTAGTTAATAAGGTACAACTTACATTATAAATTACAACCCGCTGCGCGTAACAATTTGCTACACGTCTTTATTTGAACGGAAATCTAAATCTAATCGACTTAACTGCATAACATTTAGACGTTTCCTCTAGATATGCCTGTTTATATCTACTTTGAATGTACCGCTAGAGCCTAAATGCATGGTTGGTTAGTATGTAGTATCTTAAAAGGAAAGCAAAAGACCTGTAACATGATGGACTAGGTAGCATTATGATTAAAAGATATTGATAAAATACCTGGATGACCAATATGAACATAGCTCATGATAGAGTCAAATGGCAATCTCTAGAGGAGGCCTTCACCTGCGAGGGGTTCAATTGTAAATAAGTATGTCGAAACTATTTTGTATATTTTTTTAAATGTGTTTGAAATAAAAGGCTTTTTTATTATTAGGTATTAGGTTTATGGATAAAATCGCAAAGTATTCACATCTAACCTTTTCTTGCTCTGATTTTGTAATCTCCAATTACCCCATTCCGTAGTAGACTAAAACCCCTATCTATAGTAAATAACCTTCTGATTTGTTTATTAGTTTTGGTACTATTGATGAGATATAATCACTGACAAATATGATATATATAAAATAAAAAAGTAAAAATTGACCGAAATTTTTCCAATTTTCCCGAATTTCCTCTGAAAGCAGACCAAAATCCGTTGAGACGTGAAAAAATCCACTTTGTAAGTCAGTGGCAGGTCCCTGAACGCTTCTGTAAACAATGCCATTAGCGGCGCGAGCGTTACGCGGCACATTTTAAATTTGGAACTCGGTACTGGCTTCGGCCGCCATTCGTCATGTCGCAGGCGCGCGCCGCGACATTGTGCCGCCGATAGTGAGATTATATGATGTTAAGAATTTCGCTTTATTTTTAACCTCTTTTCTGCTTTGTCTTGAAAATTTAGGTGAAATACTTACAATGAATTTAGGGAACTATATAGAGATGTATGTATTAAAATTATCTTAAATAGGTATCTACTAAATTACAAATGAAAAAATCATGTAAATTGTTATCTACTGGGAGAGTATCCAACAGACTGGCTGCATTACCTCGTTGGATGGCAATGAATATTCTTTGACCGAAGTAAGAGCCAGCCCGTTGGTCGTTTGAACTTTCAATTAGTCGTTTATTAATATATTTAAACAGACGGTCCTATCGTATCCACACCAAACGCTTCAAATTTTTTGTTATAATACGTTTTATCTAAACTGTAGTGCAATATCATAGCAATCCAATGAGAGAAAAAACGCCAAAATAACACTTTGAACATTCGTCAAAAATCAGCCAATTTTAGACGGTTGAAATCAGATGTTTGTTTGCTTGTTCTGTGCTATAGCAATTGTAAACCCTATTCCATGTTAATACAATTTATAATGAGTTTCGTTAATCACAGGACGACAATGTTTAATGTACCTAAATTTAAACCTTTTTTAACCACCAAATTATTGGTTTTGACAGAAATTAAAGTAATACTCATGCAAAAAATACACTTAAAATAATAAAATGCTAGAAAATAGAGCAAAAAATTATATTATATAATTTCGTTGTACACTAACGCCTATATTTTGAGCCTCTTGCCTATATTTATCCGGTACTAAAAGTTAAATAACATATGTGCTAATCCATAATGTTAATTATTTATACTTACTCCAATATTTCATTAACATCAGTTCATCCCTTACCTCAACTATTAAAGTTAACATTGATTGTGGATTGGAATCAAAAATAGCTTGCCAGAAATTTAAATACGGTTTTGTATTTTTTTCTATTTTATTAATTGATGCATATTCTACTACATTTATCATTAATTATAAATTAAGTGTTAGTCAACCTCAAGTTTAAACAAATTAAACACTAAAAAACTACATCAATTTTTTCAATGACAAGACAATGCTAAAATATCAAGACCGCTTGATAACACCAAAAATCGCAGTTGACTAATGACGTCATGTGTCCCGCACAAGCGATCGCGGGCGGCGACGGCGCAAATGACTCGAGATGAATTTTAAAACGAATGCTAACGAGGGAGGCGGTGGTTGTGAGTTATTGCTTATTGCTGACTCGTGGAAGTGCCACTAAGTATTGCTGGGAGAAATTAAATGTACCGAATTGGAAATTGGTGCAAATTGAATTTGGTTGGATTGATTTTTAGGGTTCTATACCTACATCACAAGTCGTATGATATTTTCCGCAACTTTTTCTTAAATTTTTATTTTCAGAAGTTCATACTTACTATCTACATCTGTACTCTCCAAAAACACAGTACACCTACATAACCACTGTGTCATTCATGAACTGGATTCCGCATAACCACTTTACAGTTCCGCCAAGTGGATGGCGGGTCAAATGTCCTGGCGTCGTTATAATAACTTTAAAAAATACAATTCGTATACCTAAGGAAAACATTGATTATTTATGTACTTCTATAGAGACATTGCTGAAAAATAAGTAGGTAATTTATGAATCCCCTACAATTCCAAAACTGTTGAAACTTACCTACCTTCTTCTTCTTCAGCCTGTGTCCGTCCACAACTGCTGGACGTAGGCCTTCTCACCATTCCGCCACTTCTCCCAATCCTCCGCAGTTCTCCTCCACGCTCTACCCTCTCTCTTCACGATGTCGTCACTCCATCTCGCTGGTGGTCTGCCGACACTTCTATGGCCCATTCTAGGTCTCCACTCAGTAATCCTTGACGTCCATCTACCATCGTATCTTCGAGCTACACTTCAGTGTTTGTCAGTGTTACCTACCGAAATTGTGAAAATTCGAGAGATAATACTATTATTAAGATTCTATAATCTTCCCAAGATAAAGTGAATAGAATAAAACAATTTATTTTACGAAATTATATGACATACAAGACAAGGGCGAGTAAAACGAACATGACGACATTAAAACCATAAAATGATTTCATACGACATTGTTTATCATGGATTCAGATAGATACATTTATGCTACTGTAAAATTCTAATTAGAGTATTCGCTACACGTATTAGCTGGTACGGTAGGTATTATTAATAGTTTACCTTGTAAACGGCGACTAGCCATAACCTCCTATAGAGTTTAAAATAAACAAACGACGAAGCGCGGGTGGGCTTCGAATGGAAATCAATTATTGCCTATTAACACTTGTAACTGACGGGAAGCTATTGTGTACCGTATAGTGGACTCACTGAAGACTTCCTGCCATGTCATGGAAATATATCTATGATTAATTACATTTTGAAATTGTTAATTAATAACTTTAGGAAAAAAGTAAAATAGACTTTAAAAAATGTGAATAATTGCGTCGGTGGCCAAGTGGTTAAGGCCGTTTTTCAAGTCATGAAAAAATATTTTTCAGCAAATCTGTGAGATAATCCAGATGGAGACATTTAATAAATTATAAAAAATAAATTTATAAAAATCAGTTTTTATTACAACTGAACTAATTTTCATGAAACAATGGCGAATTTATGCGATACAGTTAGTTATAATTTTGTGATACATTGTCTGGGTAATAATAGGCTTGCTGTATTATGCAGCTGAGCATAAAGACAGAAGGGAATTTCTGACCTGATTTGAAGTGGACTGTAGCATGGTTCCTTTCTTTACTTACCGCATGGTACGCGTAGGTTCTTTCTTCTTATGTTGTTGCCGGAAATATCTCGTTATCACGCCAGTAATCGGTAGAGAGATGTTATTCTTTTTAGTCGTGGTGCTCTTGACATAGCAGTCGTGGTCAATCATGGCAGTCTAAAACGCGACGCGAATTGTCTAGATTAGTGAATTTGGGAAGTAAGTTGTTTTTAATTTGGCACCAACCGTCTTCAAATTCTACGACGAAATATTTATTATTTCTTACTTTTCAGTGCAAATTTTGAAGGCGGTACACTTTTTTTAAAAAGCTAATTTATTACTCGTATAATCGGCCTGTAATGACAAAAATACTTGTTGCTAACTTTATTGAATTAAATTCGATGTTTGTCAGGCTATAGTTTCAGAAGCCACAAACTCCAATTTTTGTAAATATCTTACGTAGCCCCACGCACTGGTCCGGTATCTCACAGAAAATTTTCGGTCCGGCCGCAGTATGATCGAGATTGAACACAGGCCACACATTAGCAATATAAATCATACGATCTAGATCACATGCAATTCACTCGCCAACAGTACCAACACAGACACACAAGATTCGATTAAACAAAGGCGTGTGGATGTGTGTGTGTGTGTGTGTGACAGATCGTTCCGACCATCGAAATCAACCACAAATACAACGATTTGAAAACGGATGGTGGGCCGCGCGTACAAGAATTGGACGAGTCTGTGGCCGATTTCGGTGGACCGTATGGCGGCGCGCCGGCGATTGGACGAATGAGTGAGCACCTTTAGTCTCAAAAAGGTCTCAACAATTCCTCATCTTTTTTGAAGAGAATTACAAGATCTACAAAATATACTTGTGAAGGACGAAGCGGCATCCGGTGTTCGGCGTCTGCCTATCCTGAGAAAAATAAAGCGCGAACATACTGTCACGTGAGTCACAGTGGCCCCAATTTGGCATTAGTCCGCTAATAGCACTCATTGCCCGCCAATCAGTTTAGCACTGAGCATTTGCCGAACACGTTATGCCATACGCCGCGGTGTTAATTCTCGAAGACGCCGACAACTTCGCCACGCGCCCTCAAATTAGAACACCACTTCAAAATTTGATTAGTTCCTGAACGTAATTTGACGCGTGTTTCACCAATTAGCTGTTGTGAATAATGAAGGACTTGGAGCAATCTGAATTGAATTACCTATTGTTAATGTTAATATGACATACATAGGTACACCAGATATAAATTATATGGGGACTCTACATTCGTCGGAGACCTAATGTAAATTTAGACTATTGATAAGTTAAGTAGGTACCTACCTAAATTAATAGTGGAGAATGTGGAGACTCGAATCGTCCCAAAGGTTGACTGATTCCTTAGGTGACCCACGCGCTGGTAGCACTTATAATCTACATGGTAACAAATTTTTTCACTGTAAAGCATGAAATAATTAAACATTTTCGTCGTTGAATTTGAAGATTCTGTTCAATGTTATCTGTTATTTTTTATCTTTTTTTATCATTTATCATTCTAAACATTAAAAACAACTAAATGAACCAGGTCCGCGTGGAATAGTGGCAAGAACACTAGCTGCATTTCCACGCTGAATCGCGATGCTGATTCGTTGAGCGAGGAAGGAGCCAGCCCTCTTGTCACCAGAAGAGATGATCAGTCGTCAGGCGAGGGGATATATCTTTAATAAACTTTTTAGACCTAGAGTTTCTATACCAAAGGGCACAATTTATTTTTTGTAATTAATTGTATAGATTAGTGAAATTTAGAGCTAGGTAGTTTCAAATTTGCCAAATTCAAATTCAACGACGAAATACCTATTTAGTAATTATTTCTCGCTTTTCAGTGAAAAAGTTTTTAAAGACGGTATACTTTTTTTAAACTTATTTTTCTCTTTTAAGTGATTTGTTTTTAACAACATCATAATATAATATCATTACAAAAATAAATCATTGAAATCGGAATACATTTCAGCGAGTTAAAACGAAAATTTACTATAAAATCAGTATTTTTTTCAAAATTTCTAAAAAAGTACTGAACTTATTTCACCAAAACAAAATGGGACCAATCCAAAAGAATTCTCTGTCGATTAAAAAAGAAACGGTTCACAATTGGCGGAGTAATAGCGTAACATACACACAAAAGAAAGCGACTGAGTTTCTATAAGTTTATAATAGTGGTCAATATCAAACAAGGCACAATTTTAATATCTAAATATCAAATACCTACTCGTTAAGATCTGTTGGTACCTACTACCTATATAAAATTAATCCATCTATCATGAGCAGGGTTATCTACACTTTAATCACAATTAAACACTGGTTCTTTTCAACTAAAATTGTTTGAACTTGAACAAAAGAATCATTATTCAAAAAATCTTCCGGCATATGAGTGTTGCTAAGCTGACAACATGTTATTTAATTTTAGATTACTGTTTATTGTCTCTTGAAAAAAATCTAAATCTGAAATATCCTAACGTAGGTAGTTAAAGTTTAAATCTGTGATAGATAAGTCATCAGTGTTTCAGAATTTTAAGATAGATTTTAAGGTACATTCTTCAGAAATATATAAAATTTCCCTAGAAACGTATTTATTTATTTATTTTTTTAACAGCACATTTTATAAATGGAATTTTGTTACAATATTATCCAAAGAAAGCCAATTATAAATTTCCTATTTAGACCACAGAACATACATACAATAAAAAGACATAAATACTTAATAAAAAAGAAGGTAAGTACCCACTTTAATTAAAAAATAAACAAGTACTGAAAGGAAATGAATTATGCTGTGATGGTTGTTATTGTTAGATCCGCCATGTCGCGTGTTTATTTGTGTGCGTGTGTGTGTGTGTGTGTTTTTGTTGTTATCAAATAAAAAATATTTAAAATATGTACATACATATAGCTTGTAAATAAACGTATCTGAATATATAAAACTGTCGTGTCGCTGACTGACTGACAATCAACGCATAACCCAAACCAGTGAAGATATATCTAAATATGAAAATTGAAATGTATATTTCTTAATCGATGTAGAGGTGCACTATGAAAGGATTTTTGTAAATCAACCCCTATATTATAAATTCCCAGGTGTGTTAAGGGTTGGTTGTTAATTTGTCCTTCTTTCATGTCAAAACAAGGCAACGGATCTAGGTACATGATCTCGTGATCTACTTTTCATACGGGATTAACAACTTTTCTATATCATTGCATTTTCCAGGCGGGTCGATTATATAAAGCTTCAAGGATTATCTATATGAAATATGATATGACCCTTTATGAACAATAGGTACCTACTAACTAAAATTATATTGAATATTAAAAATTGCTCCTTAATATTCGAACAAACATACGCCCATCCAAATCTAATTACTTATCGTGTGATGAATTTAGGCTGGAGGCATTGTCCGAGGATGAAAAACAAAATGATCGATTTCACCTTGAATATCGTTGGTTTCGGTATAAAAACTCGCACGCAACAAACCAATGCATACAAATATGTAATTATATATAGGTACTTATAAATGGGATTAAATGAGAGAACAATGTATAAATTAGGTTAGTAGGTACTGAAGGTTGTTTAGATTTTAAAATGTTTAAAAATTGTTTAGGAAAACGATAGAGTTCTATGGAGAAAACTAAGATACCTACCTACAGAAAAGTCGCTAAAATAAAGCTTTCACATTTTAAACTGGCGGGACAAAAAACGTAAAAGTAGATGCTTTGCTTGTCTTATTATTTGTATAAATGTTCAATCCAATCCATAATTTTAACACTGTTAATAATACAACATTTACTTCTCTCATCTCTGAATATTCGTCAAAATTCATTGAGCAGGTTCCGAGCTGGAAAGAGGACACAAATTAAAAAAAAAACACTTCTTTATGCTGGCTTAAATATACCTAATGTATTTGCATGTCAAAATTTAATATTAATTAATCCTAAGACGCTTAAAAATTAAAATTATTTGTAGATATTGGAACCTAGACAAACTTACAAATCCTAGTTAATCATGTTACGCACTAGAAGGTGTCTAACTTGCAATTAAATAGAAATCAAAATTACAATCCAATCACAAGTTTAATCAACCAAGTCACGTCTAAATAACATTTGAAACAAGTTTCATATATTAAGTTTGTTCATTTTAGGTAGTAGATAACATCAATCATAGTGATCATGTTTGAGATGTCATTAATATTTTCTGAGACGGATTCGATGGCGTATGTCAAGGGCATTTCCTTGTTGTTAATGTCTAACTAATGATATGCTTCTGCCAGCGCTAATGAGGATTGGTGGCCATTGATGGCGCAATTTTTGATAGACTTATTACTTGTGAACAAAAAATACTTAGTCAGTCATTACCTAGAATATATATGATCAATGCAATGAAGTTATAGTGGTTTTCAATTGAATGATCAGTCAATGAATATACTATGAAGTTTCTAATGAAATTAGTAATGAAAGGCATGTCTTAAAATCGTGGAATATTGGAAGCAAAAGCGAGGCTCACCTAACAGATGCACGATAGCCAATAAAAAAGGGTCATGGAGATTGTCGACAGAAGTGAAAACTTAAAACTATGAATAACAGTGGTTTTTAATTTATATGTATATAACGTATAATAACGCCATCTAGCGAAGAAGAAGAAATCTAAGAAGTTTTCCATTTAATAAAAATCTCGGCCAGAAATCTGCAGCCAAAAATGCCCGATCCAGGCATACATTCTCGGGCCGGGCAATCCATGATTGGCATTTATGCCGAGAGCATATCGCAAAACCATAAGATTTCCCCCTACCAAAAATCGCTCAACATGCCTAAAGAAGTTTTCACTTCAAAAAGTGTAGATAAAGAAGAGAATAGAGATTTTGCATTCGATCTGCTTACTGCCTACACTTTGTTGGATAATAGCGTTGATAATAAGCGTTGGCATAGTTGGGTTTAATCTTCATTCGAGCCAAAAATATTAAGCATCATGATTGCTGTAATTCTTGTGCTTCGTAGAGCGCTTTTTAAGTAGAAAGCCAGGCTTGTTCTCTGTTGTGATGTCACATATCTAAAGATCCCAGTCGAAGGAATATATTGCATTAAATAGCGATCACCTGTTGCTACTACTTTTAAATTTCTTGACCACAAGATAATGCCTAGGGCGTAGACTTACACGCCTCAATCGATTTAAGTGATGTATCTACCTAATCTTTCCCAAATAGCATTTTGTTCTTCAACAATTAGCCATTTTCCATCCTATAGTTTTTTACCGGTAGAGACCCCAGGTCTATCATTAGGAGTCAGCTACATGATTGATGTGGATGTAAGCAACTCGTTAAGATCTACAAACTTGCTTAGAGAGTTCGATGGAACATGTCTCTAAATACCAAGGCCATGCATTATAAAATTAAAATAACAATACATATTTAAACAGATAAAAATAAAATATATTCGACAATATTAGGAATTTACAATATCATTGCATATGGATAGCATAACCTTATAGGTAGCTTCTAATTTCTTGAAAATTATAAGTTTAACCACACATATATTATTTCATATTATTAAGAACAAGAATAAGCTATTTAAAATAACTTATTCGTTTAAAAATAATTAATTACAGCCACAAGTAATTTCGTTAAAGAGGTAAAAGGAGTAATTCTACTTACCTATACCTACAATTTGGATGAAGGTGTAAACACAATGTCGTTTTACATCAACTAATCAGCTTTTCATCATAAAATATTATATATGATAATGATAATAATTATTAGCGACTAAATATTTCATTGGAAACTCAACACTTACCTATTTCTAATTACTTTTTATACAACCATGTTACCGATCTCTTACTTTACAGCGAAAGACAAGTATTTCTCATTTATCCAATGACATTTTTGACAAACGATTGGTGGACTGTTGAGGTATTTTGAAATCAAAATTATGCCGAATTATTCGTGGCTTATTAGGTACCTACACTGAACTCAATTAGAAAAGAAAAATAATACAATTTGAAATATTTGACATTTACAGGTAAGGTAACATATGACGCCGCAAGCGATTACATGCAAAGATTAAAATATTAAATGGAAAATGGCATCTGACCGGCGCCATTACATGACCCAAAACGTCCCGCAATCCTTGATGTCTAATCATATCTATGATTTATGAACCTTAAAGTGGGAGGTACAATTATTCTGCAAACCGATTAAGACTGGCCGCCATTATAGGCCCTATGAAACATTTCACAGTCTGTTATTAAACCATAATCGCCCTCCGTGCCATATGGAGCCGCTACTTTATGGGTCTTTTCTGCCCCCAAACCGGTCATTTTAAACTTAGCGAAATTATTGTTTTGAATTTTTTTCACATTTGTTAAGACGTTGAAAAAATATCACAAATTAGACTAAAAAACAGCTCGTGCCAGAGATTGGGCTAAAATACAGGGTTTTTTCGTAGAGCTTATTTGGAGTGTTTAGAAAAACTTTACGGTTAACAATTTAAATAGTTTGTATCAGAAACGTTTTTAAGAGTAACAATTTTACCAATTTATTTAGATTTAAAACAATTATTTAGACGTCAACATTGTAAATAAGATATACATAGCTTCTTAGATATATTTATTTATTTTGTAAAAAACGCCATCTTTTGGAAATCAGGTGTAGTATTCACACGGGCGGGTCATCTAGTTTTTAGTAATATAGTAATATGTATAGGTTACACGTGCAAGACACATATTCACGCTATTCTCCTCATAACAAAGAAAACGGTCAAATAAGTTTTAAATTTCGAGAACAATAATATTTCGAAATATAAAAGAAACAGCGAAAAATCTATATGTTCGCAAAATGAACCCATCGCTTTCATAATCGCTGCAGTCCTTAGGGTAGACGCCATTGTTACACTTTATCGATGCTGGCATGACATTTAAATATTCTCACAATTGAGAAGCGACAAGAGACGACCGCTCGCATCGACAGCCGCGGGGCGAATGTGTGCAGAATTATTTTTTTGTATGAGATGCGTGCGGGTAGTTACAAGGAATGTGACCAAGCGTGCGATATGACACGCCCTGGGCATTCTTATCCAAAGAAATTCTTGCTTTGCAATTTATTTTCAGAAAATTTAAAACATTTATGGTTCATATCTTTATGCTTGAGATGTGGGAATTATTTTGAATCACGAAGCAAATTCTTAACACAGGGTAGATAGATACCTTACTTAATTGGCTACCTGAAAAAAATAATTCGCAATGTAAAAAATAAGTTTCATATGACATTTAGCCGTCTGTACGTCTGTCGTTGTAAGTACCTACTATCTATATCTCAACTTACATGACCGGAAAATATATTTTTATCTACTAGATGACCTGTGCGAAAACTTCGCACAGTTAGTTCAGGTGATCTCCAACAGATGACTTCTTTTACAAAATACATAAATTAGTCTAATTTTAAAAGAAACATTAAATTTTGATTCGTTTGATTATTTTTCGTCATTAGAGAGGAAAATAATCTTTAAAGTGGCGTATCATACATCAATTTTGATGAAGTATGTATTAAGGAAGATATGGCGTACCGACAAAAAAACCCTTGAGAAATAATATCTATCTATAGGTATAGAGATTTGAAGATATATAAAAAAACTATATACACAAGTATCAAATCAACCAATAAACAAGCAAAAGCTAATAGTAGATATATCACAGCATTGTTGTTTTTGTAATAGTCGGCGCCTATAAGCGGTATTAAAACGGTTGCAAAATAAAAACTCCAATACAATAAGCAATGGGTGGTATTCAAAGTCAGTCTTCAACTAAATGTCAATCCGTAACGACTTTTGTTCGAATAATTATGAACGAATTACACGGTGCAATTGTAACCCAATTAATACTTTTGAATATGTGACTGAGCCATAATGCTGTTTTGGTTGTGTGGACAAAGCTTCTATGACAAGCTATGATGGGTGGACCGCACACGCAGAAGCAAAATCTAATTTACAATTACTCACGCGTCCTTACCTACAGAATGGTCTTCGACATGTCCGGTGTAATTTGAGTAACATAAAATAAATTTTCTTGTCAGTTCAATTTATAATACCTAATCTATATA
Source organism: Nemapogon koenigi (assembly GCA_963924495.1). Lineage (NCBI taxonomy): Eukaryota > Metazoa > Arthropoda > Insecta > Lepidoptera > Tineidae > Nemapogon > Nemapogon koenigi. The sequence goes on along the minus strand of OZ004644.1, from coordinate 7,269,662 downwards.
AATAAAAATTATATGCTGGCTATTTTTTAAATGTTCGCAATAGTCTAAATAAGGTTTAAGGAAAGAAAAATTTGAAAAGTTGGCCTGAAAATTGGAAAATTCGAGAAAAACTTAAAGTGCTCGTATGAATTCAAGAATTCAAAATAGGGAATAAAAGTTACTTCGCCGGTCGCTCGTGGACCCCTGGGCGGAAAGTTAGTATTAAAATAAAACTAATCGAGGCTAAAAGAGGGAATCTTGAGCTTTCGCTGAGTACCCTGGGACAGTAACACGGTTTCGGGAGCTGTAACGCAACCCGTGAAGAAAGAAAGAAAATAGAAAGCATTGCACTGCACTGGCCATTTATATATATTGTTTAGTTTTACTTTTAAATATCGTTTTTGACACTACCTACAAAATAAATCTTGCTTTTAATTTAACTATCGAATATTGGTCCTTATTATTCTAAAACTAATCGATTAGAACGTTGACGAGTTTGCAATAAAATATATAATTTTGTGTCTAAATAGGTTTTTAAATTCAGATTTGTTGGCATCCTAACTAATATCCTATATCGTAGGTAACATATTATTAATGCAATAATATAAATACGTAATTGTTTGTTTGTTTGTCCTTCTTGCACGTCAATACAGAACAACGGATCGACGTAATTTGAAATCCCGAAATTCCTTCAGGATACATTCATATATAAATGTAACATTTCCAAAATTCTCTAACATTTTATTGATAAAAAATTTTGTGGGTGACAAATTAATGGTGTCCTCTCAGTAAAAATATTCAGGCGTTTTGAGGAACTAATTCTTCTTTCACATCAGAACAGAGCAACGAATCGAAGTGATTTGCACAGAGATATTTGGAGGGTTGGCAAAAGATTTTTAGCCCGGTATATATTTCAATCCTTCAGGATAAATTCAAATATTATATTCGAAAAAATCCACGGGCGAAGCAGAGGAGGAAAGATAGTTACCTATATTTTAGTAATCAACTTTGCGAACACAAGTATAGTTCATAAATATTAATTAGGTACTCGTCAACATGGCGTACCTAAGTTTTCCGAGCTAAGCTCCGTCAACCAGGTACTTATCCTAATAGGAAATGAAATATTTCTATTTAACAGTAGGCACGATATTGAAAAGTGAGTATTGTTTACAAGAAACAATTGTCAATAATCAGTAACGTTCACTTTCCAACTGAAACCAACAGTTGACTATAACAAGTGGTTCCACAGAAAACTCCATCAAATTTAATACCCATTTAAAAGAACAGAACTTCAGTTACTAAATGAACTTGTACTGTCAGCATAACACTCAAGAATACTCGTTTTTTTTTGTCATGCCAAATTCTGATGTATCTATATTGAATAATTTATATGTATTTTAATAGTAATTAAATTAGACGGTGGTATCGACTGCTAGATCTTTATTTCGTTTGGTATTTCTACTTTTCGAAACTGTGAAAGTATGTTTTGATGCAAATATTAATTTGTTATTTAAAAATCCAGAATATTGTTGGAATATAAATTAACTAGATGACCCGTGCAAATGGGACAGTTTAAGGAAACAATCCAGAGATGGCTACCGAGTCTTGATTATAGACAGACTGAACAATTTATGGAGCTTCAAAAATAAAGTAATAAACATAAAATACCTAAGTACTTAAGTAAAACATGTTTTATTCTTGAATAATCAAAGTATAAAGATAATTTTAAAATTTATTAATACCCATTATAAAAAATCATTTAATATAAATAGCATTATATAAAACAGTACCTCTCACAAACATACTACCCGACTTTATTTATTTAATATAAATAAAACGTGCCATTTCAAAATGACCGCACTATAGTGGCATTGAATAGAAGTTTGTATAGGTTTCGGAGATTGAGGGTAGGTTTACAAACCTTGGCTGTTGTTTCTGTTGCAAAGGATGTTTTAAATATGTTTTCTTTTTTTCTCATTAAGGTGTGATTGTGTTTGTTTATGTATATTATGTATGTACCTAGTTGTAAGTTATTATATATGCATAATGTTTACAAGTGTTTTGTTGTTGGACACAACTGGTTTGTTGCAATACAGGTACTGACCTAGTGTGACACCAGGAGCTCACAATAATTTTGTAAAATTTTTATGTAAATAAAGTTTTAAAGTTTTTTAAAGTTTTAAAATACTTCGCGCAGTTAGTCCAACTGATCTCAAATAGATGGCGTCTTTTAAAAAATAGTCCAAATTTAAAAGAAACATTTAATTTTGATTTGTTTGTTTATTTTTCATCATTAGAGGGAAAACTTGGGTAATCTTCAAAATGGCGTATCAAACATAAGATATTTGATATTAGATTTTCGAATGTAAACAGTTTCTAACGTAATAATTAGGTAGTGCTTTGAATTTGAACTTGGACTAGAGATTTTAATACTCATCAAATGGCTCCATTTTCGTTTAATTTTCTTTAATGATAAGTAAGTGTTTTAATCAACTTCGAGTACAACGAAAATCACGTAAATCTTAAGAGAATATTTTTTTTAAGAAATGACGTACCACCCTTGCTATTCTCTTTGCTTTGTATCTGGTCACGCTGCATAAAATAAAAGGGTTGGTAGTTAATAAGAAACTTGCTATATTCAAAATAGGTCTTCACAATTTTCTGCTGACGCTATTGAGCAATTAGTAGCTAAGTACCGTCCGCACAGCGCCAATCGCTGCAAGACGCAGTCGATACGCAAATTGCCCGGCGGCTATTTACAAAGGCATCCCCCCTCTTTCCCCTACAATTAAGTACCCCCACCATGCTTGCCTCCTGGGATTTATACCAAAAGTGTATCTTTTCCCATGAGTACTACGGGACATCGGGACACGCGATTCCTTTACCATTTTCTGCTCGCACTTGTCTTTAAGGCGAAGACATTCGTATATAATTTTTTTCGTATTGTATTTTTTTTTAAACTCGTTTTAATTCTACATAAAAATTTATGTTTGGTTCTAAAGTTCCACGGACAAAGCCGGGGCAGGTAGTTCACGAATAAAATATTATAGGAGGTATCTATAGTTATCACTAAAAAAATTGAAAAACTATTCTTTCGGCGATCATAAACCTCGATATAAAAAATCAATAAGTACCTACCTAATAAAGTTTTCGTGAATTCTGTGTTAAGGCGCATATGTTTCATACAATTTGAAAAATTTACATTATTTAAACGTCAAAGTAGTACCACCCTATAACACGAATTTCGGCTAATATGGCCTTAATGCAATTTACGTTAAAAAGAAGTAGAAAAATAACGTTTTCGGTGGGCATTGTCTTGTCTTGGCATCGTGTCGATCGTAATTGTTTGGCTCGGCAGCTGAATGAAGGCACTCGTCCAAAGAGTTAAATCGAATGGCGTTCCCTAAATTAGACTTTTTAATCGTATTCAAAAAATTACACCGTTACCTCTAATTTACACAATTGCTTTTCAATTGATGTGTGTAGAGACTTTTATTTAAGTATAATTTAGCAAATTACAGTGATAGTTTATTTTATCACAATCATTATCAAACTGAGAATAAAACAGATGCCAATTTTTTCTAGATGAAATAATATCTGATCACGGCTGATCGAATTTGTATGAGGTTCTTCGATATACGCTGGAAATAGATTGTATGATTTTTATTCCTAAAATCTTTATTTCTTTCTACCATCACCCACGTATTCGGAATTGCAAAACAAATACTTAGGTAAACACCATTTTACTCATCTATATATATAAAAGAAAGTCGTGTTAGTTACACCATTTATAACTAAAGAACGGCTGTACCGATTTGGCTGAAAATTGGTGGGGAGGTAGCTTAGAGCCAGGAGACGGACATAGTAGCGGTAGTGGTAGGGGTTGGAGTAGGGGTAGTGGTAGTGGTTGGAGTAGGGGTAGGGGTAGTGGTAGTGGTAGGAGTAGAGATAGGTGTAGGGGTTGGAGTAGGGGTAGGGGTAGTAGTAGTGGTAGTTGTTTTCCACGGACGAAGGAAAGTAAATAGCAGGCAAGCCAACGTTTGGGCAGGACAACGTCTGCGGGGCCCGCTAGTTAGACATAAAAGTAAAACAATACTTAACAGCAATCAAGGAAGTAAAAAGTGGAAAGGGCAGTTAGGTCTGAATTGCGAGGATGCGTGTGCTTGCATACATTTACGAGCAGTATCGACCGTGAGAAACATTTGAAAAGTGTTCATTACACCTCCATCTTTAAACCAATCAGGGGATACGGGTGCTTAATTTTCTATCATCTATATTTTCTTGTAGGTACAGTCGTCATTTTAACTATTTTGTGTTATTATTGAAAGAACATCCACTTAAAAGCACTGACGTAAATAACTTAGGTTAAATGCATTCTGGTTTTATTAAAGTTGCAGTAGTAAAAGATAAACCATATTATTAAAACAACAAAAATGTCAGGACCTAAGTTGGAAGTCATGATAAAACAAAAAAATCCATTTGAAATCAAAATGTTAAATTGAATCTAGTAATCAACCTGAAGTCATTTGATGAGACTCTATGGCATTTATTGAAGGGGATTTTTTTGTGGTAGAGTAGAAATCCCCTCTACAGTTAGGTAGAGACGTTGATTGTCCGTAGATTGGGCTTCCTTCAAAGTTGCTGCCTTCCTCCTTGTTTCGGCTGGAAATACAATTTATACAACCTTGGGACTACTGACTCCTTCAAATTAAACGTGAAAATTATCTACAGTGCGTTCCTAGTTGTAATAGTTGTCTTCATTCATAGACTCACCATTATTGATTGACTTAACACCAGGCGGCGGTAGAGTCATTTGTTTGCCTTACAATAAAAAAAGTAAATCTGAAATGACCTGCCATCAAATTCAGCACCATTCTAAAAAAACAAAAAGGAAATCTGCACTTCATGCTGCATCAACTTCATGTCAACAAATGAAGACGGTCATCAAGTGATCCTAGATCCGTGACGTGGAATTTCCTCAGTCACCCTTTAATACAATCATGGAGTAAATACATGTACAACTGATTCAATCGTTAGTAATTGCCTATAGGCAGGCACTCTAATAGCCAGTTCACAGCTTTGTGGGAATAATAAAGGAAGAGGTCGCAGATAGGAGGTGCTCGGCGATTTGTCGTCGGCACGATGTTATCGCACAATCGCAATTCGGGCCACAATTCCGTGCGTGGCGGTAGTCCGGGCGATTTCAACGGCTTAGGGTGCTTACATACCTATGATAAGGACCAGGTGTGATATCTTTTTCGTACCTTCAAAGCTCATGGGAACCAAGTTACCAATCCAAGAATACCTGGAAGACAAGTCTTCTTCATTTAGCTGATGATATTTTTGAGGCTATAAACGAGGGTTGAGGTATTCTGAGATCGAAATACTTTCTTAGTATATACACAGTTTGTCGGTATATATCTACCAATACCAGACTATACCTACCTATCTAGGTATATACCTTGCGGCGTAGAAATTGCTCATTTAATTTGGATATTTTGGATATTTGTGAAACTTGTCGCTGCAGCTGGTCACTATCTATAAATTTAAGAAGTGTGGACTTCTGCCTTTACGTGCAAACATTGGTGCTTAGTTTATAAATTTTATTTTTGTATAGAAATAGTGTGATGACAAGCATGATTTAGGTAAAAATACCTCTAGGACGGATACCTAAACGATATGGACCGATCCCGTTATAGCATACCTACATAATAATATATAGTGATATCGTTTTGTGACGATTTGATCGCTATGGGGACGTCAATCGTCAAAAAGCTAACGTGTAGGTATGTGTAAACCACGTTTTAAAGCGATTATCATGCATGCCAAATCAATAGTTCCAGAAAATCTGGACACTCTATACTTAACTAAAGTCCTTCATCAAGTAAAAGACCACAGGCAATGAAGGAAGAAGGGTAGAAGGTGATGTGTTAGAGTCATGATCCTCAGTAATGAGGAACCTTCTCGAGGATAGAAATATAATAATAATAATGAACTCGCCTTAGTTCCAGCAATATTCACTATTTTTACTTCTTTTCCTCTTTCCATCTCTTGAGTACCAATCTGTATTAAAAAAATCAAAATCAAATAGCCAGTCCATCTCAATTTCAGATCTTATGTTGTCAAAATTATATAATTTAACATTGTTTTGTTTCTTATTGTTGTTTATTTCTGTCTCTTTAGCTTTATGTTCAATAGAAATATAAATACAAAGGATCATCTCCAAGTTTCAATGTATCCACGTCTTAACAGCGTGTCCGAGTCTTCAGAACGCGGCGAGCGAAGCAGCGCAAGCGCTCGTGAGCGATGGAAACACCCGATAAACTATTGCTTTGTTTCGTTGTAAAACTCGAAAATTAACATCATTTGCCAGCGCCGATTGCCGTTGTGATACTTGTACGGCTACTTACTCCAATGAGGTGAATATAGCTAGGGACAGGACTAGCTTTTCTTGGAAACGCGTTTTGAAATGTGGTTCTTGTTAAAATTTTTCGAATAAATATCAACTAGCACCGTTTTGGATTTGGATCAAATAGCCGCAAACAAAGCTACAATTTTGGTTATAATATGTAGAGTCAAATAAAAAGAGTGTCATGGGCTGCAGTAGGTGATTTGACGGTTCATTTGTAGAGGATGTTGGTGAACTTGTTTTTTTTGACCCAAAGACAAAGACGATCACAAAACAACATCTAAAGGAATTTACTTCCATTTAGTTTTAAATATAGATTAATATTAATTCGCGTAAAAGACTGTGAATGGAAATAATTTTTTACAACCCCTTCCTGATGCCGTATTAAAGAAGTGGTTTTGGGGGTTCAAAAAGAAAATCCCGATCTTTTTTACACTAAGCAATGATTTTTTTTAAAGTTGAAGATAAAACCCCCCTAGAAATAAATTCCTGGATACGGCCTTGCCCCTTGCCATTCCGTTTCGTCCAAATCAGATCAGCCTTTATATAAACAAACCTATAAACTTTCGCATTTTAAATAAGTAAAGAAGAAAAGCGCCTTCGCTGCCTGCGCTTATAATTTAGTTGATACTTCCAATATTAAAGATAGGAGCATCGCGTCTAATGCAGTTCAACAGTACCTCTAATGGCTTCAGAGATATGAGACAGGGCGGCGTTTTAATACATTGTTTTTCTGAATTTAATACATTTACAAACTTTCGAAGTTAAAAGCAGTCAATGCCAGAAAAAAAAATTGGTTGTAGAGAACTTAACTTTGTCATTAGGCGGTAGCTAAGTAGGTAACAAAAACGAAGCCCTTATAATATGTTCGTCATATTTCCATAGATTCTACTGCAAATTCATAGAAATATGAGTAACTTCCACCCCTGCTTTTATGATTATTTTCTGAAGGATTTTCAGGATAAAAAGTACCTAGCCTAGGTATATCACTCTCTAAATAGTTATATAAGCAAAAAATCACGTCGATATGTTGCTCCGTTTTGACGTGAAAGAAGGACAAAAAACACACACACTTTCGCATTTATAATAATATGTATTATTTATTTTGCTCGAGATCTTAGTACAGTTTTGAAATCCTACTAATAAATTGTAAAAGTTTAAGTCGTATGACTTTGTTTTATACTAGTACTTACATGTAGCTGAGATACTATTTAATTTACTAGCTGTGCCTTGCGGTTGCACCCGCGTTTATTGTTACTGCTCAGCTCCTTTAAGTTGTAGCGTGATGTTATATCGCCTTCCTCATTAATTTAGCCCAACAACACCTACGTCCACACAATATGCATTGTACATGTTTGTAACTTAGTAGACGCAGTGTCAATTACAGGGATATTAATATTATTAAAATTACAACAGAACATAAAAATGAAACGTAAAAAATAACAACAATAATATCTTGTAATAAAATAATAAAAATATTTTTTACAAGAACCAATTTCTAAACTAATTAGGTACCTACCTACTAAGAACAATCAAAAAAATATTTTTTTCTCATACCTAGTTCCAATTCCAATCAAATGCAAAAATATTTTTTTTAATCTGCCAGTAGTGCCAGAGATTAGTACGTTCAAACAAACAAACGCTTCAGCTTTATTATTATGAAGTCTAAATGATTAATTAGGATTTATTTACTCATGGTTCTCTAATGAAACAATTTTATTTCTTAAATCATAAAGCGTAGGTAGAGTTTCCTAAAATAAGTGATCCGTAATAGTGTTTCCTAAGAAGTTCTACAATTCTACATCAATAGTAGGTATACCTACAAGGTCGGCAATAGTGTCTACATACATAGGTATACAATAGTCTCTGACAGAAACACGACCAAACGATCCAAAGCTATCTACAAACGTAGGGAACCTAAGCAAGTGCTAGTCGTTGCGTGTTAAGCTCCTATCTCAGGAATCTGGAGGCATGCCTTCTGCTTATCACTTGACTCGACTGCACCGAAACAGATGGCTTCGGTACCATTGCATACCGTGTCCGATGTGCCAGATAACGACCACCATACGCTTTATTGCACAATCTGATGTAAATTTGTACTCGATTTTAAACTCTAATGACAGAGAATAAAGATCTATTTTGATTTTTTTTTGTTTCCTAAATATTGTATAATTAACAGCCTAGGTTTATCCACAATTTGGATGTCGTGATGTGAACTAATTCGTTCTTCGAAGTCGTTCTGTTCGAAACTTTCTTAGCTATCAGATATTGTGATATTGCGCTCATGTGAATGCAAAGGTTAGACGAGGGCGCACCAAAGAAAAAGTTAAATGCGAAAGTTTGTATGTCCTTATTTCATGTCAACACAGAGAAACGAATAGGGTCGACGTGATTCTTTTACAAAGGCATCCTTAGTTGAAGGCAGTCCTTTTTCACGAAATCACTATCACAGCAGCAATTGCAGAAAAGCTGATTAAAGATATTAATATGAACTATCTGTGCCAAAAAATATGTGCTACTCTTGTAACAATGTAGCTAAACCACTTGTACATTTGTGAACACAAACTTCTTAGTCATTTTCCTGGCTGGATGAAAACGTAAAATTTGAATCTTTTTGTGTTCTATTCGAAATTCATATATTGTTTTCATTTCAAAAGTCTTCGATTACCTACAACCCATTTTCTGTATTCATTCATTCCAATCACAACAACTCAAGAGAGCGGAAGCGCTGATAAAATGTTTAATATTTTAAATATGTTTAATAAAAGTGAAACAAGGTCTCGAATACATTCGTGCCCTGTTGGCCCGTTCCTTCTTTGGACCTGTTCCTTCATTATGGACATGTTGGTTCCTATCCTTTTGTAATCTAAGTGTACCAATGATACAATAAAGCAACATTATTCATTTTTCTTCGTGTTTAAATAATTCTATGAACCCGACGATACGCTGAGGGGGTGTGAGGTGGTGGAAACCTATCCAGCAGACCCAGCTCACCATAGCGTCACACTCTTGGGAAAACTAGTGTGCCGCGTCCAAGATTTACAAAATGTAGATAGCTCCGGAACCTGTGTGCCAAACGAACACTCGAGCCAACAATATTTATTTTTTCTCATAAGCAACAAAATACATGTACCTACTTAACTCAAACAATCCTTTCTCCTTAAATAACAAGCAATCTAAAGTTACAAGTGACAATAAACAATTCATTGCAACTTTACTACCGAGTAAAGAAACTCGAGGTCTGTCTGTCTGTCGTGTGAACTAACCGGACACGATCTTAGCGTATCTTACGATTTATTGCTCTATCCACCGATACCTCCCTAGAACTGCAATGCGCATTGTCACGATGCACTAAATGGAATATAGAAGCTACGTAAGTAGGTAGGAACTTACATAATTCGTAGATAAGGAATATAAAGAAATAGGTTACTGATCCGTGACATATGAATGATTTCTAGGATAAAAAGTAGCCTATGTCACTCTGCGGCTCTCCAACTATATCTGTGTCACTTCGATCCGTTGCTATGTATTAATATGAAAGAAGAAAGGCAAACAAACAAACAAATACACTTTCGCATTTATAATTTTTACATAGATAGGTACCTACTAGGTTTTGGGGTTCCAAAATTTTAGGGACGAAGGATGTTGAAACTTGGTATACACTCATTATATAGTTTCATGAGCCACAAGCTTCTGTCCGCGGTTACACCCGCGTGGAAATACCTAGATCCAAAAATAAATAATACCGTGGCTGTAATTTGCCCCTCCCCCGCCCACTTTCGCGGTGTAACAGTAGTATAGTCATTCTCTGACCCCTAAACTACCTACCACTATGCAAAAAATCATGTCGATCCCGTGAAAAACAAAAACAAATCTATCCCACGGGAACAATACATTTTTCCGTGATAAAAAGTTGCCTGTGTTATTCCAGTCTATCTCTGTGCCAAATTTCATCCAGATCCGTTCAGCCGTTCTGGCGTGATTGATTAACAAACATACATCCATACAACTTTCTTTATAATATTAGTAGGATTGCAATCACGGACACAGTGTACCTAAATAATAGAATTTTTAATCCGAAACTACTGAGAAAAAAATAGGGAATATAGGGAAAGGAAAGTTTACAGGAAAACCATAACGAAAATCCTGTCTTAAAGTTCTGACCGAAAAAATGGAACCCTTAGCGCGCGAGTCGTACTATCAACTTGGCCAATTATTTTTACTAGGATTTCTATGGTCATAGAATATATTTAAAGAGAGCAACAATGTCTTTCCCATAAGATATTCAATACGAGATGTAACAGACAAGGAAGCCGGGCGTTGTTATCACCGATATCTGGATAGAGTATCCGAGTCACGAAAACTTTCAATTTGCTTTACCAGTATCAAATGCAGGAGAAAATTATAATTTTGCTTTTTAGGATTCCGTACCCAAAGACAACAGAAACCTTATTACGTAAATACATAAATTTTTGTCACGGAAAATTATTTCATTCCTTTGGAGAAAATCTTATTGCTATCTTTAACATTAAACTAGGCAAATTTTCGTCTAGACGAAAAATAATATAGATAATCTAAGTTTCAATATCTATTTTATTAAACATTATATCGATTGTCCGACATTGCTTATAGGAGCTAGGTGACAGCTCAGACAGACTTGACAGGCGGTACGTGGGGTTAAAAGTTAATCACCCATCTACAAGATACGTTTATTGTTAGGGTTGTCACGTACACACTTTTAACTTTAAACTTCAAGCAAAAATGCGACATGTGATTTTTTTTTATATTTTCACGGGTTGCCTTACGGCTCCCGGAACCGTGTTACGGTCCCAAGGTACCTAGAGGAAGTCTTTCTATTTTAGGCCGATGGTATTTGTGAGGCTATACCTAACGAGTGGTCAGTTCTGTTGAGGTATATTTAGACTGAAAAGCCTTTAAGTGTGCTTTGGAAATAATATTAATAAGGGATAATACACACACACATTCACGGCCTTTATACCTTGCGGTGTGGCCAGATACACCAGTAACAGTGTCCACTTTTTGCCTGTTGTCCATATTAAACAGAACAATAAGGGATAATGGGAAAGTATTTGTCTCAAAATCCGCAGAATAACAAAACAACGGAATGGTATTCTGAAAGTATTAAAAAGTGTCAAACTGCAATATGAATGTATCAGATCCATTTTGAAAGTATTGCAAATCTAAGGTAGGTAGGTGCCTGTATTTTCTACTCGTTGACCTTAGAACCAAAAACTGTTTGAATATCTTAAACAATCGAGGCTTCCGGAGAGTCGACAACAAAATTGCTCGACATTGATGTGGATACAGGTAAGGTCGACACACAGACGGACAAAGCAACACCTAATTATATATAATTGCGCAACAACTTGACTCTATAGAACATTTTAGAAGGTTAAACCAAAATTCAAATAAAAAACAAAGAAAGTAAAGATTCTGGACAAAAACGGGCAGAGATTCATTCATAATCAATACAATTCACTCTATATATTATAACTTATTATAAACTTCTTGATTTCGTCAGAGTGAACGACAGTAGTACCTACGGTAATATTTCAGTCTGTCCCATTCATTTAAAGTCATCTAGCCATTCTAAAGTATTATATTTGCTAAGTTGTAGGTACCTACATTGTGTAAGTCCGATGCTCGGAAGTGTATATTTACTTCATCAAAAACAGCACCGAAAGTACGTAATTGCGGTCGTAAGAATATGCGATGATAAAGTTCATATCGTCAACCACACCCTCGTTGGTAATCGGCTCCTTAGTTTTCTCACTCTATTATATTGAATGACAGATTTGTTAGAGGGAGATGAAACATTGTATAGTTAAAATTATACAGTATTTAATTATTCATGCTAGCCCTTACTAACCAATACATGTAGATATATTTTGCATTACCTAAAACCACCTCACATAAACAATGCCTCTTTGTTATTGATACCTAGGTACAAAGGCAGCTAAAAAACGAGAACAGGCTTTTCGTGAAGCTTGTGATTGGTCACATCTCGTTTCGGTCGGAGGGAACGGATAATGTCGTGTGAACGTCATTACTTTAATACAAATGACCATCCGTGTAAAGAGGCCATCAGTAAACATGTGCTAGACCAATTTTGAAGAGATTTTTTAAGTGGATTTTGATATCTACCGATCAAAGAGTGCTTATTCGAACGAAATGTTTCCATTTTTTTAGAAATTAAAAATAAATTAACAATCTATTTTCCGGAATATCCTAATTATTTTTATACTTATACTTATTTATATATCTTAAATATTTATGTAGGTAGATACTTAACTGTCGTTAGCAGATTGTAGAACGCCATTTCATGATATGGCCAACTAACTGTTAAATGCATACAAAATTTAAAGCAAGAATTAACATTAAAAGTTGAATTTTTTTTATTATTCTTATAATAAATCCTTTACACACTACTTCTTTATAACCAAGCGTGGTCTGACAAACATTAATTATTTAACGATATTATGGCAGATATTGAAATGGATGAATTCTACGATCGGGCCGCGACATGTCTACCAATTTCGATTATTTGTTTGAAATGTTATCTCTCGAAATTGTTATGTCTCATTGAATTTTTCATGTAGTTCATAATTTTTTCAGGAATTTAGTTAGGAACTAAGACAAGTCTTAGCCGCGTAGCTACTAGTGCTACTACGGTTACCTTACCTCCACTATTGTCGCTCACTCTTCGCCCATAAGTAGGTAGGTACTTAATTCAGGTTTTATCTTTAATGTTCTCGTTGAAACATGCACTGATTTAGTTTAGCAGTGGACATATTGTGTGTCTCTGTATGGTAGGCGGTCCACGACGGTGCACACTCGTTTTTCCGTAATGCGTGTCAGCGACGCCGGGGGCGGAGTCGAGGCGATCTCTCACGGACTGCCACTCTAGTGCCCACTTCAAGAGTTTACACTACCCGATTTTATATTAATTTTTGCAGTTCCATGTCGCGTTGCAGTGCCAATTGTCAATATGAAATCTTTTCATTTATTGGAGCACATAATAGAATAAATAGATTATCGACTACAGGTTGAATCTATCATAAAAGTATTAGTCGTAGTCTATTAGATAGTTCCTTAAAGCGACGGTTATAACGCAGGCTTCGCGACGAGAAGATATAGGTAAAAACCGACCGTCACAAGATTGAAGTGATTGCAGCCAGACTCCGAATGGCTCTCCCTCTCACACAGTCGACCCCCTACTAGAAATAGGAAGGGATCTAATTACCTAGGGTCAGCTACATTTATGGGTAGTTCGAATAGGAATTACTAAGTTTCTTGTTGGTAGAATCAGTCTTACCATTGGAGGTCAGCATCACTGTCCTGGAGGTATTTAACCCCACTCGCTCTCCTTGCAAGGCGTCAACCTGGCCGGCTCCTTGTACCATTCACTTTGGGTTTGGCCATTCCCTTCTAGAAAGACCGGCGGAATTGAAAGACCGATTGCGTCGTATGGCCCCGCAACGACTAAATCAGTATAAAAAATATTGAAGTGACACCATACATTAAATATGATTACAGTGCCGAGAAGACAAAATTCTAATTAACATACACTATGTTGCAAAAAAAACGAGCACTTAAAACTTTATTGGTTATTATTATATTTTGAAGTTAATAATGGTTCAATAATTATTTTTTATGATGTTTCAACATATTATAATCAAATTTCTACATTTTTTAATTATCACAAGTAGAAATATGAGGTAAATTGAATAAAAAAATGATAAACCAGTTTATTAAGTAATTTGAATGAGTATGAAGTGACAAATTAAACTTAAATATTTTTTTAAATAATCTTTTTTAAATGAACCTACACCAAAATCAATATCGAGTATATCCACCTCTTGCAGTTACGACAGCTGCTATTCGTTTTGTCATACTCCCGATCAGGTTTCTTATGATATCTTGTGGTATCAGTTCCCATTCAGCCTGAATCACAGTTTTAATGTGGAGCTGGAGTTCCAGCTTTAGTACGTCCCATAGATGCTCTATAGGATTAAGGTCGGGACTCCTCGCTGGCCAATCCAATCGAGGAATCCCAACCTCCTTCATATAGGCGGATACTGCAACGGCACGATGAGGATGAGCATTATCATAAATAAAAATGGACCTGTCTCCCATAACAACCAATGCAGGTTGCACATGTGCAACGAGAATTTCTCAGATATAGCGATGTGCATTAAGTGTCCCATTTGGCAAAAAACTAACTCCGTACGAGCTTCAGAAGTTATTCCTGCCCAGAGCATTAAGGACCCTCCACCGCATGGTGTTACCTCTTCAAAGCACACGTCGGCACAACGTTCACCTTGTCTTCTCAGTACTCTCCGATGTCTGTCTTCACCATGTAGACATATACGGGCCTCATCAGAAAACAGAACCCTACCCCAATCCTCAATTGTCAATAGTAACAAATTTTGCCCAAAACTTAGTATTGCTGCGCGATGCCCACGGAGTAATTTTGGTCCTCTAGCGGGTCTATGAGAATGTATGCCTGCTTCGATAAGTCTCCTACGTACAGTCCATTTGCTAACTCTCACCAATCTCACTTCTTGTAGGTGGGTTTTTAAGATAATTGTAAGATTTTCGTCGATTTCTAAGAGCTTGATTGACAAGAGATCGACCATCCCTCTGCTCCGTACATCTTTTTCTGTCAGAACCAGGCCTTCTACAGAGAGAATCAGTCTTTTGGAACCTCTTTCAAATCCTTTAAACTTTAGAACGTGTAATTCCAAGCCGCCATGCCACATAACATTGGTGCTCTTAAGTGCTCGTTTTTTTTGCAACATAGTGTATATCTCACCGGTGTTGAGCACTTTAAAGTTTTAGTAAGGGCCGGTAGATGTCGCTGCATATTTTAACACAGTTTTTTACTAGTATCATATTAAATCGTAATTTAAATTAATAAGACATTGATAATTGATCTTCCTAAGTAGGTACTTATAAGATGCAAATCAATTGGTTCAGAATCAAAATTAGGTTAACACAAAAATCACTCAGTGTGAACTATATCTATACAAGCAAGTGCGTTATTGTGCGAATTAAAAAGAGCAGAGCATACGAGAGGCCATCAGCGGGCACCTGGCCTGCGGGCAGGTCACGACGCTGTTCGCATATACGCGGCAACATTGCTAATATCACAATACTTATAACTAACACTTCGTCTAAATACAACCTTCCCTCAATGACTTTAAGATCAAAAATGTTTCAACAATATTTAAGTAACCGCGTAATTAATAGGTGCCTATTTGTAGACGCATTTAGATCTTACTTGCACTGTGACCAGTATTATATTGAAACTAGAATTTATTATAAGTGATCATTGTAATATTTTCCCGGGAGATAGTTTGTATAAAGTTCACTTGTAATAAAAACTAAATAGTTATAAAAGTAATTACGTTGCCTAGGTGTAATCTATGGATATCAAAAATATAACGATAATTACAAATATAATAAAGAGGGATACATACAATTTAAAGCTTTATTTAGTAGAACATAATTTTTTTTTTTAATCTAATAGCTTTTGACATAATGTATGTCTAGAAGAAAAAGTAACATTCCTAAGAAATATGAAAATTCTGGATGTTTATCTCAAATTATTTCCTCATCAAAACACTTATTTTAAATAGCGCAAGCCCACAATATCTCGCAAATCTGATTACTTTTAACCAATGTCACGAAGCTATTACCTAGGTAGCATTTTGTAGGACTAGAAAAATACTACAAATCTCCAGAGGTTTCCTACAAATGGTCTTTATACCTAATGGTGTGGCTAGAGACTTGCAGTATCGGCTTTGCTTGTCTTCCGAAGCAAGTCTTTGCAAAAGGGTGCCCTATTAATACCAGAATTTTTCAAAATGTCGCCCGAAGATGCTAATTTATTATTTTATTTTTAAATAAGTAGGTATACGTTATTATTGTAAATTTTGACATAATAGTTAGTTTTTGGATGATTACCTTCTTAATCTATACCTACTAATATTATAAAGAGGTAAAGTTTGTAAGTTTGTAAATTTGTATGTAAGGGGTAGGTAATCTCACAAATAACTGAACCGATTCTAAAAATATTTCACTAATAGAAAGCTACGATATCCCTGAGTGGCATATGATATATTTTATTTTGTTAGAAAACATCTACGGGCGAAGCCGAAAGCGGAAAGCTAGATTGTGTATAAAAATAGTGCACCTACAATCCATATCAAGTATAGTAGGTACAAAACACGAAATATACTGTCTATATTTTTAATTATCTTTTACAACTCTTTTTATGTTTCAAAATTTCTATAGGAGTTAAACATAGCGTTTTATTACAAATATCACATTTATATTCCTTTGCATTGGAGCTACTCGATCTTTGGATATTGGAAGATTCTGGTTCCGAAGTACTTTGTTTTGACGTACAAATAAATTGTTTGTGTTGGATCCGTTCTAGCGGCGAAAGGCAAAGTGTAACACTGCACTGTGAACATGTCCACGGCAAACTGTAAATTTCTTGATACTGGCTGTAGCTCCAATCAGTGTCTGCTACACTGTAAAAATATAATTATTACTTTAGTTCGCAATAAAGTTGAATAAATAAAATAAAATAAATCCAAAAGAAGGCATAAAACACCGTTTTCAGAATGTTTGTCTACAATAGATTCCCAAACGGATAAATAGATTTTGATAAAACTTTCTGCAATCACAGCGGGACTTAAAATCTGCTCATCAGGATAATTTAAAGGGCTCCAGAGTTATTACCGTGTTATTGGAATCGGGTCAGCAGTGACTCTCCAAGGGTGAACATTGGTTAAAAAGTCCCCATATCACATCATTTTCAACATTGTATAGCACTAAAATTTAAAAGAATATGAAACGCTGTTTATTCGAGATACGTGGTTTTCCATCCCCACAGGCAGTGGGTAAGACGTCGGCTCGCAAATGAAAAGTCGCGGGTTCGATTCCTACATCCGACTATGTACCAATGGGTTTTTATAATAAAAAAACTATGTACATTATCCGACAAACCGTACAGAGGCTTTTCCATATACATACCTCAACAGAACTGCAGGCCACACACAAAAAATCATTGGCTAAATGAGGAAGACTTTGTCTTCCACTGGGTACCCTGGGGCCGACAACGGTTCCCGGGAGCAGTAAGGTAACCCGTGAAGAATAAAAAAAATATAGAAAAAGTTGATACGTGAATCGTGATATATCAAATTTACCAATTATAGACAATATTGTCCGTAACACAAACGCCTCCCTTTTTCTCGTGAGTAAAACATTCATAGCCCTCTATGAATGGATTCGGATCCACACTTGGATACGTTATATTTTCTTCCACGCCCGCATATAAAACTTTAAGATCTCCAGGCAAAAGCCTTTTTAATGTATAATATACATCGCAGTTCATGTAATTGCTCATGTCACAAGACAAATTGTGTTGCAATTCGTCGTATGATTTTTGACTATGTTTGCTTTTCTCAATTTCAGACTCAACTGACTTCTGTGGGTCCGCATCTGAAATTAAATGGAAAAAATATAAAGTTTAGATTTATCAGAGTAAATAAAATCTCTCAATATTAAGATGAACTTTTGCAGTATTATTAGTGTGGAAGGTAGATACAAGTAATCTTGTCAATTTCCAATAGCTATAAAAAGTGGATACCACTCGTTAGTTAGTCTTAAAAATATCGTTGGCATTAGCCCAATCAATATCTATACTAATATTATAACGAGGTAAAGTTTGGATGTAAGGGGTAATCTCTCAAACTACAGAACTGATTCTAAAAAATATTTCACGAATAGAAAGCTACTTAACTATATACCTGAGTGACATAAGCTATATTTTATTTTGTTCAAAAATAATCACGGGCAAAGCCGGGGCGGAAAGCCAGTCAATTATGAAGCTGCAGGTTGTTATTATCTTAAACTACCTCAACAAATATGAAATAGTCAATTTACCAGAAAGTCTTCTATTTATCAATTCGTCCCATCTTTTTCGTAATTGCGTTGCTTTCATCAATAAATTTATGCCAGCTTCTGGATACGGAAATTCCAACAGGATCCAAGAATCACAAACCAATCTGAAATACAACAAATATAATAGGTATAATATTTTGGCTCCGCAAAATAAATCGTATTTAATAAAGTCTTGGTACCTACGTATCGAACATTTTAAGATAGAGTCCTCTATGTACGAAATGAATATGAAAATATCTAATTTTTTTTTATTACAGTAAACCTTGGACAAATAAATAAATTTACGTCCCGTTGCGATGCTCAACTAGGGCAGCATTAATAAACTTAAAAATATATATAAGAAGAAATTATAGTAAACCTTGTAAATCCCAAATTAGTATCGATGCTGTGAGCCAATAGTAAAAGAGTTTGGGCAGCTGGCATCCTCATTGAATTAACTATATATGGCTTTGTAGTCTCCAGCAATGATCTATTAAGACAAAACATTACCTTTATTACCCTACTATATTACTATACTATATTACCAAAATATGGGTTTACAACAATTTTAATACCTACATAAATACGCTTATTAAATTTATGCTACCGCGGACTTCTGTAGATCATCTCTGACGGATTAGACAGCATACGCCATGAAAATTCACTGGGGTAAACTTTTTCCCCGAAAAAGGCACAGACAGACGCGGCGAGGGACTTGTTTTATAATATGTAGTGATAATATAATATTCATACAAGAAAAATAACCGTATCGTTCCTTCACTAATATCGCATACTTTTCTTACATTTTTACAAATTACTAGATCAATTTTTCAGCAGGTGTGTATGTTCATTGATTCGCTAGGAGGTTGGTTTGGGAAGGGCAAGATCCCAAATTCTATTGATATTATTTAGAAAAAGATCCTTCTATGCATTTTCATTTTGTAATATAAATTTACCTATGGTAAAAAGCCGAAAACATGTATTTATTACTTACAAATAACATAAAATCTGATGTTTAGACGATAGAGGTAATTTGCTCTTATATCCAATAGGCAGGTCCGTCTGTATGTCTGCCTCGCATAGCTCCAACACTCGAGGCTGCTTCCCGAAAAAGCTGGTCGGGTGAAGATACACAAATGGCTTACTCCACGTGTGGTATAATTGTTCAGATGTCGACTAAAAAAATAGACAATGAAAAATATGACTTTAATAAGTGGAAATATCACGTGAAAATGTGGTCAGCGCTGGCTATAGTTTTATTTTCGAGTTGTTTCTTTTAATTTCAAATAAACATTTATCCTGTCTGTTTAAAACTAAATACACTGACAATATCGTTCACTACGCAGACCAACAGCCAGCACTCTTTTTAGGTAATACGAGCAATACCTTTTATTTCTACATAAGAAAAAAACTTGAAACCGCAACTAACATCACATGACAACAATATCTTGAAAACCTGCATTTTTCATTACAAATATTTGCTCGACCTGTTATTCTAACCTAGGACCGCCTGCTACGTGGGTTGCTTTCACCACTAGGTTATACCTTCCGTCCAGTCAGTTACCTTATAATGATTAAACTCATCAGCGACAGCAATTTGGGGATACAAAGCGCGACACAGCACAAGTTTGAGTGTCACCAAATCTCTACCACTTGATGGATTAGCGCCGGACATCAAAGCTCGTATCCTAGAAGCGTCGTTCGTCATCCTAAACTCTATATCCCGTATGTCGATAGCCGAGTCCTCTTTCTCCAAAGTGTTTTCGTCGACTAATTCGAAAGAATTCATTTTCAAACGTTTCTTTTTCTTGGACTCCTCAGCTGACTTATGTTTGTATTGCCTGGAAACAACAAATAATATAACTATACTATATTCATCATAATAGGGGTTTATGACACATCCGCTTGTTACGTTCCGTTAAATTGCCATTACGAAAGAAACACAAATTATGAGGAATAAATTTTAATATCATTTATAAAAATTAAATACTATTAAATTGTGAAACTCATCTCCACAGGAAAATTGTGGCATTGTTATCCTTTAAATAAAGTGATTTTTACAAATAATGTAAAAAAATTACGTTCCTTTGCACGCATAATTACATGATACATTTGAGTTACTTAAATTAGTGATACGACTATTGATAAATAAATATAGTAAGTTAAAAATCGAATCGATAAAATAAATCGGAAATTGTTTACATGAATAGCTCGTTAATTAGTACTCAAAGCTGGTAAAAAAGTAAATAAATAATAATTTGCCGCCATTTTGTTTCTAAAGTCAGTCGGTCGGCTTCATATGAAAATGTGTATAATAAGAACATAATAATTATTTTAAACATATAATATACACAATCCCGTAATTAAATTCTCATTCCGATATCATATCAAAGTTAAAATAAAGAAAATAAATATTAAATTATTATTTCAATCGATTATAATTTGTTCTAAAACATAATCGATTATTGAATAAAGCTCTTTCAATTCATGTACTGCACATCTCTAAAGTAAAAATTTATTAAAAAAAATAAGTGTCACAACCCCTTTATGAATAGTGTAATATTATAAATGTTTGTTTGTTCTTCTTTCACGTTAAACCAGAGCAACAAATCGATGTGATTTTTGCACACATATAGGATAGAGTAAGTAGCAATCACTATGTATTTAATAAGAGTCGGGACTGCCATACATTAAAATGAAACAAAGTTAGGGCTGAAAGGTACTGCCAACCTAACAACATCGTACTGTGGATTGGTAAAGAAATATTTGCTATCTCTGTCATCTGTATATGGCGTGAAAGAGATGGAGATACGACGGCATTAGTATTGGCTCATTTTTCCTAATCCCAGAAATCCTTCGAGATTAAATTAAATTAAAAAAAATCCACAGGCGAAAAGCTAATAACTAATTAATAAATTCACGCGGTATTGACAGAGTTAAGATAGATTCTACAATCCCAATCCTTCGTACCTATTGTTATCCTTTCATAACAAAACGGCGCAACTGATGGACCTTATTTTTATTTGTACAGGGCCGGAGAGTGACAAAGGCTACTTTTTAACCCGGAAAACAATGTTAATTATTTAGGACGCAATAAAGCGCCCACTAAATTATATTTTGTAGAAATGTAAATGAAGTTTCTTTATCAGGTGCAAAATATTTGATAAGTATTTGATAAGATAATAATTGAATAATTCATTAGAGTTAAAGCGTAGAGTTTTAATACTTTAGATTTATACATTTGACGTTCTCCCCTGTCACACGATGTCACACTTTATTGATCCCCTCCCTCCCTCCCCTTAACGTAATTTATGGATGGCCCTTAATAAGTAAACTACCTTCTCATATCCTTTAGTTGTTTCATCTGTCCATGTCTCAAAGCTCGTTCCGCCGACGACATCGTCTCTGGTTCATGAACTTCCATCAAATTGTTATCCTGGGAAAAATATTATTTTGCTCAGATTCACTTGATACTTCTACATAGTAAAAAAAAGAAAAAAAAAGTAGAAATGAGCTAGAATTTTGATTGTTTCATAAAGGAGATCTTTCAAAATTATATGGGCTCTGCAGGGCTGTAAGCTGTAACCTTGTATCATACCATATAACTTAGCAAATATAATTAGAACCTTTAAGGGATCATAGAGAAAATATTTAGAATCTGCTAGTTATGGCTGATTTAATGGGATTGGATCAGCAGTAATTCCATGAGCAAATCCGGGGCAAAATGCTTGTATGTAATAAAGAAGCAATTACCTGCAACAACCCCCTTAGTTGAGCGGCCAGTTTAGTAAGTTCATACAATCGTTGCTCCTCTATTCCGCGTCTACGACACCAACTACGGGACTCCCCTCGTCCTTCGGTTTTCATACTAAGCCACGAGCAATACAGCGATAACAGGCACAACGGATCGCCATGGTCTGATTCGTCTGCTTTTCTTGCGTTCTAAAATAACCGAGATTTTGGATGACTTTTGGCATTCAAATAACATACCTATTCCTAGCGTTAGTTAGAATATACCTCTTATTAATAAAAATTGTTGAAGAACTGTTCAGTTATACTATGCTCTGTCCTTAGAGTCCATCATCAGGTAGGTATTCCAAATCTCCAAATTTCTAAAATATTCTTAATCATCATAAAAACAATTAAATAAGTTTGTATGGAGCCTGCCAAATACAGATAGTGGAAGAAAAGCCATTCTCATTTTGAGGCTCCATCGAGGTGTTTTAAGATCTAAAGCCCTATCCTGACGCCGCTTATTAACCATAAACTAGCACTACACTAGGACTGACCGACCGTTTAACTGTTGGTCCATAAATGCGCGTTATCACGTGCAGATGCAGATGCATTTTCACCCTTTGTAGGAAGCAGGAAAGACCGACGCCGGAAGTTCGTTCCATGTTTTAATAGTGCTACACAGGAATGGGTCGCCAAACTTCTTCATTCGTATGGGGAACGTGTCCTATATTCCGATTGAGGTGTGCGGGCGCGAAAAGGTGATGAAGAAACAAGACATTGAGTTCTTCAGAACATTTCCCATAATACAGTCGATAGAAGACGCTAAGGGAGGCTATGCGTAACTAACTGTAGTAGTTAGTAGTGGTAACTGAATCGCTCTTCTTTGTAAACTATTAATATTCTAAAGTCAAGAAAAGTTTGAGGAGCTTATCGTCCGTTCAAAATTACAAAACTAGGTAGTAGGTATTCTTCGAACCTATACACTACATAGCTTAAACTTTATTCAACATAGATAGTATATCAATTAAAATATAATAGGGTAACTCAGAATACAGAACAAACCAGAATACGCATGGGCAGTGAATATTATAAAAGCGTCATGTGTCCAAAAATACGCGATTTTCCGCACCCGTCATACTTCTCGCCACGATTTATAAATTTTGGGATAATTTCTTGTTATCAAGGGATAGGATAATATTAATAAAAAATAACACCTATTCAATGTTCTTATTCATTTTTCTTATAATTGTCTTTTTATCAAGAAATACAACAATGGGTACTCTATTTTAGTGTACTAATTTTAGTATCAGTTTTAATTATGTATGTATGTTAAGTATAGATATGATTTAATTTACCTCACAATCAAAATCTCGATGTGCCCGTGTAGTATAAATAGATCTTATACCCAAGGCAGCAGCTAAGACCAATGCGGAATCCCTCTTGTGCATTGGTATAGTAGCACTGCCCAAAACCAGGGCCTTAGCTAAGGCCACCTCAACAGGTAGATTCGACAGGGCTTTCCCTAATTTAGTCATTTTTTCATTTGATGACATTGCTCCCTGAAAATGTTTATTTTAATTTAAAGTATGAAAAAACAAAGTTAGTAATATTTTATAGTTAACTAGCGCCCCAGCCCGGCTTCGCCCAGATATTTGTATATATAGATACTAATATTTTTACAAGATTGTATCATATCTCTAAAGGATAATGAATCAAGCCATCTAAACGTGAAAACCTGAACAAAATACTTTCGCGTTACAGATCGCGTTGAGTGAAGTTAGGCACGATTCGTTCACGCATCGCTTACGTACTTTGTAAACTATATATGTATGAGAGATCTAATTATGTGTGACGTTAGAGATGTCCATTCACGTGAAAAACTGATCAATTAGGTATGTATCTTTTTATATTTGTATTTTAAATATTGTGTTATTTTATGCAACTAATTAGAATTAACTGGCTTTCCGCACCCAGCTTCGCCAGTGAATATTTTCGAACAAAATAAAATTGTTTATATTACCCAGGGATAGCGTATAGCTTTCTATTCGTGAAATATATTATATCTATATACAAAAATTACCTCTTATAATAGGTATACTAGTATAGATTAATTACAAAACAAATATATTAATGTTTGCATAAAATATAAACCCAATATTCAAAATAAAATAAAATCTAAAAAACTATCTGTTATACCTAAAGTATGTCATTGCGCAGGTATTTGCGGCTAACTTTTACAACCGTAAAGTAAATTTTACACTGTGCATCCGTATTTTCACAATTTACGGCCTTTCATTCAATCAAAGTATTACAATCTCTATTCGCAAAAAACAGACAATAATTTTCATCTTACATGCTGTTTCAATTCCAAAAGCGCGTTCCCAATGTTCTCGGGAGGCGGCGCGTCTAAAAACGGAAATTTCCTGACGTCGCTCATGCCCAATGACGTCATCAACAATAACAAACTAGCCAATGGGAGGCGAGCTATCTCCGGCGTACTAAACGGATCGAAATCGGAAAACTGCTTATCCGAGTATATTCGGTAACATACTCCGGGACCTGAAATATCAAAATATATCGTCAGAAGCGGCTCTGAAGGATGTCCTTGTGAAAATACAGCACGGTTAAACCACAATATAAAGACAATACAGTAATTCTCGCCCTTGAGTTGTCGATGTATAAAATGTCATCAAAATAAAATAGTAGTTTATGAAACGGGTTCATAATAGGGGTAGGTAATTAAAACACAAGTGGAATTTTGAAAATTGAGGCGGAGCGGAGATAAATGATCATGCGACTCCTTATAATTTGTATAGCATTAGTTTCTATTTTGTTAGCTATAAAGTTATTTTCTATATCTTTCACATTTGTGTCCTTTGTGAAAATTGTGGCGGCGAGATGTCGAAATACGTCGCTGAATATTATCATTGATGTTTAAATAAATAAATATAATGGTTCTCTAATGCCCGCTTGCACCAACGTCACACAAAGATATTCCTAGTAAGGACTCTCCTAATATAAGAGAGTCCTAAGTATCAACTTTAGTTGCACCAACCTAATAATGCCAGGATCGTCCTACAATAGGAGCTTCCTTACTAAGTGATTGATCAATCTATTTTGCGTGATTGACTGCGCGCGTATTCTATGTATTTCATATTTTTTGATATTATTGTTGTCAAAAAACCGTTGCTGTTCCTAAAAAATGTATATACCTACCTATAAACAAAGGGTACAAAGTTAAAAAGTGACAAAAAGCAATTTAAAAATAGGAAGATATATAACCATAGAACGATATATAACGGTGTAAACTTACCGAGGTCGGTGGGGTATTTCAAACGTTAATCTATTTGGTTGGATATATATAATGCTACCAATATGCGATATTTAAAAAAAACGACATATTTATTTACTTTTTAGGTTTTTTTTTTACAATTTATGACAAATTTGTAAAAAATATCGGGTCTGGGCCTTATTATCCTTGATCTGGGTAAAACTCCTTCTAGATCTTTCAAAAAGTCGAGAAGATCGTCACTGTTGCTCATTTTATCAAGGATTTTATAGGGAAATACACGCTTAAAAGAGTGTCTTAACTTTAGGATAAACGAAATCGGCGTCATAAACATAAGATCCTCTTTTCGTGTTTAGGAGAATCCTAACGTTGGTGCAATGCATTTTCCTCGCTAGGACAACCTAAATGGGTTACGCGTTACTTTAGGACGCTCCTAACATTGGTGCAAGCGGGCATTAAAGTTGAAAATTATGTCATATTATTTCACCTGTTCTGCCGGCACGACCCTTCCTTTGATCCGCGCTGGCCTTAGATATCCAGAATTCCTTCAATCTTTGCATCTTTGTGTTTGGATCGCAACTCATTTCTTTTACCTGCAAAGTGTTAACATCGAATACTTTTGTAAGATCCGTTTTTCAAGTCTTGTCTTATTTCGATAAACAAAAGCTTTGCATGTCTTTTTAAAATAAGTTGTCATTTAAAATTCTTAAATGACGTTATATTGTCAATTTTATATATTAATTAACAATTTAAACCGATTTTACATTTGCAGAACTATAGAAATCCTATTTTTAAACTGATATATATAAACATTTAACAATAAAAAGACATGCAAAGTTTGTTTACCAAATAAGACAAGTTTTGAAAATGGACTTCGTTATGTATTGCATTTACGCTACCTCGGTCGGGAATCTAAGCCGGGACCCCTATCACAGCAGGCAGATCCGCTAGTCGCTATCAAATGGCTACACGGCATAAGTATCTAGAGATTTTCTCATCTTTAATATTCTTGCCATATTTGTTAATGTCAAAATATTTAATATTTCTTAATTAAGTAAAGAATTTTAACATACCTTTCCAGAATCCGCAACAAATCTGATACCATCAATGGTTACAGACGTTTCAGCTATGTTTGTAGAAACAATGCATTTTCTCACACCTTCCGGTGGGTAATCAAATACCTTAAAACAAAAAGTTCTTGAGAATTCTCTACTTTTTAGCCCTCATAAACAATTTAATCTATAAGTGCCAGCTCTAGGTCAATGTGCATCGGCAGACTTGCCAACTGTTCTGTTTAATATGGACAACTAGCTAAATGTGGACATTGGTACCACTGACTGTGGCCACGCCGCAAGGTAAGAATAAACCTTCCGGCCCTATAACGTTGCTCTGTTTTGACGTGAAAGAAGGACAAACAAACAAACAAAGAAACATACTTTCGCGTTAATAAATAATTTAGTTAGGATATTATAGGATAGTATCAAATTATAATTATTGTCTTTGCCTACCCCTCATGTTGTAATGATAATATAGGCGTGATGATAGATATAATAGACGAAATACATTATTCAGAGATAAGGAAATAGTAGGTACTAGAACTAAACAGAAACACATTGCCTTTATATGAGGCCCTAGTGATAATGTCCACATTTAGCTTGTTGCACATATAAAAAGTGTCGGCAGACCACCATCGACATGGAGTGATGACATCGTGAAGAGAGAGGGTAGAAGCTGAAGAAGAAAACATAAAAAGAAGTAAATATTGTTACCTTGTCCTGCTCTACAAGAGACAGTCCACTATGAAGAGGCAAAACAATCCACTTATTACTCTTATCCGCATACTGTTGTGCAGCATCACAGATCGCGGTAATTTCCTGCACACCTGACATAAATATCAGCAAGTCACCTCGTTCATTCGCTGAAAATTAAGAAAGAAAATTATGATTCCACGTCAAGTTGCGTTGCTTGATGGGCGTAAAATGTAAAACTTTTTTTTATTATAATTTTATTAGAAAGTATTTAATTTATTTATTACTACTTGGGTTAAATATTCACTTTTACGTTATCTTAATTTTAATTAGATTGTAATTAGCTAACATTCAAGCATTATATGTTTTTTAAATAAACATAATTTACATACTTAATTTAAAATATTGAAATCATTTTCATGTTCAGAAGTTGTTAAAAAATGGTAAGTACTGACTTACAAGGATATTTATTGTCAATCAGCTGCATTAATTGCAAGTACGGTTGGGCGTCTAATCTGTCTTCTTTAGTGGGTTTCTCTTCAACTACAATGGGTTTATAATGTAAATCAATAGGAAAAAGTCGACCTGGCACCTGGAAGTAAAAACGTACTTTTTGATCAATCAGAATCATTTGACGTCTTAACCTCTTGGCCACTGACGCACCTATTAACTAGGCAGACTTGATCCCAGATCCAAGCCATGTACCAATGGTTTTTTTTATTAAAATTAGAGGCTTTTCCATCTAAATATACTTCAACAGAACCTCACAAATACCATGGGCTAAACAAGGGAGACTTGGTACCAGATTAAGAGAATATGAATTAAGAGAATTACTTACTAAAGAGATCAAAGGAAATATTTCATAGATTAAATTTGTGGGATCACTTGTATGCATTTAGAATTAGAAAATAATTAGATGGCAATGTAACTCTAACTCCATTTAATGAATGTTTTAATTTCATAATTATGATTATTTAACAGTCCAGTGGTCCTTCAATAAATAAATCTTATATATATAAACAAGTTCAGTTCAATTCATTACAATATCTCCAAATCCATGTCCCCATAATCATAGCCAGATCCCAGGGTACCCTTAAAGACTGGAATGACTTAAAACATTCTCATTTTCATAGTAAGTAATAAATTTGGAAAATTTTACTTCAAATTGGGCGCCATTTTGTATTTTTCGTAAATCAACTTTTACCTTCCCAGCCAAAATAATATATTCTATTATGGGGCAAAACTTTATACCGACTATTTAACGATTTTATATATTTTTTTAATAGGGTTACCAAACAATTAGCAAGCATGGCCTCTTAGTATTCTGTCACACTCTAAAGTGAAAAAATACTAACTTGTATGACACATGCCGATTCTGCAGCAAAATAATCCTCAAACAGTTTAATATTTATTGTAGCAGACATTAGCACTAATTTTATATCATCACGACTGTGTATAAGGCATTTCAACACTCCAAGCAGGAAATCGCCCATCAAATGCCTCTCATGAATTTCATCTAGTATTATGACATCATAATTTGGCATGTTCTCCGATGACATCTGAAATTTTGGAAATATTTACTATTATTTGGGTTTCATATCATGTTGCAGTGCTTGACGAATGTCTCAGGGCAATGTGACGTGAATTAATTAATACCTTTTTCAGACCATACTTGCCAGTATAATGATGATCGAAATTATTTTTGTTAATAAAAATACAAATAATAATAGGAAATACAAATTGCTTAAAGGATTGTCTTAAGAACATTTGTAGAATTATCATAATTTTATTTATTATTCAATAGGAGTGTTGACATTTTTTTGGAAACACTTTTAAATTATAGCTGTGAGATTTATTACTTAATAAAATAAGTAGAAAATTTTATATGTATTTGTATAATTTTATTTTTCAAATTCCCCTTGAAAAGCAACAAAATCATGGTCACAGATTAGATAAAATGACAAGAAAATACCCAGTGACAGATAGTATATATTATAGAAATATTTATTTAGCAATGCCCCACAGCAAATAAGCTTTCCATCAAAGTTATAAAATAATTTGAAGTGCAAACACTGTAGTAATTTACCTGTCTTAATAATAACCCTTCAGTGATAAAACATATTTTAGTATCAGAGGTCTTACTCTTCTCAAATCTGATCTGGTAGCCGACTTTAGTTTGAAATTGTGTCAAAGTTTCATATGCAACTCGTTTGGCCAATGACACGCATGCTATTCGCCTTGGTTGTGTACATGCTGTAAAATTAATTAAAAAATGCTTAAATTAAAGTTCTAAGGTCTTACTGCAACTAAACTGTCATATAAACTCCAAGAGTTTCAGATTATATATGTTAAACAATAATTGAACAATAAATTTCCCCAAGTTTGCCTATGGAACTTAATGTAATGCGACTCTATTTCAGCCCATTCAGAGTTTATTTCTAACAAATAAAGAAACAAAATCACACTGTCTCTTTATAATTTTCCTTTAAACCTGTATTACATTGATAAAATAAATATATAAAGAAGCGAAAAATAACATTGCTGGCCACTGATCAGGGACAACTTGACATTGGTAAATCATCAGAAACACTGATGAATCCATAATAAAATAAGAACAATATTTTTTTAAATGGATTTAACTGAAAATTATGTTGATTTGCTTACCAATATTTTGAAATCCAGCTTGATGAAGATATTGTGGCACTTGAGTTGATTTACCACATCCTGTATCACCAGCTACAATTACTACCTTTTGGTTTTGTACTGCAGAAACTATTTCATCTCTGGAAATGCAGGAAAATTTACTATATATTATCAAAATAAAATTTTCACATGGGATTAAAACCAGCAATTCTGTGATAAAATCTGTTTGAGTCAAAAATATAACATTTATTTTATGTTATGTTTAATTTGTCAAAGATTAATTGTTACTCTTTACTATCATGCAAGAAAACCTGACCTATTTTTGTGTACATGCAGGAAGAGCTGTAAGAAAAGTCTAGTGTAATAAATAAACCTATTTATACCTATATTTTGCTACAGGCAAATCATTTTGTGCTTGTCTTAACTTTCTTAATTTATCAAACTTTTCTTTATTTTTAAAATCCAAGTAGATAGCAATGATGTCTAGAAAAGCTACAAATATTTCCTCTGTCAATTTCTTATGTCCATCTTCAGAGAAAGTTTCAAAATATTTAAATTTATATATATAATTTATGCAATAGTGTTTGGAATAATTCACAGGTATACCTATACTATTATTTTCAACTTTCAAATGTGTTTCTTTGTCAAATATAGGTTTTCCTGCTTTCTTAAGTGTGGTTTCATATTTTGTGACGAATTTCCACAAATCATTTAAATTGTTAGAAATAGGATTGTTAGCACTTCCATAAGACAATATTCGGTTTAAGGACTGTTTGTAACTTTGGAATGTGAAATCACAACTATGTTCAGTTTTCAAGCTTGATGAAGGTTGGCTACTGGATTTTCTGTTTCTCTTATGGTCATTATCATCCACAGTGTAGTCTTTCTTACGTTTATTACTTGAGTACCTTGATTCTTCTTCTCTTCCCATTATTGACACTTCTTAATTAAAACAGGAAAATAGTTTCTCGAAAGTATAAAAGGTACCTAATGCATAAGTTTTTTATACAAATAATTGAAATATTATAGAAAATATCCTATTTTTTCTTCACGGGTTGCCTTACTTACAGCTTTTATATATCTATAGGTACCTAACGAGTGGCCAGTGGCAATCAAGGAATATAAGTACTCTCGATATAATATTCAATATTTTAAATTCAACATTAAAAGCCTAAAGGGTGCCTAAAGGCTGAGTTAGTCATAGAACTCATAGAGTAACGTAAACACGAGAATATAATCTCGTTTTGGTAAACAAATGCTATCTTCCCCGTCATATAGTAGCAGCGTTGCCGGTAACAATGTTCTATAAAGTACGCATGCGTTCGTAAAAAGGTACGAAAGGTACGGTTTGTAGCACCCCCCCCCCCCCATTCAAAAATGCAAAATGTTCTAAAAGGATAATATAAACCTAAGTAATTTTAAATCATTATATACTTTTCATATAAATCAAATAATGTAATCTTGTCTACAAGCACAATTACACTAGACCAGTGGTTCCCAATTGGATTTTTCTGAGTACCCCTTCGAGAAAGGACCCAAACTCGCGTACCTGTAGCCAAGGTGATAACTAATAAATTAAATTAGTTATTTGTCATTTAATAAATTTAAAATCTTAATTAAATTGATTGCCTCAAAATATATTACGGCGATTGCTGTTTGCGTACAATCGAACGCGTACCACTAATTGGCAAACACTGCACTAGGCCAGTGCCGATAATTTTTGAGAAAAAAAATTCTTAGCATTATAGCAGATGTTTTTTCCTGTTTTTCCATTGTAACCATATAACTTTTTTACACTATCTTAAAGAAGAGGTCTCAACGAAAAAGCCGTCCAAAAATTTTAAAAATCAAAATTCTGTTCGTCAACTTTTTTAATTGAAACTTGGGCCTTTTTTTTCAATTAAATTCGTAGAAAAAAAATTTAATGGCTTCAAAAAAATTTCAGCTTATTTAAAACATAACAATGTACATTTTCACCAAATTTCATCAAAATCGGATAATTTTTGTGAATGATAAAAATGAAAATACCGGTTTATAGCGATTTTCTCCATTTTTTTAGGTTATGTCAAAAAATCGTTCAAATAAAAGTTGTAGATTTTTAAGTTCCTACAACTTTTATATTTAAGTTTTTTCGATAGGAGGTCGACTCGACAGAAATCGGGAAAAACCGCGTTCCACCCCCTAAAAACACACATTTTCGCACCCCCACCCCCCTTACGGTCATCTGTTGCGGTCCAATCGATTTTTTACCGTTTATGTATAT
Source organism: Nemapogon koenigi (assembly GCA_963924495.1). Classification (NCBI taxonomy): domain Eukaryota; kingdom Metazoa; phylum Arthropoda; class Insecta; order Lepidoptera; family Tineidae; genus Nemapogon; species Nemapogon koenigi. The sequence continues at coordinate 7,237,620 of OZ004644.1, read as the reverse complement.
TTTATCCTAAATTTTCCAGCCATCCCTATACTGCAAAGAATTTTTAAGATTTTTGGACTCTCAAAAGCGCTTTGGCCATACATTTTAGTATCTGTGAATTTGACACAAGAAACTTTCAACTCTGACAATGACAATGCAATACGATACGTTCTTTCTGGTTTTTGTTGACAAGATCCGAGATCAATACTAAAGTCGGTACTGTCGGTACGGAAATGGTACGGTTAGGGCTAAGGTACGGCCGAGGTACGGTCGGGTGACAAATAGTACGGAAAACCGTACTTTATAGTACGTTCCGGTCACGCTGTATAGTAGTCTGTGGTGTCTTGAAGTTTTAACTGACTGATCTGATTGACGATTGTAGTGTCAATAGCGGTCAATAGCGTAGACCTCAGCGTAGACAGAGTTTAGGTCAATAGTGACAGTCTTTGAGTGTGACAGTCAATCAATAGGCGACAAATTTTTTTTGCGGATATAGGCAAAGGTATTAACATAATGTAACAATTTGTTATTATTGTATAAAAACAAATTAATATTGAACCAAATAAAAAAAAATGCTTCGTAATGTACGTATGCATGCTTGGACCATAGCTGTTTAAGTCTTTATCAAAAACAGCGCCTGAAGTACTTAATTGTGGTAATACAAAATAAATAATATGTATATTAAAGTTAAAGAAAACGTTTACAATATAATATTAGTTTATTAATATAAACAATGTGACAAGTGACAACAGAATTATGTCTACTTGATAACAAAATGTCTCATAGCAACCATTCCTTACAATGTAGGAAGAATATTCATATGAAAATACTCTCGCCTAGCTCAGCATGACCGAGTGTTTTATGTTTTTTTCTCTGAAACTTCTGGAAAATGTAAAATTCTATTCGGAAAAGCCAAAAAACTACCACACAGCCATGTCTTCACTAAAAGCTTCACTTCTTTAATCTGGCGCATGTGTTGCTTTGTTGAAACCTCAGTGAGGTTGAAACTGTTAAGTTTTATGTTTTCGAACGTATTTTAGTCTATGGTATATAGATCGACCATGGCTCCCTCTATGAAAACTTATCAGAAACAATCACCTATTAATTTACAAGATGATGTTTATTATTCTAGAAAAATATATAAAGGTTTACCTCAAGGGTCGGTACTTAGTCCTTTATTATTTAATATTTATACATATGATTTACACTATTCTGTTATACCTCACTGTAGAATACTTCAGTATGCAGATGACATATTAATTTATTCTGCTAACAAGGTAGTGTCTAGTTCTGCTGATAGTATTCAAAAAGCCTTATTGTCCCTTAACCAATGGCTAATATTACATGGTTTGGGTATTTCCCCAGCTAAAAGTGTTTTATTAATATTTTCTAGAAAACGAAATATTCCTTTAATTAATATTTCTATAGATGATGTTTTAATTCCTATTGTCAATGAACATAAATTTTTAGGTCTAATATTGGACAGTAAATTGTCAGGTACCTCTCACATAGATTATATTGTTAATAAATGTGAACGTAATATTAATATTTTAAAAACATTATGTGGAGTCTGGTGGGGTGGTCATCCTTATTATTTAAAAATTTTATATAACGCTATTATTCGGAGCCATTTGGATTATGGTTCTTTTCTTTTAATTCCTGCCAATAAAAATTCACTTAAGAAATTAGATCTTATTCAATCCAAGTCTCTTAGAATAATTCTTGGGGCAATGAAAAGCAGCCCAGTTAATGCTCTACAACTAGAATCTGTCGACCCTCCCCTTGCTTTACGCAGGCAATATTTATCTGACAGATTTCTATTTCGTATTGCCATATTTAAGAAGCATGCTATTTTTCCTAAACTTTCACTATTAACAAGATATTGTGGTTCAAATAGTTATTGGACAAATAAAACGATTCCTTCCTTGGTTAAAAGTTATCAATATTTTAAAAATATTAAATATCCTATAGTTAGATTAAATAATCTCCCTTTATACACACATTCTTTTGATACATGCATTTTTGTTCCAAGTGTAATTTGTAATATAGGAATAACAAAATCTACTTTAGAAGCTAATAAAGAATTTTGTTCAATTATTGATTCAAATTGGCCCAACTATCATTATATTTTCACAGACGCCTCAAAACTTACTGAAAAAGGTTGTGTTGGTATTGGAATTTTCCATAAGAATTGGAATATTGTCCAAAAAATCAAATATCCTCCAGAAACAACAGTATATACAGGAGAATGTTTGGGTATCCTTGAAGCTATTAAATATATTTTATTATTTAAATTAAAATCTACAGTAATTTTCTCAGATTCACTAAGTTCTATTCAATCAGTATGTAAATCCCCGTTTTATTCAAAAGATCATAATATCATATTATATAATATTAAGTCGGCTTTACAAAATTGTATTGATAAAAATTTAAATGTAATTATTGTTTGGATTCCTGGTCATGCTAATATTTATGGAAATGAAAAGGCTGATAAATTAGCCAAAGAGGCAGTATCATGTGGAGATGTTTTTCCTTTTCAAAATTTTTGTCATGATCTTATTAATTTACCTAGATTATCTCTGTTTGAAAATTGGAATAAATCATGGAGAATTTCTTCTAAGACTAAGGGTACATTTTATAGAAAGATTGTTGAGCAAGTTCCTGCTAAACCCTGGTTTTTTAAAATTCATTATTCTAGAAGTATAACATCTTCAATTAGTAGATTACGCTTGGGTCATACCTGTCTTCCTGTTCATCTCAATAAAATTCACATCAAAGATTCATCAATTTGTGAATGTGGGCTGGATATTGGAGATGCTAACCATCTTTTTTTTTCATGTGAATTATATAATCGGGATAATTTTATGAAATCTTTATTAAGTAACAATATTCAGTTTCCCATCAACATAGTGAGTCTTCTACATATTATGATGAATTCTAATATTTTCATAATATCATGCATATCTAAATTTTTATCGGATAATAACATAAAAATATAAGTCTATCTATATTTTAAATAAAGCTTTATGTTTATTTATTATCATTCTTATTAAATAATTTGTTAGTTTCAGTTATGTATCAATTTCATTGTTCCTATCTTAAGTTGTATTTAGTCATGAATTATTTAATTTAAATATTATTTTAATGTTGAATAATTTTTTTTTGTGTATGTAAATAGTTTTAATTAATTTAGTTGTAAATATAGAAGTAGTATTGTATTATTTATTTCAGATTCCTGAAAGTTTCGATACTAAATTTCGACAGATAAATGTAACTGAATAACGACGTGACACTGGCAGAAATGTACTTATCTTAGTACAATTGCCATCCAATAAAAAAAAAAAAAAAAAAAAAAAAAACAATCACCTGCCTCGTTCTTGTTCTCCCTTTGCATTCCGCCATTTTGCTTGTTCGCATAGGGAGTGAACGTGAAACATTTCATATGTATTTTGTTGTGAATACAGTTATTTAGTACAATATTAGTGTTTTTGCACACTAATGGCTTGCTTAAATACACTTAAATTAGAAATAAAGACTCTAGAACAAGTGTTTCCTAAAAGCCATGAGCGCTTTCAGATAATGTCAGCCAGTGTCGACGAACTCACTTGCAGATTCGTTGGCAAAAATGGAAAGAAATATGAAATACACGCTAACATTACGGTAAGTAAACGTTCTAGCTAAACCGTAGTTACATTTTTATAGCTCTTATCTTACACGGGTCGAAGTATTGATTATTGGTGGCGGGACAAAGGGTCGTTGTTTATGGGGGCACGGCTGTCAACAAAAGGGTTCACGGAAGTTCTAAGCCCACAATTGCTTGCATTTCCTAAATATGCAGTTCCTTATATTATATTCCTACATTTGAACAGTACTATGATAATAATTGGCAACGGGGCATTGATCGCGTTGACTGCGCAGGGATTGCCAATAAATCATTTGTAATCTCAACTCACTCCCTAGCTGTGACGAATTTACAATATCGTTCATTATTTCAATGCCTTTAATTATGTATTCGGAATTGTAACGTTACTTAAAGTATATATAGATTGTAAACTGAAATAACGGTATTCGTGGTGGACAATGGCACTTAGCATCTCGTCTTTTTACGCATACGGATTTTTTGTTTATGCACGCGAAACTTAGTTGAGGACATGAGTAATACTTTAGATTAAATTCTTGTCAGTATGTTTCGTCATTTGCAATGTTGTATGCAACAAAATAAACAAATTTCTAACAATGTAATCAGCTGTTTAGTGCACATGACGTAAGTAAATACAAAATTGTCAAAGTCCCATTCTGCCGAAATATGCATTATTTACATTACAAATCATTTAAAAAATGTGACATTCCTGGGAAAATGTGACATTCCTGGGAAAATTTTATACTAGGGGGTAGGTACAAAAGGGTGTTTCCCTATTGAATATTTTTTTATTTAATTTGCACTGAGTTTTATACTTCCTCTAAAATAGTTTACTTTAAATAATTACAAATATTACAGGAAACATACCCCAACACCCCTCCAGTATGGTTTGCTGAAAGTGAGGATCCCTTAGTGACAAATGCTGTTCAGATTCTCACATACACACAAGGCAGAGACAACCATGTCATAAATCAGGTGAATATTGCTTAATTCTTATTAGCTATTACCAAGTTAAAATACACAGGGTTACAAACATAGACTCACATTGCCTATTTGGGACAAATAGAGCATATTTCATTCAAATTTGTTTAGTTGTTGCTGTGTTATAATTGATCATTCCATGTCTACAGAAAGTTATTTTTAATCTGAAGTACACTATGTTGCAAAAAAAACGAGCACTTAAAACTTAATTGGTTATCATTATATTTTGAAGTTAATAATGTTTCAATAATTATTATTTATGATGTTTCAACATATTATAATCGAATTTCTACATTTTTTAATCATCACAAGTAGAAATCTGAGGTAAATTGAATAAAAAAATGAAAAACCATTTTATTAAGTAATTTTAATGAGTATGAAGTGACAAATTAAACTAAAATTATTTTTTTAATTAATCTTTTTTAAATGAACCTACACAAAAATCAATATTGAGTATGACCACCTCTCGCAGTTATGACAGCTGACATTCTTTTTCTCATACTCTCATCAGGTTTCTTAGGGTTTATTGTGGTATCAGTTCCCATTCAGCCTGAATCACAGTTTTTAACTCTGTGAGATTTTGTGGAGCTGGAGTTACAGCTCGTACCCGGCGTTTTAGTACGTCCCATAGATGCTCTATAAGGTTGAGGTCGGGACTCCTCGCTGGCCAATTCAATCGAGGAATCCCAACCTCCTCCATATATGCGGATACTGCGACGGCACGATGAGGACGAGCATTATCATCCATAAAAATGGACCTGTCTCCCATAACAACCAATGCAGGTTGCATATGTGGAACGAGAATTTCTGAGATATAGCGATGTACATTAAGTGCCCCATTTTGCAAAAAACTAACTCTGTACGAGCTTCAGAAGTTATTCCTGCCTAGAACATTAAGGATCCCCCACCGTATGGTGTTACCTCTTCAAAGCACACGTCGGCATAACGTTTACCTTGTCTTCTCAGTACTCTCCGACGTCTGTCTTCACCATGTAGACATATACGGGCCTCATCGGAAAACAGAACCCTACCCCAATCCTCAATTGTCCATAGTAACAAATTTTGCCCAAATCTTAGTTTTGCTACGCGATGCCCACGGAGTAATTTTGGTCCTCTAGCGGGTCTGTGAGAATGTATGTCTGCTTCGATAAGTGTCCTCCATACAGTCCATTTACTAACTCTCACCAATCTCACTTCTTGTAGGTGGTTTTTAGATAATTGTAAGATTTTCGTCGATTTCTAAGAGCTTGACTGACAAGGAATCGATCATCCCTCTGCTCCGTACATCTTTTTCTGTCAGAACCAGGCCTTCTACAGAGAGAATCAGTCTCTTGGAACCTCTTCCAAATCCTTTGAACTTTAGAACGTGTAATTCCAAGCCGCCGTGCCACATAACATTGGTCTAAACCTTCATCGAGAAGAGTGACGACTTTACTAGCTAAGTGCACTTGTGCACTACTTCTATTCATCAAGTCGTGAAACTAAGGAATATTTTGTTAATAATATCACAATTGACCATAATATTGAGAAAAAATCCCGCGTTTAGTTGGCGTTTTAAATACAAAATTAGAGAATATTTGTCATAAAACGTAGAAATTTAAATTTGGAATGTTCATTATTAGTGGCCAGCACGCGTAATTGAACATGGAACAACATTCAGAACATACAATACATATATATACATTATTTAAATATATACTACAATATATCTTAAGTGCTCGTTTTTTTGCAACATAGTGTATATTGATTAAGCGAGTGCACTAGAAGGACATCAGGGAGGAATGACAACATATTGTTAAGCGAGTCCCAAACACCGAAGTGATAATCACAACCGCACTGACAAATGTGTAACAACTGAGGAGAACCCTTGTCTTAACTATTTTGCTGGCTTCAATATTTTCTAAGATCAAATATTTTCTCTGGTCATTAGTATTTCTGCTATCACTTATTTGTTTCAAGATATACATTGTTTAAATATCTTTTGTCCATAATTTCATCTGCATGAAATGGGGATAGAAATAAAAAATGTATTACAAGTTTTAACCCCTCTCTGTTCTCTTGTGTAAGACATTATTATCCGCTTTCCGACCTGGCTTCACCTGTCAAATGTGACAAAAATTTATACTAAAGGATCTTTTACTATGTATCTATGTTTACAAAGTTCCATTTTTAATCCATTCAGTTGTTTAGGTGTTGATGGAGTAACAAAATATATAGTGTATTTTTTTGACTTGTCTTAACAAATTTGCGTGTCTTTTTAAAATAAGTTGTCATTTAAAATTCTGAAAAGACGCTATACCTATATTAACATTTATACATTTTTAACCAATTTTATATTTGCAGAACTATTTTATTTTAAACTCATATTTAAAAATTTTACAATAAAAATATGTCATGCAAAGTTTGTTTACCATTTAATAAAACAAGTCAAAATAATACACTTTACAAACTTTTGCGTTTATAATAATAGTAAGATTGTTCATAAAAGTTTATTATCAATTACAGGTTGGGATATTATTAAGAGAACTCTGCAAGTTACATGGAGTACCAGAGCCCCCTGACTTGGACTCTCTGTCACTGCCTGTTCATCCAGCACCACAACAAAGGTAACATACTTAATAATAAGGTTTTTTTTGTAATTTTCAGATTAAAATAAATCTAATGAAGACAAAAGGAATCTAAGAAAGTGTGCACTTTTGTAAATTATGTACTAATACAAACAAATTGCTATTTTTAGTTTACAAAATATTTCTGATTATTTTAATTTCCTCAATAGAGCAGGTGTTCAGTTAAAAAATATGTTTTGTCAAACTTATCTTAATTAATGTGTTAGTGTAAATTTTTTTAGACTTATCTTATTTGGTAAACAAACTTAAATATAATCATTAGTTCTGCAGATGTGGAATAGGTTAAAATTGTTAATTAATATGTAAAAATTGTGTTTTAAGAGCTTTAAATCACAACTTACATTTAAAAACACATGCATTTTTTATCAAATAAGACAGGTCTTGAAAGACCTTATGTAATTCAATAATACTGTAAGAGCAGCAAGATGTTAGTACAGAATAATTGCCATCTGAGTGATGCCAAAAAATATGAAAATAGTTTGGAAAGCAATTACATATTTAAATGAATACAACTAATTTTATTGTTAGTTATTACAACTATATTATTGTTAGTACATTGTTTTCTAACATTATTTGTCATAGATAGATTAAAAAGTAGGTTGTTAAGTTTAAGATTATACATCAGGTACCTACCTATAAATTATCTTTCATTGTACTTTCTTTATCAAATTGTATTACAACAGGTTTTTTTAGTTTTCAATTGGAGTAGGCCATATGCTGTCCTCAAATATCCATTGCTCCGTTTTGGCGTCGCGGCCGACTGACTCGTGTCATTTGGAGGTTGCTCAAGGGTGTTTGTTTATTTGTCCTTCGTTTACATTCATTTTTTGCACAGGGATAGTTGAGGTACCCGTTTATCCCGGAAATCCTATGGGATAAATCCCTATGACACATGTCAAAAATTGGCGAAGCCGTGACGGAAAGCTAGTCATACAATAATTTCAACAATATTTTCCAGACTGCCAAGCGTCACGTCCAACGGGGCTGAGTCCGGCACCGAGGAGGACGAAGAGATGGGCGCTGACGACGAGGAGTCGGAGGGTGAGGATGACCTGCCGCTAGAGATGGTGGACGACGCGAGTAGGAACAACAAGGTCGGTGGCCACTATATATTTAATAAGAATAGGCGTGACCTTGACCACGACCAGACGAACTTGACCGGATAACTACGGTCTGCAATAGATAATAAAATAAAGTGTTGTAAAAGAAATAAATACTTATTTACTTTTTCATAAACGGGGCAGAAAATACGTCATTACTTTCATACAAATAAAATTTAGGTACCTGTATGAAAAAACTGATTACTTTCTCCACATTCAGCATTAGCTGAGCCTGCGGCTTGTGTCATCTCGACAATGCCGGTTTCAATAAATTGTGTTATCAATAACACAGCGGTTATGCACGAACCTTTTTAATATTTGTAGGAAATTTAAATTTTTAAATTTGTGCTATTTCCGCACCAGGATGACATGGAGACTGAACACCTGGCAACACTGGAGCGACTGCGCCAGAACCAGAGACAGGACTACCTGGCTGGCAGCGTTACCGGATCTCTGCAGGCGACCGACCGTCTGATGAAGGAGCTGCGGGATATATACCGCTCGCATTCCTTCAAAAATAATATGTATTCCATTGGTGAGTTGTTAGGCTTTTGTAAAAGATTTTAACTGTATGTATTTTATTTTTCGGTTATTCCGTTTATCTACCACAAATTCACTACAGAACTCATACTAATAACTAGCTTTCAGCCCCGGTTTCGCCCGTGGAAATGTTTAAAATGTGACATTATAATTTATCCCAAAGCATTTCCGGGATAAAAATAATCCGTTGCTTTGTCTTGATGTGAAAGTAGGATAAACGGGTTGCCTTACAGCTCCCGAAACCGTAATGTAATAAAACCGTAAAAAAAATTAATAAGATTTAAAAGCTTCGTTAATTTGATTAACATGACCTTGTATTCCATCCACTTGCGCCATATCGATTTACTGACATATTTATTAAAGTTTTAACATTATTAACAACCTACTAACGAGCGTCGAAATAAAACGATACACCACAAGACCACAGGGGTATTTTGGATTTAAAACAAATTCTCTTTATAATATGTACTAGGTTTTGACCACGGTTTCACGCGTGTGGAAATAGAATAATATACCGTAACGCCTGAGAGAGAAAATAGCAAATAGAAAATGTTTGTTGACGTTGCTATTTATAGTAGGCGCTTTTTTATATCATGTAAAATTTGGTCTCCACTAAAAGCCCTTTTATTTTAACGGGATAATATATAGCATGTCCACCCTGAAGGTCCATTTTAAATTTTGGTGAAAGGTTTTTTAAATCGCATGAGTAGTTTCGGATATTACTTTCTATATACAAACTTACCAACATTACCTCTTTATAATATTAGTATGCTTATGTCATTTCCATTCATTTTAAAATGATCATCTTGCGAGCCCGGTAAGGGGATGTCAGTGTTTTTTGTATATAAAAAAATCATTTTATAAGAGATTCTTTTCTCACTCTTATGTTTGTCCGTGATAAATATTTCCAGAGCTCGTGAACGACTCTCTGTACGAGTGGAACATCAGACTGCGCTCTGTCGACCCCGACAGTCCGCTGCACAACGACTTGATGCTAATGAAGGAGAAGGAGGGCAAGGACTCTATATTGCTTAACATTATGTTTAAGGAGACTTATCCGTTTGAACCGCCGTTTGTGCGGGTGGTTTATCCTATTATTTCTGGTGGGTATCTGCGCTAAATATTAAAAAAAAACAAGCCAAGTGCGAGTTAAACTCTGTAATAATACAGTGCGACAATTTAGTTAGCCATATGTAGACTGTTGGCAAAACTTTTAATTATGACCTTTTACTACTTACTAAAAAATAAAAATATTTACATTAGTAGCTTTGAATAAGCCAATAAAATATAAATATTTACATATCAAATTATCCACATATTGTTCACAATCAACCAATTCATAATACATTTTTTATTTTTTTCTTTTTATCTTGTTGCCCTTTAAAACAATAGCCTACATATAAACGTTTTTGAGAAGCACACAGCATAAATCGCTTCAAAAATAAAATAATGTAATAATGCACTGCAGTGTAGTGTATGTCTCAGTCAGTCACAGACGGTCGCATTGGAACTGCAATCTTGCTGCAAAATTGCAGTTTGGATACAGTTTATGTGCTGTATAGACACTTATAAATTTTTTACTTGTTCTTGCTTTCTTAAATAATATGTGTACTTTTATTTAAAACTAAATATTAGTCAACTTTGATTTGATTAATTGTTAAATCCATTATTAGCAAGTACCCAGTCTTTGTACATTAAATATCCCTTTCCAGGAGGCTACGTGCTAGTAGGAGGCGCTATATGTATGGAGCTGCTGACAAAGCAGGGCTGGTCGTCGGCATACACTGTCGAGGCTGTGATAATGCAGATTGCCGCGACCCTCGTCAAGGGCAAGGCGCGCATACAATTTGGTGCGACTAAAGTGGTTCAGCAGTCGCAGTATAGCCTCGCAAGGGCGCAGCAGAGTTTCAAGTGTCTTGTGCAGATACATGAAAAGAACGGTGAGGCTTTTTTAGGAGATCATAGTGGGTATTTAAACTTAGGATCTGATTTTTGTTTCATTTCGATATATGTATTTCTAAAGATTTGGCTGTATGGGTAAAGCGTTTTTTTTGTCTTGTCTTATTTGGAAAACAAACTTGTAAGTCTTTTTAAAATAAGTTTGTTATTTAAAATTATTAAAAGACGTTATATTAACAATTTTACATAATAATTAACATTTTTAACCTATTTTAGAATAAAAAGCATGCAAAGTTTGTTTACCAAATAAGACAAGCCAAAAAGTACACTATAGGGTCAGCACGAAGCCGGGCCGCAATGCTACTTATAAATCAAATTAAAGTGACTGTCTGTGAGTTCAGAATTAATACTAATATCTAAGTAGCTTTTTTAGTGAAACAGAAGCATAATGTTTATTTTTAGAGTTTTTGTTCGTCTGTTGTACAGAATAGGTTCCGAAACATCTCAATAGATTGTGATGAAAATTTCAGGGATGATAGTGGGGTTTTTGGCTTATAATCTGCTTTTTATTTCATTTCTATATTCCGTAAATTAATAAAACATAGTAAAAAGAATAACAAGTGATATTTTTTTATTTTTCAGGTTGGTTCACACCACCGAAGGAAGATGGCTAATTTTATGTACAACAATGCCATTAACCTTAAGACTTAATTTGTGAAAAATTATAGTAACGCCCGATCGTACATCCAACAAAAGAAAATCTGACCAGTGACGAAATAATTCGCGTTCTATACAAACAAATCTAAAACTATTCCATACGAATCACATAGTAGTGGTGAAAATGTATTAAGTATGAGTGAAAATATTACCGAGTATTTTGTGTCTAATCAATATTTGTTAAGTGCGAAGTGTACGGGCGTTTTGAGAGACCTAATAAGACTTATAGGAAAAATGTCTAATGTGTAACGTTTTTTTTATTAATGATCATTTTCTCATCGTTGTTCATATTGTAGCCGTAACGAAGCAAAAGCTGGAACGTAAAGTTGGAAAATTCTTTGCATTTCTCTTTAGTTATATTGAAATAAAATACTGTGATTCTTGGTTTGCGTTTTAATATGTATATTATAAATAACCAGACATGTTATGATTACGATTACTGTAATGCGTTTGTTACTTTGTTAGTTTTAATTTAAGGATTTCTTCTTGGCTCTTTTTTTGTTTATACATATTTTCAAATTACATCGCGTGATCTTTGAATTTTTAGAAGAGAAATGTAGCTACATGTTCATTTTGTATTCGAAAGTATGATACGTCGTACGGTTTCTTTGATAAATTACTTTGATTTATGTAAGAGTTGTTTTAAATAAAAAATGTGACCATGTCCATCGTAAGTGTATTATTATGTATCAAGTCCACTGGCCTTGGTAGCTTGCTCTTATGAAAATTAAATAGGGATAAAAGATATACCGACTGCGTATCAGGCTTTTGAATACATCTTTACTTCATTATGAGGGACTTGTGTAACAAATTTGTAAAGTTATTTTAAGAATTCTGGCCACCAATTTTTATATACAATTTGGTGACTTTGTGTACATATTTTCTGCTTGCTGTAAAACTTAGAGTATGCTTTCTCGAACCACCACCAACACATAGCTTCCTATAGATACTGTACTTCCTGTAAAAGTTATTTAAAGTTTGGACTCAGTTTTGTTGTTTTCCATGAAGGTTTTTAATGTTGTAATCATGCCCACATTGCCAGGTTCGTTGATTCTCTTTGCAAATTCCTTGGACGACATTTCAGTGAACCACCGTTTTGTATTGGGAAACCTGAAATAATTCCACGTTTTTTGTTAAAAAAATTTGGTATTTAGTTGTAGGTAGATAAACTAGTTAGATATATCTGTTGTAATACGCATTTAAATTTAAAACTTAATGTGTTAAACAATTTGAATTATACATTCTTGAATACTCTACATTTAATTTATTTTAAAGGTTACTGAAACTTGAATCCTAAATTAATAATTGTTTTTCTTCAAGAATACATTTATATTATTTCCTTCTGTATAAAAATTTCCGTATTACCACTAATTGGTTATACCATCCATGTAAATATTATTATTTTAGTGAATTAAACCTTGTAATACCACAAACAAAGATTTTACTGTACTTAGTACGAGCTTGCATTTCCTAGTTTTATAGATATTAAAAGGAGATAAAAAACAAATTGTTGTATGGTATATTTTGGAATTTGTAGATAATGTCATCAATACAATACGTGACATAGTTTTGATAAGCTGGAAACATAATACAGGTAGCCTATATAAAATGCGACCTATCGTTTGTTTTCAGTTTTAAGCTGGCTTTCCACCAGAGTTGCTGGGCGGTGAGGGAATTCTCCCCCAATAGTATTTCTTAATTTTCCTAGCCTCGCAATCCTATTGGTAGATTTTTTCCTCGCTCACCGGTCTCGCCGCCCAGCTTTCTCGCACGGCTCTGGTGAAAGACTAGGATGACAGCACATATTAGCTTGCCTCTGGATATGGATTTATGTGGCAACTTATTTAGGTAATTAGAAATTATTTCTCACTTCCTAAAAGATATTGCCGTAGTATTTTGACGATTTATTTAAAAAGTAACGTTCTGACATATTATGGTGAAAAACATTCTTAAAATTGGTAAAATTAATAAAAAAAAAATCTTTCATACCGTTTCTCATCTATGGGATGCAGTCCGTCTATACTAGATATAGTGCTAAGAACGCTAATATCTGCAACGGTCATTGTGTTCCCAACTAAATATTTATTATCTCTCAGATAGCTCTCTAAAGTTCTGTATGCATCCTCAATGTTTATTTTCATATTTTTTGACAATTCTGTCAAATTACGAAAGAATGTTGGCGCCTGAAACGATTAGTATACCTATTAAAAAAGAAGTTTTCATGGACTTGCGTATGTATTTAAGTGGGACAAAAGATTCCACAAATTAAATTTTAGCACATTCGTCAAATTTTCAGGAAATGTTGCCTGTGCCACCAAATCAACTCAGCCAATGCGAATGTTACTTCCGTGAATAAAGGAGTAATTCTACATACCATTACAGCTCTCAGTCTTGGAAACAAAATGCCACAGTCAAATAATAATCTTTGGTGGATAGTTGCTCGAGTCTCAATGTTTTTTGGATAAAGACTTAAATGCTCTGGTGTACCATATTTCTCTATTAGGTATGGTATTATTGCATGACTGAAAATAAAATATGTAAGTAGGTCAGTACATACATAATATCTAGTGTAATTAATGTTATATCAGCCAGTCTTGAAATCTTGGTACTTTGTGCACATACATACCTATCAGCAAGATAGAAACCATTATCGTCTAAAAATGGAACAGTTCTCATTGGATTCATCTGAAAGAAGTAAAGGATAAAAAATATGTGTTAAAGCATCAACCAATCAACATTTCTTTGGTTTTGCCTTTATAGCAATAAACATTTTCATGGTGAATTAATGACCCACATCACAGTTTCTGCTAATACGTCGTTTGAAAATAATAATCAAATACAAGTTGCTATTGGGAACAGTAGGTACCTAGCTAATATTATTATGAGAATCCTGCCGGGCTAGCATGACCACCGAAGAAATAAAGATAAAGTCGTTTGTCTTTGTCTATTTATGACATTTGTCACGTGATCCCACACGAAGAAAGAATCTCATTGAGAATACTGAAGATTCTATATCATGTCATGGCGACCAACGCATGCGTGTCCCGCCATGACATGATAGGGAATCCAGTTAAATCCCGTCCGCGCTGTGATAGTTATGATTAGTCAGTTATTAATAGGCATATCACGTTCGTCATATAAATTGGCAAATCAACGATTAACATTGGTGGAGCCATAATAAAAGAAGAAGAAGAGAATAGTGAATCGATGACTGAATTTCAGTTAAAAAGAGAAATATATATATATATAGAAACGGCTCATGAAGCCCTTCCTCTGAAAAAAAAAATTTCAAATCCCATACAAAAAATTGATGATGTCATAGCTCTCCCCCTGGAATATTTTTAAGAACTTTCGCTCAAAATGATTGTTTTAACCTAAAGTACATGTGTGCCAAACAAACGGCTATCCTGTACATCGGTTTGCGGTTTTTTTTACGTAGGCCGTCCCCTACTAGCTAGACAGAAAGAAAATCGAATCTTTGTAAATGTAGAGACAAAATTATTTCTAAGTATAAGTAGGTACTTAATTATATTTTTCAGAAGTTATAAGTAGGTAGTTCTAATGCTTGGCTTGATTCAATTAATTAAAGAACTAGGTATGTATTTATTCAAACTAGAACCTAGAATAATAGGAAATACCTACAATGACGCCAAACACAATGGTTAGGTACCTACCTACTTACCTTTGAATGCTCTTCTGTATCTTGTTCCCGTAAAACAGGGTTTATATCCCTTTGATCCAAATTTAGTTTTAGTATATCAGCAACCATCATTACTGCTCTAGCTGGAGGGCTGTTATCGTGTTTATAGAGTACGGGAAACATGTTCACTGAAAATAAATGCAATTTTTTATCAGTAGGTAGTCTCATTCCCACCTTTATACCTTACAGTTGGCCAAAGACAAGCCTGTCTCCGGCTACTGATGGACGTAGGCCTTCTCAGCATTGCACCACTTCTCCCTATCCTCGGCAGTTCTCATCCACGCTCTACCCTCTCTCATTACGATGTCGTCACTCCATCCCGCTGGTGGTCTGCCGACATTTGTGTGACCCATTCTAGGTCTCCACTCAGTAACCCTAGATTGTTGTTATTGTCTATTAATGGAAGTTTATAACATGATGTAAAATTGTCAAAATTTTGGATTTGAAATAAAATAAAAACGATAACGTAATGAAAGTGCAGAAATATTTGAGGGATGCGCTTTGGCCTTCAATGTGGCACAGGGATGCATGTTAAACAAACCCTTGATGACCATCTCCCATCTTACAGGTGGTACGCCTGTTGCTGCACTTAAAAACCTAGATTTGTCACTTCTTTAACATAGGTAGGTACCTACCCTACCTACCGCAGCACCAGAAGTCAATTAAATCCAGGAAGACGGCAAGAGACCCGATGGAATGACTGGGAGCGAGGTCGGGCCCTTGTATGGGATGCTACGTTCGTGGACACATTAGCCCCGTCTCATCTCAAGGAAACAGTAGGTAATCAAAGCGGGAGCTGCGACGAAATCGCAGAGTCTACGAGAGCCCAAATATAGTTCAATTATTGAAAACTACTTTGTGCCGTTTGGTGTAGAAATCGTAGAGTTTCTGTAGGGTTATAATTCCAAAAGTTTATTAAAGATAATTATATCCCCTCGACTGATCATCTCTTCTGGTGACAAGAGGGCTGGCTCCTTCCTCGCTCAACGAATCAGCATCGCGATTCAGCGAGAAATGCCCCTATTTCATGTAGTTTATGTAGTTATTTTTAATGTTTAGATTAGATTTAAGGTTTTTATATTGTTGTGTAAAAAATAATCATGTTAAAAAAAAAATTACCTAAGTAAAGCACATTTGACACACTTGACGAATGAGGTTTGAATTTCAACCCGGGCACCTCGGTTTCAAGTCCAAGTCTACCAATATGCGCTATCGACGCTCTATTGTAGGTACTGCTGTACCTACCTACTATTTATTTTATGAACAACGAGTTTATATACCTACTTATTATCCAACGATGCGTTTGTGTTGTGGTTTTCATAATTGTATTAATAAAGCCGTTAATGTAAACCTACAATTTATACCTAAACATAGTTGTTTGTTATTCTGCGACGAAAATACGTAAACATTTTATATTACTTATAGCAACTGATAAAGAACATTTGATAGATATCTATACATAGATACTAGTTTATTTAGATTGATAAGAATAATTCTTACCTTTATTTTGCTTTCCAAACGATATTTTCACGCCTCGGTAGCGACACAAACGTGTATTCGACACTAAAACTGGTTAGGAACTGAGTGAATGAAGTTTGTAATTTTCTAAGGTAACAAAGTCCATGTATTGAGTACTAGCATTCCGTCCCTGGCCTTCGCCCGTGGAGCCCATACTAACTAGGGTGGTGGATTTAAATGTTTATAAAATTTTATGTTATCAATGTAATATATCAATGGTTTAAGCTTACTGCGTACCTATCAAATTTCATCAACATCAGTGTTTTAGCCGTGAAAGCGGAACAGGCAGGCAGACAGAGTTACTTCGCATTTATAATTATTATACTTAGTATGGATTGTGAATGCTATTTAGTATCTACCTATATATTAACAGGTGTATTAAATAGGTAGAAATATTAGGAGTTTTCTTTATGAGATATAAAATAACGAGAATTAAAGTGTCTGAGTTTAACATTAATCTATCTATTTATCATCACGCCTTTCATCCTAAGAGGGTAGGCAGAGACAATCGAATGCCATTTGTTTTAAAATGAATAAGTCTTGTAATATTAAGTGGGATATGATATGACATTTTATATTTAGGCACAGTGACGTAGTAGGTACTACATGATTAACTTTTTTAGAATTTTCGTCTATAATTTGTCTTATATTTGCTACGAGTACTTATATTTGACGTAGGTAGGTAGGTATAGGCTCGGAGAGATTTTCATGAAACTTTCAGTGATCATGAGTAGGTATCTAGTTATCTACATATTATTATCATCTTGCTAACAATTAAGCTGAAGAGTTTGTTTGTTTGGTTGAATCTCAGGAACTACTACCAGTCGGTTTTGAAAAAATATTTTTGCATTTAATAGCCCAATTCTTGAGGAAGGTATGAAGGCACAGCTAGTAAGTAGTAATATTATAAGTGTTGTTTGTTCTTCGTTCACATCAAAACAGTGCAACGGATCGACGTGATTTCGGCCCAGATATAAGTACCTACATTGTTGGAGGGCCGGAGAGTGACACATTCTACTTTATTATCCCTTAAATATATCACATTCCCTCGGATTTTTTATGGTACGAGCCCTACCAGGGATGTATGTGAAACCAAAATGTTACTCGATTTTTTTACTTATGACGAAATAGAACTTTGGTAGGTACCACCGGCCGGCTCTCGGGCCATAAAGCTTGATATTTTCTAAAAAAAAAGTAGTAAAAAAGATATTTTAAAAATAATATTAATGCATCTCAATAATAGTGTAATATCAATGGTAACTAAGATATGTGTAAAGGTATATTTTATATATCCCTAGAATCTGAAAAATCGACTTTTCATTGTACATGGTCA